>WEIU01023102.1:35627-48228 GCA_013389925.1 Aegithalos caudatus
GGTAACAGCTTCTTCCTACCAATTCTCAGTTTTTGGTTTGTTTTTTTTTTTTTCAATCAAGGAAGTCTGTATTCACATTACAAATGAAGAATAGCACCAGTAACTGCATAGTACAAGCGGATACCTATAGAGCCACTACATCAATACAGTAAGAGAGTTTAGAAGTGAGGGCACTCGCTCAGTACCGGTTTTCGCTGCGGTAAATTGGCACAGTTTTCTCGTTGCACAAAACAAAACAAAAAACAAAACAAAACAAAAAAACCCCAAAACAAACCCCACAAACAAAAAGAAAAAAACACACACACGCATACACACACGCACACACACACACGAAAAAAAACCCCAACCCAAAAAAAACCCTAAAATTTTCAGTTTGTCACAAGTGTCAAGGTGCAGTTTGCTCGCGGGGACGTTTCTCCTCCAGTCCCATCGTCTACAGTGGTCAAAGAGTGGCAGCATCCTCTGGAGGGCTCCGACAGCCCCAGAACCCCAGAGCTAGGTCGTTCTTCTCTTGACGATGTAGAAACAAAATTCTCAGGGATGGCTGTCAAAATATAGGACACTTGGGTCTTAATTTAATTTTTTAATTGTATCATCGCTTAGGCCAGCTCCCAATTAAATGAATTGTACAGGATTATTTGTGCAAAATCTTCCAAAAAAAAAAAAAAAAATTTGCTTTCTACAGTGTACTGCACCTTATGAATAAGACGTCTACGGAATGAAGTTCATCTCTTCAAGTACTTTGTACAAAGATAACACAGACACAGACTCAAAAGGTTCTGAGATTTGCAAGTATCCTTATAACCTCAGCACTTCTGCAATAAAGCAATTGCTCTCGACGATTCAGTCTGCCCAAAGCGATTACAATTTCAGTTCATGAAAATCATCAGCAACATCAAAGTTCTAGCATTTGCATGATAAATCAGGTGAATTAAAGTAGATTAGTAGACACAAAGCAAACTATTTCACAGAGGCTGCAGTGCAAGTTCATTTAAGCTAGACAGAGAAATCATGCTACACAAACGAATTTAATGCTTTGATAATTTTTCCCTTGCAAACCCCATGAAAGCAGCTGAGGATCACCATAAGTCACTTCCATAAATTACTCTGAAGTATCTCTTCTTAAAGGAATTTTAAAGCTGGTTAATTTCTGCCCGAAGAGTTGGCTGAGCAGGTTGTTCTGGGACTCGGCGCTGCGGTAGCTGGCCGGCCCGGCCGCCTTGGCCCCGCGGGCGGCGCGGGGGCCGTGCCAGGAGCCCCGCGGGGACGGCGCCGGCCCCTTGGACAACACCTGGTGGAGGCTCTTGCCCAGAATGGCCTTCCTGCGCCTCACGTCCCCGTTGGCGTGGCGGAGCTCCCCTTTCTTATGGTTGTAAGGGTCCAGGGCCGTCTTCTTCAGCTGGGGGCCCGTCCTGGGCTTGGCTGCCAGCTTGCTGCAGTGCGTGTCCCTCCTGCCCGGGGACAGGCCCGGAGCCTCGGCGTTGCTCCAGCTGCCACGCTTGAGCTCCGCGGTGCTCTCGCTCCTCGCCGGGCACGGTGCCCGGGCTTTCTTCTTCTTCCCGTCTCCTTTCATGTTCTCCCGGGAGCCGGAGCTGCCCCGGTGGCTCAGGGATTTGTGTTCTTTCCTCCTCTTGGGGTGGAGCTTGGCGGTGGCTCTGCCTGGCTCCGTGTGGCCGTGTCTGGTGGCGTTGTTGGCCACCTCACCTCTGGGCTGGTGGCCGCTGGATTTGCCTGGGTTGCCACCTTGGTCCTTGGCGCTGGTGCTGCTGTCCATAGCCTCAGGCATGGATTTCTCCTTCCCTGAGATGGGCTGCTGACCCTCCTCGGTGCCGCTGCCGGGGCTGCCTGCACCGGGAGCAGCCTCGTTACCCACGGTCTTCTTTGGTGGCGCTGAATCTTTGGAAGCTCTGTTGAGTGTGGGTGATGCTGTCTTGTCCTTTGGGGGCAGGGGCTGGTGGGCACCTCCTGGAGATGAGGGCTTAGCTGCAGCTTCCCAGGCAGAGGCATCACTGGCACTGTGGTTGCCCCATTTGTGGGTCTCTGTGGTTTGGGGAGACTCTGCCTTGGGGGAAGGAAGCTCTGAGACCTTCTTGGCAAGCTGGAGAAAAGGGATCCCATCCACGGCGTTGGTGTCTGCACTGGGATTTTCCAGGATACGGGCCCTGTATTCATCTTTGTTGCCTGTGCTTGTTTTCTTATGGTCATCAGCACAGCCATGTTTCTGGGTCAGGAGGGGAGGGGACAGTTTTTGGTTGGTGGCCTGGTGGCAAGCCAAGCCAGCAAGGTCCATGGGAAACTCAGGCGAGTCCAAGAAAGGAAGTGGTTTCCCATCAAAGGCTCCTTTCTCCAGCTCCTCGATGGACAGACCAGCGATGTGGCCGAGCTCGGGGCTGCCCTCAGCAGCCGGTGGCAGAGATGGGGACAGGCAGGGTGGTGGTGGCAAGGGGTCAAATGGGGACTTCTCCATCTCTGCCAGGAGCTCCGAGAAGTCACCCACCAGGACTTCTGCTTTCACGGAGGGTTGGGGTGCTCCCAGGCCACCAGGTGCTGTTGGGAAGGAGTCAGTGGGAACCTGCAGGCTGGGGCTTCCAGCTTCTACCAGCTGAAGGTCACTTGTGGGGTCCAGGCGGACTGGTGACCTGCGTGGGACTGAGCTGCCATGGTGAGCCACCTTCCGCTTCTTGCTCGGTGGCATTCCCTCCCGGAGAGATCCGCCCTCCTGCACCTTCTCCCTGCAGGCAGCGCCAGGCCTCATGACCCCTCGGAATTTGAAAGTCTTGTTGCCGCCCGCCAGGTGCTTCTCCATGTGCCGGTCGTACTGCTCCTTCTTGGAGAAGGTGTAGTTGCACATGCTGCAGATGAAGGACTTCTTGATGACATGCATGACGTCGGCGCAGAGCTCGCAGGCGTACAGGGTGGTGTGCTTGATCTCCTGCTCCTCCACCACGCCGTGCTCCTGGCTCAGGTGGCTCCGGAGCTCTTTGGTCTCCTGGTAGAACATGGGGCACTTGTGGCACAGGTAAATCTTCTGCAAGCTGTGCACCACCAAGTGCCGCTGGAGCTTGAAGGGTTTGGGGAACTGTTTGCCACAGTGATGGCAGTCCCGGGAAGGGTCCTTGCAGTCTGGGTGCATGGGGACAGATTTTGGGACGCTTTCACTTTTTGTTGCACGCTCTGGAGACGGGCTGGAGGATGCTTTGGATGAGGAGCTGGGCGCGGGCGGCTTCGCTTTGACGCCGCTTTCCAAGGGGTCTTTCATCGCCTTCTCCTGCTCAAGGGGCAGCTCCCTGGGGCTCCTGCTCTCTCTGCTGGCCCCGTGCTGGCCGCCCGTGGGGTCTCCGTGCCGGGAGGCCCTGCTGGGTTTCCGGCACATGATGGTGTTGAGGAAGTGGGTGACGGCGGCGTTGTCCTCGCCGAAGCAGCCCGGCAGCCCCATCACCGACTTCTGCGCCTGCCCCTTGCGTGCAAACTGCGTGGCGTGCTCCCGCAGGTGCTCGTTGTACATCCAGACATCGGAGATCTCCTTCAGGCACATCCCGCACGCCCACAGCCCGGCTTTGTTCCTGGCGTGCTTCTCCTTCAGGTGGTCCCGGAGCTGCTCCCGGGAGCTGAACTTGCGCTGCACGCACATGTAGCAGGTGGGAGGAGGGGAGGGGTTGTGGGAGAGCTTGTGGAAGTCCAGCTCCCCCAGCGTCAGGAACCACTGGAAGCAGACTTTGCATTTGTACTGCTTGTCTTTGGTTTTGATGGTTATCTCCCCGCGGTTTTTCCCCAGTTTCCCGTCTTCCAGCTTGCTCCTGTGCTTGCCTGACTTTGGTTTCAAACTCACGGCGTCGTCCTCGCCGTGGCCGGGAAGATCCTCGCAAGGGCTGAAGAAGCACACGTCTCTCATTTTCAGCTTTGCGTTCAGCATCTCAATGTCGATGGTGTGAAACTCGGGGGAGTCCGAATCCCCGTTGTCCTTGGCACTGTAGGACTCCTCTGCCAGGTCGGGGGGCTCGGAGCTCACTTCTTGGAGCGAGTGCTCATCCTCAAGGTCCATCAGAGGCTCAAACATGTCCTCGGCACAGAGGCTTTCCCCCTCCTTCTCCAGACTGCCCCAGATGTTCAGGCTGGGGACGCTGTCCGCGTGGCTGTTTTGGCACAAGAAGGTCAGCATGTTGTCCTCCAGGTCAATGTCCTCCTTCCCTTGCTCGGACACCTCCTGGTCCAACCTCAGCTCGATGCTTTCAGATCCGTTTGGAGCAGCACCTCCGCCCTTTCCCTTGCTGCCGTGGCACATGTTCAGCATCAGGGCATCGTCGACGGAGATGGTCTCGTACTCGCAGGGGTCGTCCCTGGTGACGCTGGTGTCGCTGAGGTCCGGAGCCAGGTGGATGGTGAACAGGTCCATGGCCCCCGCTGGCTGCAGGCTGGCCTCGGGGACAGGCCTGGGTTTCTTGCTGCGCTTCCCGTACACCCGCGTGCACTTCCTCCGGACAAACTGCTCATCCCTGGGGAACAGCTGGGAGAAGGTGGAATCATCGTCGAAAAAGCTCTGGAGGTGTGCGGTGGCCGTGCTGTCCCCGCAGTGCTCCCTGCCTGCTGGTACATCCTCCTTCTCCCACCGCGTTGGCTCTGCAGGAGGGGGGCTGCTCCCCGGCCTGGGCTGCAGAGCACCGTGCCCTGAAACATTTTGGGTGCTTCCCAAATCGTGGTTCTCCAGCAGCAAAGCCCCTTCAGCAGGAGCTGTGGGACCCTGCAGGGCACCGCTCCAGTTCCTGGCATCACTGCCTGCCACAGGACTGTCCCCTGTCCCAGGAGCATTCACATCCTCTGTGCCATTGGCACCACGGCGCTGCTCTGTGCCCACCTTGCCCCATCCCTTTGCCGCTTCCTTCACAAACCCGCTGATCCATTTTTTGCAAGCCTGCGTGCCTTCCACTGCACCTGGATCTTCCGCCTCCCCGGGACAGGTGACCGTGCCTGTGGCCGTCTCCTTGCTGACCATCTCCTCTGGAGACCCCATCCTGCTGCCCAGGCTTCCCTCAAGCTCAGGCTCTTGGGTGTTTTGGGAGTGCTGGGCTGTGCTGGTCCTGTTTTGCTCCTCTGTGGAGGTGCAACCATCTGGCTCCTGCAGGCTTTCCATGATCCCTGGCAGGCTGGAGCTCAGGGCAGCAGGGCCTGTGTTCTTCTCCAGCTCACAGGGACCACCGGGCTCATTCCTGCTGGGAAACACCTTCGCTTTCCTCCGCTTCACTTTCCTGTTGAGCTGCTTCTCAGAATTGCTGTTCTCCTCTCCGAGATCGTTGCTGTGGCTCCTCCTGCCCTTCTCTCCTTTCCTGACCTGCCATCCCGGATCCGGCCTCCCAGGCGCTGCCTCTCCCGGTGTCCCCAGCTCCGGGCGCGGTCCCTTTGCCTTCGCCTCCCTCTGCAGGACGCGTGTGCGGTGCAGCTCCCGGGACATCTCCAGGGAGATCACGCTGAGGTCGCTGAGCACTCTGCTGACCACCTCCTGCATCTGCGTGCTGGGCTCCTTCTCCGGGTCTGGGAGTGTTTTCTTGGGAATGTGTTCAAGGGTGGAGGCCGGCACCCGTGAGCTGCAGGTTTTGTCTTTGGCTGACGCCTTCAGGCTCCTCCTGGGCACCTTTTGTGCTGTTTTTGATGCCTTGTGTGCAGGAATCAGAGCGGACCTGGCAGCCCTGCTGGGCTGTGGCAAACCACCATTCTTCACCTGGTGCTTGACAGCTTTGTGCCTGGTCAGGCCAGGCTTGGACCGGAAAGTGGCTGAACAAATGTCACAGGTCACCGGGAGTCCACTGGGCTTTTTCCCTCTGTGGGGCTCATTTTGGGATGGGTCTGGAATACTGCTGGGTGTGCAGTCCTCTCCTTGGCCCACGCTGTTTAACACACAAACCCCAGCTTCTGCAGCCCCAGAGTTTTTGGGTTTCTCCCCTTTTAAACTCTTTCCTTCGCTCTCTGTGGGTTTGGAAAAACCAAGTCCCGCCTCTGCTGCCTCTGAAAACTCATGGCCATTTAATTCAGCAGGACCAAGATCTCCAACCCTTGTGAGACCTCTGCTGCTGGCAGCTGACACCTCCTGAACAGTAAAACCATTGGACAGAGCCTCTGGACCACTTTGATGCTTATTCCTGACATGGGAGCAGTTTTCAAGGTCGTTCTCTTGGTTCAGGTTGACCTCCCTTTCTTCCATGGGCAGATCATTTGCCGTGGGCTGGGCTGGATAATCCTGGGTCTCAGGAGGGGTGGTGTTAATGACTGTGTCTGTGATGGCACATCCTTGGTTTTCTGTCAAATTTGGCAGCACAGCACCGGTGTTTTCGGGGGCCTCTTTCCCAACACTCATTTGGCAGAAAGGCGGCGAGCAGGGAAGTGAACAGTCATTCCCAGGGGGCTCCTGGGGACCTCCCACCTCCAAGGCAGAGCCCACCAGACCATCACCATGCAGCAGAGAGCAGGGTCTCACTGTCCCCTCTCTTCCAGGTGATTCCTGGAATTCCACACCATCAGGGAGGCGATGAGGACGTTCCTCAGCCGCTTCCATCGGCACAGCCCCGCAGGGATGCAGCGAGGGAGGGAAGGTGGGTGCCCTTTCCCACGTCCCTTGCTCTGCTGGGCTCAGGCTGTGATGGATGTGGTGGCTGCTGGCCTCGGGAGGACAACTCTTTGTGATGAATGGACTTGGTGCTGCAGGCAGGGAGGAGATGAATTTCTTCTCATCTGAGAGCTGAGTGCCAAAGCTGGGGACCTCTCTCCCCTGGGCCCCACTGCTCTGCAGGCATTTGAGGTTGGAATATTTGGCTGGCAAGAGCAGGCTGGCTGGAGATTCTGTGTAATGACAACCACTGAGGGACAACTCGCTATTCCCTTCCCTGGGAACACCTGCACTGACTGTGCTGGCTCTTATCTCCGTCCCCAGACTGTGATCCTGGTGAAGATCCCCCTCAGAGGGACCAAGGGGGCTGCCAGGACTCTTGGGATCACTGCCTGGGTGCTGTGCCCCCTTCCTCACCCCACTCCATCCCAGCCTCTCTCCCTCTTCCCTGCCCAGCGTTTCTTCCTCCAGCAAACCCCGGCTGGGGTGGGATTGCTCATGTTTCCTAAATGCCAAGGTCGTTGTGCTGTTATCTCCCTGCTGCCCTTCCCTGAGCTGATCAGCTTTCCCTGCCTGCCCTGGCAGCGAGGTCACGGCGGTGCTGCTGGGTGCTGAGAGGTCATCACGCTCCTGGGAAACACCATCTGCAGGGATATTAATGTCCCTCAGCCCGGGGCCTTCATTTGCTAAGTGCTGCAGCTCTGTTACATTATTTTGCAGCTCCGGCTTTGTGGATTGTTTTGCACGGTAAGGGCTCCCTGCATCCAGAGGCTCCAGCTGCTCACGTCCGCTGGGAGAAAGCACCTCTTCCCCTGGAGCAGGGACATTTCCAGTGCTGCTTCCACTGGGGATATCCCCTTCCCCTTGGGTCGGATCTTCCCCTTCCAAGGCACCACGGCTCTGCTCCTTGGGCTCTGCCTGGACGTGGGTGGTGGCAGAGGGGTGGCTGGGAGCCAGCAGCCCGGGGAAGCAGGGCAGCAACAGCTCCTCCTCGTTGTTCTTCACTGTCCGGGCAACAAAGAGCTGCAGCTGCTGCAGGGGGTTGGCAGAGGTGTCCTGGGATGCCACCATCATCTCCTGGGAAGGGCGGTCGCTCTCCTTGGGCACGCTCAGCATCTCCAAGAGCAGCACTTTGGGCTTGCTGGCTTTGTCGCTGTGTCCTGGGCTTTGGTAGGTGTTGGGATTCTTCCTCTCCTCTGTTTCCTCCTGCAGTGCAGGCCCACCACCACCCCCTTTGAGATCCACAGCATTTTGCACTGTTTGGGGGGGCTCAGTCCTGCTTAAGGGTTTTTCTTCTGTATCTGGGACCTCTTTGACATGAGGTGAAAAGGGGAGATCCAAGGCTGGGCCGGGACCCTGCTGGAAGCCAAATTGGGGCTTAGGGTCTGGAAGATGGGCAGCAAACTTCTCCAGCTCAGCAGGATCAGTGTCTGCTTTCCCTGGCACAGGGAAGCCCTTGGCATCACACTGGCACGGCAGGGATGGCAGGGATGGCAGGGATGGCAGGGATGGCAGGGGGTCTTTGGTTACTTCTGCTGCATCCACGGCCTCGGGGAACACGGAGTTGGTGACAACAGGAGGGCTTTTTGTCACGGGGTCGGTGTAGATGGGAGCCTCTGTTTGGTCAGCTGTGCTTGAGCCAGGCAGATTTCTGGAGGAAGACCCATTTTCCATCTTCCTGAGGTCTCTTCCCTCAGTTCCCTGGAGCTGCTCACCGTTGTCTTTGGAGCAGAAATGGTCAGTGGCCAGCGGGGCTGGGACGCACATCCCGCTTCCCAGCGAGCCCAGCTCCAGCGGGCACGGCCAGGGCTCCCTGGGTGTCCCATAGCCCTCACGGGCGGGCACCACATCTGCCTTCTCCCCTGCCAGCCTCTCCCCAGCACAGAGGCTGGGTCTGCCCAGCTCACCTGCCAAAAACATCCCTTTGTCCTGGCCTGCCTCCGGCTCTGCCGGCAGCACCGGGAACCGCTCGGCGCCCGGCGCCCGCAGGTGCCCGGCCGCGCTCGGCTCGGGCTTCTGGAGGCTGATGGACACCTCGGGATCCAGCTTGCCCGTCTGCAGTTGGCTTTCCAGCTCGGTGACCAAGCGCTTGATCTCCAGCTCGTCGTCTGAAATGTTGCCCATGAAAGTCACGTTGTAATCCGCCATCCTGTCCGGCAGGGAGAGCTGGCTGCTGGGGACAGCTCCTTCCTCGGGGAATTTCTTGGCTGGCGGCTTCTCCACGGAGAGGCTGTGGAACTGAGTCATGTCCTCTGGCAGCATGGGAGCCACCTCCTCCATGAGGGACCAGTCTTTCTCTGGCAGGAAGGGAGGGTAGGGCTGCTCGAAGGGCAGCGGCTTGCGGGAGGCATTCCCGGGGAAGGGTGTCGCGTATCCATCCTTGCTCTCGTAGGGATCGAACTCGGAGACCGGGAGCTCTCCGAATATGGACGAGGAGTCAAAGCTGAGAGGGGAGGACACCTTGCCCTGCGGCATTTCCGTGGCAAAAGGGGAGATGCTGGAGTGCTTCTGCTCGAAGGAGCTGGCGCCGATGTCATCCCGGCACAGGTACACGTCGTCCATGTGGGAGGAGCCCAGGGCTGGGGGCTTTGGGAAGAGGTTGTCCTCATAGGGACCGGGAAGGCCTTTGGCATCAAAGAATGCGTTGTCACTGCTGACATAGGGATCGGGCGCCTTGGCAGTGAGCATCATTCCCACTGCATCCCCCCCGTAGGTGGGAGCTGCTGTGGGATAATCCTTCCCACTGTCACAGAGCCCCTGGCCCTTCATGTATTTGACTCCTCCTTCCGAGCAGGTGGCACTGCCACGGCCAGGACTGGGTTTGTTACAGCTCTGGGCTGGAGCAATCGCCTCCTCTGTGTGGTATTTCAGCCCTTCACTCGGGAAAGGGGAAAACTGGTGCCTCTGGTGGTCCATGGTCAGCTCAGGAGAGGCCTGAGCCTGCAGGGTGGGTTCTCCTGCCTCACCAGGGAGTTTTGCTGCTCCCCTGGGCTCTTCCATCCCCTCCTTAGAGGAGAAGCTGGCAGGGCCCCTGCCTGGGGTGGTCATTTGCCTTTCCTGGGGCTGCAGTGACGCCTCCTCCTTTGCACAGTCCATGGCAGCAACCTCTGCTTCAGTACTCGGTTGTGTCCTGGAGCCTGCCAGCAAAGGTTTGGCTGAGCCAACCCTCCTGCTTCCCCTGGGAATGTCCTCTTTGCTCTCCTGGCTCGTCTTTGGGCTGCTGTCCTGGGGAGGGCTGAGGGGAGCCCTTGGCACACGGGCTGGGCTGCCCGAGCGCCTCCTCCTCTGGGTGCCACCCTTGCCACCAGCCCCACCAGCGCAGGGTGGGCTGGTGCCCATCTCTCTGGGCACGCTGTGGTTGCTGCCAGCAGATGAGTGTCTGCTCCTCCTTCGGGCTCTAGCACCACAATCCTCTTTCTCAGCGTCCTCCTGACTCGGGACATCCCCGCCCTCCTGTGCCTCCCTTTTCTGACTGTCTCTTTTCCTGCCGTAGCTCCAGGCTGGGTCTTTCTCTCTGGCTCTCTCGCTTCTCCCCAGGCGTTTCCTGCTGAAGCTGTACTTGCTCCTCCCCACGAATCCCGTGCCACGCTTCTTCCTGCCCCGGGGCTTGCTGCACTCTGCCCCCTCCTCATCCGAGTCGGACATGTACTCGTATTCCCGCAGCCCGCCCTCCCTGGGGGCTGCCGGCCGCCTCTCCGTGGCCTGGGGGAGCTGGGCCTGCTTGCTGCTCTTCACCTGCAGTTTGTGGAGCTTGTTCTTCTGCTGCACGATCTTGTGGATGAGCTCCTTGCTCCACGTCCCGCTCCTGGGCTTCCGTTTCTTCACGTCCTTCATGGAGAACCGAGGAGGCTTGGAGCTCTTGGTGGCCACTCCTGGCCCTGCCTCGCTCTTCATCGGAGGGTCCTGGCTGGGTTTCCTGGGATGTTTTTGGCTGGAGGTGCTGGCTGGAGGGATGCTGTTCTTCCTGCCTGCCCTCAGCCTGGCTGTCCTCTCCGCTCCCTCTGCCGCAGGATCCGGCTCCACCCTCCGTGCCACCCTCCCTCTGTGAAGGTGCTGCTTCCCTGCCCCTCTCTTCACCTGCTCCCCGCCTGGGCGGCCATCCTCACAAAAACAGCCTCCCTTGGCCTCTCCTGCCGCCTTCTCCTCCGCTGCCTGCTTGGATTTGCTCTCCAATCCTTCCTTGGCCTTGTGGGCCGTGCCCGCTCCGGCCGCCTTCACGCCCGGCAGCTCCTCGTCAGCGAAGACGTCGATGAAGCTGCTGTCGATCTCCGGGTTATCCGACTGGTATCCCAGGCCGTTGAGGGCCTCGGTGATCAGGCTGTCCAGCTTGGCATCGTCGATGTCCAGGTCGGAGGCGCTGAGTGGGAGGGAGCTGGCGGCCAGGCCCTGGAAGAGGCCTCCCTTCAGAGCATCCTCCTTGCCCTCGCTTTTGCCTTCCCCGTCCAGCAAGAAGTCGTCGCTCTTGTTTAAGGCCAACAGATGTGCCTGGGGGTCTGGAGAGAGGCCCGGGCTGGGGGCTTTGGGGGGCTCTGCTGGGAGCGTTTTCCGTGCCTCTGCTTCCCGGGGAGGGTCCCGGGGCTCCCCCTGGGCGGCGCAGAACTGGCGGTGCTGCAGGAAGGAGGACAGGTTGCTGTAGTTCTGGTCACACTGTCTGCAGGTCAGCAGCACGTCCAGCTGGTCCAGGCTGGCGCTGCTCAGGGAGGTGGCCAGCAGGTGATGGGAGGAGTAGGGTGGTGGGGGCTGCTCCCCGTCCAGCCCCTCCGAGCATCCCTTGGCCCCCTCCCCGCCGGGTTTGTGGAACGGGCTGGCCGGGGCACATTTCAGGAGGGTGTCGTCTTTCAGAGCATCCGGAGGGAAGCTGAAGGACTTGGCAGAGTCTGGGGCGTGGTAATGAAGCGAGCTGGGACTCAGGACCTCGGAGGGGTGGAAGGCTTTGCTGGCATCCTTGGCGTGGCAGGGGTGCTGGAAGAAAGGCGAGGGGGTCAGCGCTCCGGACATCTGGCTGTCCTCGAAGCCGGGGTTGAGTGGGCTGCTGGACATGGGGGACAGCGACGAGCAGGTGCTGCCACACGTGGGGTTGGGGACGGGGGACGGCAGCGGGGACTCGCACGGGGAGGCAGCCACCAAGGCAGATGGTGGCAGGACCATCCCTGAGCCCGAGGAGCTCCTTGAGGGAGGGGGAGCTGCTTGAGCCATGCTGTAGAACAGGGCTTTGCTTCGGGAGTCGCAGGCAGGAGACCCCGGCTCCTTCCCGCCCTCAAAGGAGAAAGCTCCGGCCACGCCGGGCTCCCCCCTCTGGAGGCTCTCCCCCGATAGCAGCTTTTTGCTGTGATAGCCCGGAGAATTGCCGATGGGGGGCCCTTTCTGGGCTTTCCCGCTGCCCTGCCAGTCCGCCGTGCCCAGGGGGAAGGGGAGCTTCTGGCTGCTGATGTGTCTCGACAGCTCCAGCCTGTTGGCAGCGGGCACCGCAGAAGGGAGGTGCATCTGCTGCCAAGGCAGCCTGGCATTTTTCTGCCTGTGCTGCCTCTGCTCGGGGCCAGACTGGCACTCGAATGAGAACTGGTTTCCAACAGGGTTTGAATAAGGTGCTGAATTCTGGTCCATGGGAGAAAACGCCTTCGTGGCACCTTCCCAAGCTTGCACAAGCCTGGGGTGGGTGGGTGCCGTAGTGGGAACGCTCGTCTCCAAAGGCACGGCTCCCGCGGGGGAGCTGCAATAGGCCTTGCTCTGAAAGTGCACTTGGGACAGGGAGCTCGGTGGCACCGTCCTCCTCAGGGGGCTGCTCTGCGCCAGCAGCCGCGGGCCGGGGCCGCCCTCCTCGCCTGGGCCTTGCCTCTTCCCCACCGGCTGTGCCACGGCGGGCGAGTGTAAACTAGACGGAAAAACAGCTTGGTTTTCTTGGAAAGTGCTTGGGGTTGGGTCGATAGCACCAGACGACGGGAGAGCACCGGTGGGGTCGGCGGGATGCTCGGGCCGGCCCTTGCAGCAGGGCAGGGAGCCGCGCTG
>WEIU01023102.1:59908-74451 GCA_013389925.1 Aegithalos caudatus
CCTGCAAAGCCCCACTGCTCCCCTGGGCTCTGGGGAACCAAGAAGTTGAGCTGAGCCCATATTCGGGAATGCCCCGTGCTGGCACCGGGAATGGGCAGGTTTGGGTGGGGGGTGGCTGGGGTGGCCCTTGGGTGCTGCCTGTGTCCCTCTGGGGGGGACAGGGTGCTCGTGCTGCAGCTGCCACCTCTCCCGGCCGGTGCAGAGGGAAGGGAATCACATGGGATTCACAGTTTGGGAATTCACAGTTTGGGAATTCTGAGATTTCCTTTGGGCTCCCTCTCTCAGCCGTGGGGCTGGGCTGCTCCCGTGGGTGCCACATCCCGTGGGGAGCGGCACCGATGGAGACGGGAGTGGATTTTGATGGAGAACGGCCTGGATTGGCTTCACCCCGCTGGAGCCAGGTCTGCCAGCGCCCTGCGCGGTGCTTCCCTGGAATCCACGGCCCTTGGGAGGCGGGAGGGATGTGCCACGGCAGGGAAAAGCGCAGGAAAGGGATGGATAATCAAACCTGGACACTCCCACATCGGAGCTACGGACCGAACCAGCGCCAGGGCAGAGCCACAGGGGGGCAAAACTGAATTTTGGGAAGCAGAAGCCCAAAAAGCTGTCCTGCCGCAGCCCCGCTGGCCGCCGGCGCTGAGCGCTGCTCTCTGTTCTCCACGGGAGCAGCAGCGCCCGGGGCCAAGAAAAACGCCCGGAGCTATAAAAAGTCTGGGGAACAGAGACACATTCATGGACAACTTCAAGGATGCCGCTGCAGCCGGGCGGGATCCAGGGAGCAGCCCCAGGAGGGGCAGCGGGGCGGCTCCAGCGCCGGGCAGTGCCAGCCTGGATCCGGGCAGTGCCAGCCTGGATCCGGGCAGTGCCAGCCTGGATCCGGGCAGTGCCAGCCCGGCTTTGGGCAGTGCCAACCTGGACCCGGGCAGTGCCAGCCTCCCCCAGCCGTGCCAGAGCCATGGAAAAGCGGGATGAGCTCGCACACCCCGCGGGAGCAGCCCGGCTTTGGGGCTGCGGAGAAGCCGCGCTCATTCCCGGTGCGTTTTCCATGGATTTTCCCGGCTCCCTCCAGCCCCGTGAGGGTCAGGTTTGCTCGCAGGTGCCCGGCACATGCCTGGAACTTCAAAAGGCCAGGAATAAAAACCAGCCCGCCGGAGATTTCCAGCCCTTCCTGCCGCTCCGGCTGCTGGCTGGCAGATGTGGGGCACGGGCGCACCCCTGCGCTCTCCCGAGCTGGAGAAACCTCTCCGTGCCTCTCCTCCCGCTGCTTTTCCTGCTCCTCTGCTTCTCCAGGCCCCCTCCCAACCCGAAGAATGCCAATATTCATGGCCCCGCGGACAAATCCAGGCTCTGTTTGCTCCCAGGAATGTTTTCTCCAGGGACGCTCCAAGAGACAAAATCCCCTTCCTCACGCTGCTGGGTTTTGCTTTCATCAGGCAAAAATAAAAACGAGCCGAGGGTTGAAGAATGGCATCCTGTCGATATTTTCCTTTTGCTGGTGCTGAATGAGCTGGAAAAGCTCTTGGAGTCCAAAGCTGTTCCCGCTGTGCTGGTGCAGGTTCTGCTCCAGGACAACATCCCTCTTTAGGGATGCATTTGGGAATTTCCCTTCTGCTTCGGGATGTGGTTTTCGGGCAGAACGGGGAGGTTTTAAGGTGTTGTCTCAGGGATCTGAGGGAATGATGCTGCTGCTCTTCCCAGAGCTGAATTCCAGTGCTGAGGGATGCTGAATGGGATAAAGGTGCTGGGAAGCACAGAAATGAGGGAATCTGGGATTTTCCCCCCGCCTGGGGTGGGCAGCACCACCGGGGAGTGGGATCTGTGTGATTCATCCCTTTCCTCATCTTCAGCCTCTGAGTGAGGAATGAAACAACCCAATCCTCTGGGAGGCTGGAGAAAAAGGGATATTTTTATATCCTGGCTGGAAAACCGAATTCTTCCCAACAGCGACAATTAAAACAAATAAACATTACCAAATAAAAAGAGTGAAAATCACTCATTAATGGCTTCTCCCCATCCCCCAAAGGAAGAGAGGAGAGGGAAGGAGGTCAGGACATCACTCCCTGTCTGAAGGGCCACACTCACCCCAGGAATATTTTCCCTGTCCACAGAAAGAATCCCAGACAATACCTAATCTCAAGGACACCGGAAAGGATTCCTTTCCCTCATGCCTTTAGCAATGCCACCAAAACCCCCACATATTTTCCCAGTGAATTCACAGACCAAGAGCATTTTTTTCCCCCTTCACCTGGAGATTTAAAGCTCTGGGAAGGATTTTTTTTTTGCAGGGAAAAGTCATGTGGGATCTCGGGATAAGGAATAACTTCGTGCATCTCTCATCTGTGCTGCTCCTTTTCCTCCCTTTCCCAGCCAAACGTTGCAAGTAATAATTTTCCCACATGGAGCGGGAGCTGCTGTAAAGTGGCTGCTTCTTCCATTAAAGCCCCGGCTGCTGCTGGATTTTGGGGGTGTTGGAGAAGGCTCTCCCCATGGGATATCGCTTTTCCCCCGCTGCTTCCTGCCCAGGTGATCCCACACAAACCTGCCCCGTGTGATGGAAAACATTCGGGATGAAGGACACGTCTCCAGCTCAAAAAACACAGCCTGGATCCAGCTTCCCTTCCCTGCCCAGAACATCCTTCTTTTTGCCACAGAAAGTGGCTTTTATCCCGGGATTCCTCAAAGCCACGGGTGGAAAAACAAGGAAAAGCTTCCAGCAGGGTGTGGGTGTCTGCCTGCCCCGGGCTGTGCCCGCAATTCCATCTCCTCCGGGCACAAAAGTGGCACCGGAGCTGCCGGGGATGATCCCAAATAAACCGAGCCTACCCGGCAGAGGGAAATGGATTCCCCAGCGTGGGTTATCCCCAAAACCCGCTGAGATGGGGACAAGGACAGGGACAAGGACAGGGACAGGGACACAGGGACAGAGACAGGGACACAGGGACAGGGACTCAGAGACAGGGACAGGGACAGGGACAGGGACAGGGACAGGGACAGGGACAGGGACAGGGACAGGGACAGGGACAGGGACAGGGACAGGGACAGGGACAGGGACAGGGACAGGGACAGGGACAGGGACAGGGACAGGGACAGGGACAGGGACAGGGACAGGGACAGGGACAGGGACAGGGACAGGGACAGGGACAGGGACAGGGACAGGGACAGGGACAGGGACAGGGACAGGGACAGGGACAGGGACAGGGACAGGGACAGGGACAGGGACAGGGACAGGGACAGGGACAGGGACAGGGACAGGGACAGGGACACTCCCGGCTGTGTGGCTCCCAGCCCCATCCTGACACCCAGCCCGGCTTTCCAGGCACCCTTTAATCTTCCTGGCCGCTGTTTCCAAACTGAGATTTGCAAGGATTGACCAGGGCAGGACCTCCTCGCGTTGTTGTTGTTTTTAAAAGCTGTTTTGCAAAAAAAACCCCACAAAATCAAAAACAATAAAACAGAAACAACACCCCAAAAAACAAACAAAAAAAGACCAACAAAAAACCAACAAACCAAAGAAAAAGCTACCAAAGAAACCCACCAAAAACAAAACAAAACAAAACAAAAACCCCAAAAAACCATCAAAACAAAAAACCCAAACAAACCACCCAAACCCATTAAAAAGAGCAAAAAGAGGAAAAAAAAAAAGGAACAAACGCTGCCCCGGGAGCCCTGCGAGGGCTCTGCCCGGGCACAGCCTGGGGGTTGCTTTTCCCTTTCATCCCATGCCAGGCTTCAGCGCAGGATTTGGGCGGCCGAATCCAAGAATCCCTGGAAGGCAGGGCTTGGCGCGGCGGGGCCGCAGCTGCTGCCTCTCCCTGCTGCCGTAATTACGGCCCCAAACTTAGAAAGCAGCGGAAGAGCCGCGTGTAGCGCTGCAATTAAGAGGTTCTTTAATTGCAGGGCATTGTTTTCCTCTGAGCACCGGGAGCCGCGCTGAAATCCCGGGAATCGCACAGCATCCTCGGGGGACAGCAGGTTTGTCCCCAAAGGTGAGCCTTGGGTCAAGGGCAGAGCGTCCAGAGCATCCAGCTGGGAGAGGAGCCGCCAAAATCCATCCCTGCTCCATGCAAGGAGGGTTTTTTTGAGGAACAAAGGTTCCCCCTCTCCTGCTGGAGCAGCCAGGAATGTTTGTCCCTGTCAGCCCCGAGATTTCCGTGGATTTCCATGTGTGGGAATCAGCAGCAGGCGTGGGGAGGACATGGAAGAGCTGCTGATTTCCGTCCCCGTGGATGCTCCTGTAAATCCAGTGATTCCCAAGGCTCTGCTGGAATGGGAACAGCTCTGCTCGGCTCTGCTTCATCCCCTCCCTGCCTGACTCATCCTCGGAGCCTTGGGCATCCTCTGGAGCAGGGGTGGATGTCCCAGGCTGCTGTCACAGCAGGGATGTCACAAACCCAGCCTTGGCTGTGGAGAAAGTGGGGATCCAAGGGGGAGAATCCCAGTTGTTCCCAGTCTGACACAGGCTTGGGCAGATTCTCCTGCCTCATCCTTGGGTTTGAGATGGAGCAAAGCTTCCTGAGATTCCCAGCAGCTCTGCAAGCAGCTTCCATGGATTTATCCACCAGCAAAAGGGAGGGGCAGACCTGGAGCACATTCCCTGTGTCGGGAACTCGGCTGGGGGAAACAGAGAGAATCTGGAATCTCCATCAGGATGGCTCTGGGATGGCAGCAGTGCCAAGAGCAGGGGTGAGATCCTGAATTTTGTGGTTTAAAACGCTGGAAGAGGTTTGGGGGAGAAAAATGGGAGAAGCTTCGTGTTCCCACCAGGACTTGGGCGTCCTCCAAGCCTTTCCCTTTGAAATGCATGGATACAGGGACTCAACTCTCCCATTCCACCACTTCAATCCCGGAATCTGATATTTGGGAGGAGGCAGCGAGGCCGGGCATCCTCCAGTGGCAAAGCTGAGCTCCGCAGCGCTCCCGGAGCCCTCGGCTCCTCCCGGCGGGGCCGGGGCTGTGCCGGACACTCCCCCGGGCCTGGAGAGGCTCCTCTGTTTTCACAGCTGACACCGGGGCTGGAGAGGATTCCCGGAGCTCCGAGGAGGAGGAAGCGCAGCACAGGAACCCCCAAGGCTGCTGCACCTGGGCTGGGGCACGGCGAGGGCACTGGAGCTTTCCAGGGATCAGCTGCTGATCCAAACCCTGGGCAGCTCCGGCAGGAATGGCAGCATCCCTGGGAGATGCTCTGGTTGTCCTCAGGGAGAGCTGCTGGAGTCCTGCCGAGCTCTCCAGAGGTTCCTGCAGCTGGGAGAGGAGCAGCCAGAGCCTGGCGTTGTCCCCGTGGTGTCCCTCAGTCCTGGGGTGTGTCACAGGCTCCTGTCGGGGAGGTTCCTTGGAGGTGGGGATGGAGAGAAGGTGGGAGAGGCACGGAGGGAGGGATGTCCCAGCACAGCCAAGGATGGTATTTGGGAAAAATCCTGGCTCCAGAGATAGCCCTTCCCATCCTTCAGTGATCTGCTCTCAATAAAGCCCCCAAAGGAAATCCATATTTACGTCTATTAATAAATATCATGGAATCACAGAAGGGGTTTCGACCTCAAAGCTCAGCTCATTCCATGGCAGGGACACCTTCCACTGCCCCAGGCTGCTCCAAGCCCCTGGGAGCAGCTCCAGGGACACTGGACACTGGCCTGGGACACGCCAGGAGTGCTGTGACTTTCCTCTCCCACACACACATGCAAACCTCCCATGATATGCAATAATTGGATGTACCTAATAACAAAATCTCAATGGATACAAGGATACGGAGCCCGGATCCCCTCCTCCCATCCCGCTGCCGGCTCCTTCCCAGAGCCCCAGGCACTCCTGTCCCCAGCAGCCACCGTCGCAGTGCCACTGCCACTGTCCCCCTGCACAAACAGCGGCCAAGAAAGAGCCCCTTTGTTCCTGGCTGCTCTATTGACACAGCTGGGAGCGCTGGATGCAGCCCGGGAGCTTCCTGCTCCAGAGCCTCCGCGCTCCCTTTGGAGCGGGGAGAGGCAGAGCCCCGCCCGCCCCTCAGCCCTGGGCGCGGCCACAGCTCCGTGTCCTGATCCATCCATGTCCTGATCCATCCGTGTCCTGATCCATCCATGTCCTGATCCGTGCCCTGATCCATGTCCTGATCCGTGTATTGATCCATCCATCCATGGCTTGATCCATCCCTGTCCTGATCCGTCCATGTCCTGATCCATGTCCTGATCCATCCATGTCCTGATCCATCCATGTCCTGATCCATGCCCTGATCTGTGCCCTGATCCATGTCCTGATCCATGCCCTGCCACATCCATGCCCTGATCCATCTCCTGCTCCATCCATCCCCTGCCCCATTCCCTGTTCCATCCATCCCCTGCCCCACCCCCTCAGCCAGGGGACAACAGGGAGATGTCACCCTTGGAGCTGGCAGCCCCGGGAAGGATCAGGAATGAGGGGGATGTGGAGCCCCAAATCCAGTGGCAAACGAGTCCAGCTGAGCCTGCAGCTCCTCCTGCATCCAGGGATCCCCAGGCAGGGATGCTCCTTTACTCCAAGCTCTCCAATCAATGCCATGGGAAGAGATTAATTAATAAATCCTGGAGTTTTGCTGTTTCCCCCCATAAATAAACCCTGAGGTGCTGCTGTGTCTGCATCCCCAGCCAACATTTAAGAGCATGGAGCTCTTAAGCATCACTTCCAAGCATCCAGGATTTTCCAAGGCCCAAATCCATCCACCTGGTGATCCATGGGTTTGCTCCTCTTTGCCTCCAGCCCCTGAGCATTCCTTTATCTCCTGCCTCTCCCGACCCACAGGCAAAGCAAAGCAATAAAATGCCTTTTTTAAATAGAGCTGTAAATTTAATTTCCTTTAAAACCATTTGCTTCCACTTAGAACTCCATGGAAATCCTGCCCTCCTGGCAGAGCTGCAGCATCCCAGCCCTGCCATCAATGTATGGAGCTTTTTTGGATCAGCTTAAAAGTTCATGGAAGGCAAGATGGGGGAAGAGAGGTGAATTCTTAGGGCTTTAAGGGCCTATTTTCCATTTTCCTCATGAACCTTCCCAGAGGGAAGAGCCAGAGCTCCTTTATGGGCACAATTAAATCCGGCTCTGTCTGCAGGGCAAAAGTTCAGCCCCAGACAGAGCTGAGGGGCTGGGAGTGAGGGAAAACTCGGGATTTTCTGGGCTGGAAAAACCACCTGGAGCTGCAAATCTGGGACTGGAGTGCAGCAGGAGTGGTGTGGGCTCATGGATATGTCCAGCATCCTTCCACCACCAGTGGGAATTTCCCCAGGGAGCGAGGCAGAGCTGCTGGGATCACCAACCCCTGGCATGGGAATCAGCCTTGGCAGGTGTTGGCTGCTCCTCTGGAGCAGACTCTGCCTTCCCCAGGACACCAATCCCACCCCAGGGCCAGCATTCCTGGGAGCTCCTTCCCCAGAGTCCCTCAGGGAAGCACAGGGAAAGGTTTGTGGAGCTCCTGTGAGGGAGGGCCTGGAATTCTGGGCTCCCATCACTCCCTCAGCTGTGGCTCCAGGGACTGGATCTGGATCAATCCTCTCCTCCAGAGCTCCTGCAGCCTTTGCAGTCTCCATCCCCATGGAGCAGGACCCACAGACAGTGCTGGATGAGGATTCCCAAGGCACAGGGCTCCTCCCGAGGCTGGGAGCATCCTGCAGCATCCCTGGAGTCATCCCTGAGCCGTGGGCATGCTCTGGACACCTCCCCTGTGTCCCCTGTGTCCCCTGTGTCCCCTGTGTCCCCCCTCAGGTCCTGCCTGGGCTCCTCAGGAGCTCTGCACGTGCAGAATTCCCTGGCACAGCAAATCCCAAAGGCTGGAGAGGCAATTCCTGATTATCCTGGGATCCTCCTTGCCCCGTGCCACTCCCAGGTGCCTTCCAGGGAGCTGGAGTGGGAGAAGGGGGCTCAGGTGGGAATGACCTCCCAAGGATGCTGGAGATGGCTCCAAGGTGCCCCTGCTGGGACATCCAGGCCAGAGCCTGGAGCTCTTTGGGGGCAGCTCTGATGGGAAGATGTTCCATGAGTCAGGGATTTTGGGGAAAGTTCCCAGGCCTGGCAGGCAGGGGGATGCTGTGGGGGGATCCCTGCAAAGTTCAGTGGGGCTGCTCCAACAGCATCCTGATTTTTTAATGGAATAATGAACAGAAAGGCTCCAAACAGAGCCATGGGGGCTCTTCTGTCCCTGCCCCTGCCTGCCCCACATTCCATGGTGTGGGACTGACCCAAACCCATCCACACTCCCATTATTCCAGCCCAGGATCCCAGGGATGATGGCTCAGGGCTGGGCCCATCACGGAGTCATTTCTGCAGCTTCCAGCCGGATCCACGCAGCTCCAAAGGAAGAATTCCACCCTTTTTGGGGTGGAATTTAGGGCAGGCAGCCACAGCCCCAAAGCACAAAGGAGTTTTAGTGACCCAGACAGGCCCAGCCCTAAAAACCTCATCCCAAATCCAGGCAGGAATCAGGATGTGACCCATTTCCAGCGCCCCGGGATACAGCCAGATGTTCCCAACAGCAGCAGGGCTCCCAAACCCCACCCAGCCACATCTGGGCTCCTCCAGCCCTTAAATCCTCGGTTTTCCTCCCAAAAGGGGCTGTGGGCAGTGCCCTGGGCTCCCCTCGGTGGCCACAATCCCTGGATACGGGGTTGGGATGATCCAACCCTGATGCCAAAGGTTGAAATCCCCCCGAGGTTCTCGGGACACTTGAAAGAGCTGCAGCTTCCTCCGTGATAACATCGGGAATGGGGATCAAAGGAAAGGCAGCCAGGGCAGGGAAAAGCAAATCCCTTCCTCCAGAGCATTCCTGGCTGCTGGGAATCAGCTGCTGCTGCTGCTGCAGGAAAATCCAGCCTTGTTCCAAAACCTTGGCTGGGCTGTGCTGAGGGATTTCCTTGGATTGGGGTGTGCATCCCCAATATCCAGCTCCTACTGGGATGTGCATCCCCAATATCCAGCTCCTATTGGGATTTCACCCCCCACATCCTGTTCCTATTGGGATTTGATCCCTCACATCCAGCACTCATTGGGATCTTCATCCCTGACATCCAGCTCCCATGAGAATGTGCATCCCCTACATCCAGTTCCCATTGGGATTTGATCCTCCACATCCATTTCCTATTGGGATTTGATCTCCCACATCCAGTTCCTATTGGGATTTGATCTCCCCCATCCAGTTCCCACTGGGATTTCATCCCTCACACCCAGCACTCACTGGGAGCCATTCCTGCCCCCAGGGTGTTTCCAGCCCCCCCTGAAGCCATTCCTGCTGCCGCTCTCGGGTGCACAGGGAATGCTCCAAAATTCCCTGGATGCCTGCAGGGCTGCCGGCGGTCACACCCCGACAGCCGGGGGAGGGATCTTCCATTGAAACATCCCTCGGGATGCAGCCTGGATTGGAGCCCTGTAATCCTCCCAAGGACCTCGGGGTGAACTCCGAGTTGGGAAACTTTCCCTGGCCCGCATTCCCAGCCCATCCGGGGAGCTCTGGCTGCATCCCCCAGCAGGGAGGATGGATTCCAGCAAGGATTCCTCCCTGCTGGAAAAGGAGATTTTCCAGAGGAACCTGCCCCTGCTGCCGTCACAGGCCGGGATCGTCCCGGGGAGGGGAGGGATTGCAGCTGGCAGCAGGGATGGCCTGGACCGGGGACGTGCTCTGGGATGGGAAGGATGGGATAAATTAAGATCCCTGCTCTTCCCTGCCAGCAGCCCAGGGATCCTGGCCCCATCCCTGTGGCTGCCTGGAAGCAGGGATTGGACACCGAGGCTGCTCCAGGCTCTCCACGGGACAGGGATTTCATCCCCTCTTCCCAAATTCCTCATCCCTGCTCCCCAAGCCCTCCCTGCGTGTTCTGCTTGGAGCTGGAGTGATGGGAATGATGGAATCTTCCTCTGGGAATCCTCCCTCCAGCAGGGATCCTGAGCTGCGGGCTCCCAGTCTGTGCACTAAAACTGGATTTGGACTCCTGGCAGGATCTCTCCCAGCTCCTCTGGGAATGACAGGCCCTGGGCTCAGTGCCCTGGCTCGGCTGCCACCCGGGTGCTTTTTCCTTGGATATTTCCCATGGATGCTCCTGGGATGCACCTGCAGGCATCCCCAGCACTGCTCCTGCTGCTTCCAAAGATGCACTGCAGAGGGAAAAGCAGGCAGCTGGAGGAGGGGATCCAGGGATTCTCCAGGGAACACCCACATCACTCTCCATTCCTTACTCACAATTCCTTGCTTGCAATTCCATGCTCCCAACTGCATCACTTCCAATTCCTTACTTGTAATTCCCTACTCACAATTCCTTACTCTCAACTCCTTGCTGGAAATTCCTTACTGGAAAATTCATACTCACAATTCCTGCCTCCAATTCCTTACTCACAATTCCTTGCTCACAATTCCTTGCCAGCAATTCCTTGCTCAGAATTCCTTGCTCCCAGTTCCTGGCTGCTCCCTCCAGTGTGGCACAATAAATGTCCAGGAAACACTTCCCTATCCCAGAGGGAGAAGAAGGCACTGACACCTGTTCAGTAGGATTTTATGGAATAAATGCCTGGAGTTCTTGGGAATGCCTTTGGGAAGCATCACTTGCTGCTCTACTACAGTTGGGGGAAGAATATTATGGAAAAAAGATTTATTCCTCCCAAATGATGCAGGGATTTATGGATTAATGCGAGTGGAGATGGACAAAAATTCCAAAATTTTCCATATCAATGCCCCATCCCTAAATCCCGGATTTTTGTAATTCCCAAGAGGATGGCAAAGGGGTGGATGAGGCACAGACTCAGCACCCACAGACCCCACTTCCCAGAGCTCCCACATCCCAACCCCTTCCCAGGAGTTCCAGCACCTGGGGTGAGCTCAGCAGCAGCATCAATCACAGAGTTGGGCACTTTCTGCAGGAAAATGTGGGAATTCTCCCTGTGGGAATTGGACTCCAGCCAAGGAAAATCCCAATGTGCTGGAGCAGCCAGAGCTCCTTGTGTCCCTCAGGCTCTGGGGCAGCTCCCAGCCTTCCCTGGGATTCACAGGAGATGGGAAACACAGCAGGGATGGAAATGGGAGGGAAAAGTGAAGAGGGAAAATCATCTCCTTCCCAAGGAGGACCAGCAGGATGGGAGCTGTGGATGTGGGAATTGCCTGCCCCATCCATCCCCACAGGGTCACAGGGATGCAGGGGCAGGTTTAGGGATGCTCCAGCTCCCTCCAGGCTCCAGGGATGCATCCCCTGCCTGAATCCCTGGCTCTGAGGGAGGTCAGGAAGTGCTCAGGGTGCTCCAAGCCAGGGCAGGGCAGGGATTTGTGTTTATCCCTGATAATCCCCGTGGGAATTGGGATCCCAGTGGAAATCCCACTCTGGGTTTATCACTTGATCCATCACTAATGGGTGAGGCAGGAATAAACTCTGGCAGAGCTCAGGAAAACATTCAGGGGAGCCAAATTCCAAGGGTTTTGAGGAAAAAATCCCCCAAAGCACGGCTGGCCCAGCCACCAGAGTGGGGACACTTGGCCAAGGTTGGGCTGGAGGGCCAGGAAGCCAAAAGGATCCCAGAAAAGATGGAAAAGGGATGGGAGAACACCTGGATCTGAAGCAGAGCTGCCTCAGATTCCCCTCCAAGCATTGCCATGGATATTCCAGTTAGAACTTCCCAGCTGATCCAAGCAGGAGGGGCAGGCAGCTCCCCTTAATCAAAAAGCAGCAAATTCAGCCCAAAAAGAGGCTGGGATTGGGAGGGGACGTTGGTGATGCCTTTCCCAGGAGCCTCTGGAGCAGATTTCCCTCCAGGAGCTGCTTTTGGCCAGGGACAGCTCCACATCCAGCCCCTCCCTGTCCACACAGGGCTGGAAAAGGGAGGGAAGGAGCTGGTGCCAGGCTGATGCCAGCCTGGAATGCAGGTGGGAATGCAGGGAGGGCTGGCAGGGGAGCAGCTGGAGGAGGCCAAACACCTGCCCCGGCCCTGCCAGCATTCCCAACCCTGCTGACCAGGAATTGAGGCTTGGACCCAAAGAAAACAGACTGAAACCCAAAGGAAAACACAGGGGACAGGGCCAGGCCCTGCTGGATTCCATCCCTCTGGAGCAGGATCCTGGAGAAGGGGGATGAGTGTCCTCACAGAGCAGAGTTCATCCCACGTTGGGTTTTTGGGTCTCTGAGTGCATCCCACAGGGAATGGGGTGGGAACAGCCCCAGGCAGGATCCTGCTCATGGGAATGCTCATCACTGACTGCATCCTAACACTCTGGGATGGATGTTCCCTTTGCAGCTGGAGCTGGGATAAATCTGGATGCTCCCTTGGATGTCAGTGTCCCATCCTCTTCTGGGATCCTGCAGGTTCTGGGTTTCAGCCTCTCCCATGGTGGTTTCATCCAGGGATTCTCTGTTCCAAAGCCTGAGGCACCGGATCCTGGTACCCTCAGGAGATGCTCCAAAAGGAAACCCATCCCTGGTGGCTGCTATCCCACAGGGAAACCCATGGCAGGCAATCCTCACGTGATCCAAACCTTCTCCCAGCCATTCTGCTCTCCATGAGGGCCAAGTTTCCTGGAATCCTGGCTCTGGATCACCACACCTGGGCTTGGACTTTGCTTTTCCACCTCCTCCAGGGGACAGATTCCTGGTGTCACAGGGAATTCTGCTCAAGGGCTCTGAGGAGCCCGGGCTGAGCTGTGGGTGTTGGCCTGAGCACTCCCCAGCAGTGATTCCTGTAGGAATTTCCACATTCCAGCGCTGGGATTCACAGGGAAACCCCAAACAACCCTGCAGGGTCTCCTGGCCAGGCTGTTCCCTCTCCACAGGCACCAATCCCTGCTGTGTTTGGATAAGAGGCAGCTCAGGCTTCCCGGGAAGCCACATCCACAGGGAGCAGCACTGGCCATTCCCTCCAGGACTCACCCAGATCCCCTTTCCCCTGCCCCTCCTCGGGACACACAGGAAAATCCCTTCCCGTGCCTGAGGGGGAAATTAAACTGAGTGCCCAAAGCAATTCCTGCCGTGGTTATTCCACATTTGCTGATGGTTGGGATTTGCACCACATGGATGTGGACAGCACAATCCCTCTCCCAGGCATGGGGATTATGGATCCCCCCTGACCTTCTGCACATCCCCAAGATCCCTGAGCTTCCCTTCCATACACAAGGATTATAGACAACCCCTGACCTTCTGCACATCCCCAAAAATCTTTCAGCTTCCCCTTTCCATGTACAAGGATCATGGATTCTCCCTGACCTTCTGCTCATCCCCAAAATCCCTGAGCTTCCCTTCCATGCACAAGGATCATGGATCCCCCCGACCCTCTGCACGACCCCCAAACCCCTCAGTGACCACAGCCCCACGTGTCCCTGGTTAATGACCGTGACAGCTCATCCCATCCCATCCCATCCCATCCCATCCCATCCCATCCCATCCCGGCACTGCTCCAGCCGCTCAGGTGAATTCCCAGCCTCAGGAATCGCCTCTCCCGAGCTCCCTGTGCCCAAACCCTCCCTCCTGCCGGAGCCACCGCCGGGCTGGGCGCTTCCCAAGCCGCGTTCCCAAACCCGCCCGGCTCCGAAGGAGTTAAGGGAGCCGAGCCGCTCGGATTCCTCCTCCTACCCCTGCACAGTCCCGCACAACCAGACTTGGCACTTGGAGAAAGCTCCACAAATCCAGAGGCTCAAACACGCTGCTGCCTTCCGTTGGTCGGGAGAAGGCAATTCCCAGCTAATTGAGGAACCAGAGCCTTCCCCAGCCCCTTCCAGGCCGATTATTTATTTAGGGGCTTTTTTCCCCCTCCCTTCCTCTTCTTTTTCCTATTTTAATTTTTTAATTTTTTTTTTCACCCTTCCTAGGGCAAAGACCAGGAAAAGAAAGTGGGAATGAATTTGGTGGGGATCGGCTGCAGTTTGTGATGCTCCCCGGCTGGCGAGGGCTGTTAACCCCTGGACACCCGGGGTGCTGCATCCTCCCGGCTCCCTGCATCCCCCATCCCACTCCCTGCTCCCCAGGCAGGGATTTGGGAACAACGGAAGCCAGAGAGAAACAGTAGCAGATCCCTTTATTTTCTTCCCTAAATCTCCTTTATTTTCTTCCCTCAATCTCTTTCTTTTCTTCCCTAAATCCTCCCTCTCCCAAATCTCAGTTTGTGCCCTACTCATTTCCCCCCATAACCTCATTTTCCCCACGCTTTTTTTCCCTCCCCTCTGCCTCGCAGTTGCTGAAGGTTCCCCGAGTAATTTTTAACTCCCTCTGCCTCCTGCACACGATTCAGAGGAAATCTGGGAAACCGAATTCTCGGCTCTCCAAAACAGCGAATGGAAAGTCACTTAAAGGGACACTTCTGCCTTAAAGCGGCAGCGGCGCTTTTCTCCAGCGGCGGAAAAACGGGGTTAAAACCCTTTTAAATCCCTCCCCAAGGAAAAAAATCCCACCCCAATAACACCCAGCACGTCCTGCCGGGCCACCACAGGTGACAACGCGCTCGCCACCCCCTCCCCTGTCCGGGTGTCCCCCCCAGCCCTGCAGCGCTCCCGAGGTGAGCGGGGGGAGGATGGGGATGTGCATCCCGGGAATGGGGCTCAAATCAAAAGGAAATTCCAAATTCCAGCC
>WEIU01023102.1:79158-101476 GCA_013389925.1 Aegithalos caudatus
CCTCGGAAAAGGGGGGGAAAAAAAGCTCCCAAAAAAGCCCAAGGACGGGGTATAATGATCCCTTCACGCTCTCCAGCCGGGATTATTTCACCTCCACGCCCTCCTCCAGCTCCTTTTCCCGCTTGAAAAATAAATATGTAAGGGAAAAAAAAAAAAAAACCAAAACAAAAAAACCCGAGGAAACGATTCCCGAGCGCGCAAAAATCCCGTGGCCTCCCTCGCTGTTGTCCTCCTCCCGCGGCCAGAACAAACTCCCAGCTCCTTTCTCCTGCTCCTCACGGGGAAATTACTGCACTGGGGAAATGTTTTCCCTCCCACGCTCTTGGAATTCTTTCTGTGGAACTCGGCTGGAAGCTTCTCCCCATCCCCAGAGGTTCTGGGCACCTCCAGGCCAGGTGGGCACAGCCTGGGAGGAGGTGGAAGGAGCTGGGGAGGTCTCAGCCCTCCCCTTCCATGCCTGCATCCATGGATTTGGGGAGCAGGGCCATTCCCTGCTCATCCCCAGCTGAGAACACAGCATTTATCCCAGTTTTTGTGACTTTTTCCTTTGTTTGACCTTTCATCCCCACTGCCCCACATCCCCTTGCTCCAGAGCCCTCTCCAAGGGGCAGAACAGCATTCCAGGCAGGCAGCAGCGTGGGGATCACTCCCAGCATCCCTGCTCAGCCCACTCCACCAGCTGAGAACAAACACTTATCCCAATTTTCCTTACTTTTTCCTCCAGCCAACACCTTTGACCTCCCATCCCTGCTGCCCTGCACCTCCACTGCCCCACATCCCCCTGCCCCAGAGCCCTCTCCAAGGGGCAGAACAGCATTCCAGGCAGGCAGCAGCGTGGGGATCACTCCCAGCATCCCTGCTCAGCCCAGGATGGCTCCAGAGGCAAAGAGGAGCCCTGTGTGCCTCGGGAATGCTGCCCCACGGACACATAGGTGCCATTATGCTCAGCTGGCCCCAAAAGCTCGGGGATAATATTTTTTTTAGCACCGGACTAAATATTTTTAACATATGCAAACATCCATGACTGAGGCAGCCACAGAGGCCGGGAGCTGGGATGCTGCTGCCGCTTCCAGGATGGAACAATGTCACCTTTCTCCTCCCTGTCCCCTCCACCGGGAGAGGGATGGGGGAAAAGGGGGCAAAGCCAAACGTGGCAGCTTTCCAAGGTGGATTTTGCAGCAGGGGGGAAAAGGGGTCTGGATTCCTCCAGGGATGCACAGAGCGGAGGTTTGTGCCTCCAGCAAACATTCCCGGTGCGTGCCCGCCTTGGCCCCGGGGGGAGCATTCCCGGCTTTAGGCAAACAAAAAGGTGCTGGGTCAAGTAAGTGGAGCAGAAAGTTCTGCTGGAGGGAAATAGGTCAGTCCTGGATGGAGCAGCAGGGCCGGGAATGTGCCAGCCTGGCTGGCTGTGAACACAGCATTCCCAATTTATGCACGGGGAAACTGAGGCAAGAGGCCAGGGGTGTGCCAGAGCCAGCATTCCCACTTTTTGGATGGGGAAACCGAGGCACAAGGCTGGAAATGTGCCAGCCTGGCTGGGTATGGACACAGCATTCCAAATTTATGCACGGGGAAACTGAGGCAAGAGGCTGGGAATGTGCCAGCCAGGCTGGCTTTGGAACCAACATTTCCATTTTTTGGATAGGAAACCGAGGCACAAGGCTGGGAATGTGCCAGCCTGGCTGGGTATGGACACAGCATTCCAAATTTATGCACGGGGAAACTGAGGCAAGAGGCCAGGGGTGTGCCAGAGCCAGCATTCCCACTTTTTGGATGTGGGAACTGAGACTCCAGGGAGGGCAGCTGTGCTGGTGATGCCCTGGGATTGGGGCCAGCTCCAGGCAGATGGATTTGGGTGGATGGTTCCGTGTTAAAGCTGCAATTTGTGACATCCAGAAAAGTCTCCTCATGGATTTGTCCTTCAGGAATCTCTGTGGGAGCCTGTCCTGGGGTGTCAGCAGCTTTTGGATGGCAAAGCAGGCTCAGAGCAGGGTTATTCCCGGCAGGAGAGGGGCTGTGGGGTGGGATTTTGCCCCATGGCAGCTCTGACCTCGCGGATGTGAAACTCCAGGGCTCCATTTCCCGGCGATTGAGATGCGGGAAGGTCGGGATTGTGCCCAAGGAGGCACCGCGGGTGCCAAAGCCCTTCCCGTGCCCTCGGGGTTGAGGGATGCTCCCGAGCATCCAGCAGGGATGGGGCTCAGCTCCCGCTCCCTTCCCGTGCCACCAGGGCTGCTGGGACACAGATCCCGTGCCAGAGGTGACTCCAGGTGGTGCTGGCACAAAAACAGCAAAGGGAACACCAGGAGTGAGTTCCCCAACCAAAATTTCCCTGGAGAAAATGCAGGTGAAGGACCCCAGTCCATGAACCTGATCCTATTTCTGCTTCCCACACCAAATCCTGGCGGTTCTTGGCTCCAGTGATTCCCTGTGCTCCCCTGAGGAGGGAATTCAGCTCTCTGTGAGAGCTGGGAAGCAGCCCCAGCCCCAGGGCCGCTTTTCCAGCACTAAAATCCCTGTTTGTCCCCACCAAACAGGATTTGTGCCATAAATCCCCATCAGTGAACCATCTCCACTGGCTCATTCCCATTTTCCAGAGGGGCAGAGGGCACACAGCCCCCTCCTGCAGCAGCAGCCAGAGCTTTCCCTTCAAGGGCTGCCCATTAACTGCCAGGACTCATCCAGGGAATCCAAATCTTTCAAATCCTGACAAATTTAAGCACACAGAGGTCTCGTGGAGTCATTCTCCTGGAGGCTTCTTTCACACAAAAGCCTGACACTTCATCCATGAGCACGTTATCCATGGAAACAGGGGGAGCAGGGGGTGTTTATCCCAAGGGCTGGAATATCCTGCACAAGCTGCATGGAACCCAGCACGGGGGAATCCTTGGTTTTTTGCCACACATCCAAAATATCCCAACTTTTAGCAGGGCCTGTTGCAATAGGACACAGGGAATGGCTTCCCACTGCCTGAAGGCAGGGATAGATGGGATTTAGGGAAGGAATTCCTGCCTGTGAGGGTGGGCAGGCCCTGGCACAGGGTACCCAGAGAGGCTGTGGCTGCCCCTGGATCCCTGGAAGTGCCCAAGGCCAGGCTGGACAGGGCTTGGAGCAGCCTGGGATGGCAGGAGTGGGACTGGATGAGCTTTAAGATCCTTCCAAACCAAATAATTCTGGGATTTTATCTGGAAGCTCTGTGGCCTTTCAGTGACTCCACGTGACACAAGGGTGACACTGAACTTCGGGGTTTTCCATCCTCATGGAGAGCTGTCCCATGGAACACATCCTGGTGGGATTCATCTGATTTGGGACTTTCCAATGGGCTGCATCCTGCTATGGGACTGCATCCTGGTGGGATACATCCTGATGGGGTATATCCTGGTGGGATACATCTTGCTGGGATACACCTGATGGAATATATCTTGGTGGGATATATCCTGGTGGAGAGTTGTTCGATGGGCTGCATCCAGCTGGATTTGCATCCCAATGGGATACATCCCGATGTTTGCATCCTGGCAAGGCTCATCCTGATTTGGGGCTGTCCAAAGGGATTTCTCCTGATTTGGGGCTGTCCAAAGGGATTTCTCCCGGCGGGCCGTATCCTGATGTGTTCATCCTGCTGGGATGGATTCATCCCCGGGGAGCCGCGTCTTGCCGGGCTCCATCCCGAGCGCTGCGCATCCCGCCGGGATCCATCCCGCCGGGATTTTCCCCGCTGTACGTTCGCCCGTGGCAAACAGGTGGCGATGTTGTACTCCAGGATTTCAGCTTCCCGCCCCAAAAACTCCGGCTGTGCCCGGAACCTGCTCGGGAGCCTCCCTCGCTCCACGTTCCCCCCAGGAATCCTTTGGGAAGCGGTGCCGCGGTGATCCCGGGCTTCATCCTGCACTTTAATTAGGATAATCTCCAGATAAAGCCTCTCCTTCCGTTCCCTTTTAATCAAGGCATGGGATAGGACTCCATCCCTTGAGAGTGCATTTTTCCCTGGAAGTGAAGAGGAAAGTCAGGATGCTCTGGGAAAGGTGCATCATCCCATGGATGCAGACACGGGAATTGTGGTCAGGATGCAAAGGCGGGACGCACGAGGGAAAAATTCCCGCAGGGGAGCAGAGAGTGATCCTGTAAGATGATCCCATCCCACAGCAAGGACCTGCACTTCCCCGGCTGGAATTCGGCAGGATCTGGAGGCTCTGGAGCAGCGGGAATGTCACCGGGATGGGGCATCCCAGAAATTCCTCACCTCGAAGGGAAGGAAGCCCCTGGGACGCGCTGGATGCTCCCAGGGATCGCTCCAGGTGTGATCCCAAGGGATGCAGCACAGAGGGGGCAGGGCCACCCTGCCCCCACGTCCCCTGCGGAGCACCCGGAGTGGTGCCACCCCAAATTCCCAAAAAACCGGGTGTCCCTGCGGTGATGTCACCTGCAGTGATGTCACCACAGTGATGTCCGTGCAGTGATGTCATCACAGTGATGTCACATGCAGTGATGTCACATGCAATGATGTCACCACAGTGATGTCACCACGATGATGTCATCGTGGTGATGTCACCTGCAGCGATGTCACAACAATTATGTCATCTGCAGTGATGTCACCACCGTGATGTCACCACAGTGATATCATCACAATGATGTCATCACAATGATGTCATCACAGTGATGTCACCTGCAGGGATGTCACCACAGTGACATCACCACAGTGATGTCACCTGCAGTGCTGTCCCTGCAGTGCTGTCCATGGCAGGGACACCTTCCACCAGCCCAGCGTGCTCCAACCTGGCCTTGGACACTTTCAGGGATGGGGCAGCCACAACTTCTCTGGAAATCCTGTGCCAGGGCCTCCCCAGGATTATCCCAAAGTGATCCATTCCTTGGGAATCTGTGTCCAGCTCCACTGGGATATCACCTTTCCTTCCACACCTGGATTTCCCTCTCGGCTGGTGCCAAGTCAAGGCTTGATGACATTCAAGAAGCCCCAAATTCCCAGGAGAAGAGCACATGGAATGAGGAACAGCCCTAAAAACCCAGCCCAAAGGACGGGAACGTGCAAATCCCAGCTCCTCACTCCCGCTCCGCCGGCAGCCAGAGAAACGCTCGTTACGTGGAAGCATCATAAATATCCCAGGATCTGCAGCCTCCAAGGGCTGGATGTGGGGATGCTGTCATCGAGGAAGGAGCAGGGAGCAGCTCCTGACTCACCCAGGGAAGCGGCCGCTGTTCCCTGTTTCCATCATCTCCCGCATTTTATTTTCCTGAGGTTGTTGGTAACTGTTGCTGAGTAGTGGCCGCGGGCCCTTTGACACCTTCCTGCTCCAAGCTCCGCCGGCCAAAAGGGATGGGGAACATTCCAGGAGGCTTGGAAGCCCACGAGAAGCTCCCCCCAGGCTGGTGGGTTTTTTTTTGGGGGTCTCAGAGTCCTGCAAACCCCTTGGAATCTGCAGGAAGAATTCCTTGGAGTGACCGGGATGTTTGCATGGGATGCACGACCAGGAGGTTATGGAGCAGCTCCAGCTGAAAGGGGGCTTGGGAGGTGGACAAAATCCATGTGCTGGTTGGGAAGAGAGGCATTCCAGCATCCCAGCATCCCAGCATTCCAGGTTCTGGAACGTGCTCCCATCTGACCCAGTGGTCAGGATTTGCCACCCACAGCTGGCCACATCTGGAGCTGCTGCTGAGTGTGGAGGTCAGATCCTACCCACATGAAAAAAAGGAGGAATTGGGAATTTTAGCTCATTCCTTGGGCAGCTGGGTACAGCCACAAGCCTGGATCAGGCAGGACATACCAGGGGAATTTCAGATTTGGGGAGTGCCAGGATCACCCCAAGAGCTGGAAGGGGGAATTTGGGCTGGGAAGGTGGCAGGGAAATGGGACACAGCAGCAAGGGCTGGGGAATCCCAGAATCCCAGAATGGGATTAGAAGGGACACCTTGGATACCTTCCACTACTCCAGCCCTGTCCAGCCTGGCCTTGGACACTTCCAGGGATCCAGGGGCAGCCACAGCTTCCCTGGAAAACCTCTGGAAAGCCAGGACCTCTCCAGCCTCTTTCCCAAATTCTTGCCACCACAGGGTTGCAGAGATGCCACCCTAAGGTGCACATGGACAAGGTGCCTTTCCTGGGAGCATGGGGATGCTGAAAAGGGAAAAACCTCCCGGGAAGGAGATCCCATGAGCACAGCAGGGAACACGGAGCTGATTTCCAGGGATGGGATTTGCAGGGCTCTGCCTTGGGACAGAGGTGTTGTTTTTAGAGTAACCCTCACTTTTTGGGATGTGAGGAAGCGATGCCTCCACAGAGGATTGAAAATGCAATCCTGCCACCAGCCCTGCTGGGTGTCCCAGAGCTCCCAAATCCCCCAAATCCAGTAAATGCTGATATCCCGTTAACCCCACATGGATAAAATCAGGAATTTTGGTTTTTACAGATGCATTTCTGCAGCGAGGAGCGGGGCATTCCAGGAGATCTCCAAAACCCAGGAGCTGCATGCCTGCCTGCCTCGAAATCCTCGCCGTGCCACAGGCTTGGACACTTCTCCAAGAGGAAAATTAAAATTCCATGAGGCAGAAAACACAAACTTTTTGGGAACAGCCAGGCTGAGGATCTGCACAGTGCTAAACCCGAGGCAGCCACTGAGTCACCAGCTCGTTTCTGACCGCTGGAAAGTGATCTGTGCTCAGTTTATCCCAGGAATAATCCTGGAATTATCCCCCTGAACGGGTTAACCCCGGCTGTTTAGGAGTGAAACCTCGTCTGCATATTTTTCTTGCATTTCCCATAAACAAAACTGCAATGTTTTCGTGGGGGGGCCGCTTATAAATTAAACAGCCCCGGCGACTCATCAGCTCCACCGTGGGTTTGGCCACGCTGGAGTCACCGGGTTTAACTAAAACTTTGCTCTGTCCTAAGTTTCTGAATTAATTCCCAAAAATCCAAGGGTTTTTTTTCAGCAAAGGTGGGACCTGTGAGGCGCCGATCCCGAGAGGAGGGACCCAACCTTTGCACGGTTTCTTTGCAAAGTCCCACAGGAGGGCAAGGATGGTTTTTAATGCTCTAAAAGATGGTTTTTAATGCTCTAAAAACCGCCCGAGGATTTTTTTTCCAAGCGGGACTTAAGGAGGCTGCTCCTGCTCCGAGCTGCTCCGTACCTGGACACGGCCGGGACATCTCCATCCCCCAGACCCCTCTTCCCAAACTTTCCAGCCGCACAGCCAGCACCGATTCCTTCCCCTTTCCCCACCCCCAGCAGTGCCACAGCCCAAACGCCGGCGATAGAGAGAAACCCAAGGGATTTCCCAGGAGAAAAAGAGATTTTCCATGAGAAGAAGGGGATTTTCCAAGAGAATACCCTCACCTTTCCCGCAGAGCCGGGAGCTGCCTTTGCTGCTTTTCCAAGCCTCTCTCTGCACTATCTCCGGTCTTCCCGCAGCTCCCGCCGAGCTGGAAATATCATTAAGCTCCAGCGAGGCGAAAAGAAAAAAAAAACCATCCCAAGGAAAGCGTGGCAATATCCAAAGGGAGGGGAGCGAAGGTGTCGGGACGGGCGAGCCGCGGGTGCCCGCTCCACCTGCGCCGGGCTGCGGGAATCCTGCGGCGTGGAGCGGGCATGGATCCTCCTCTGGCGTGTGCGGATGACTTCACTTCATTAGCACGCTCCCGAGAGCTCTCCCCGACTGTCTTTTCCACCGACTTGAAGGCTCTGCTAATCACGATCCCGGCGTGGTTTAACTCTTTCCTGGCGCCGGGGCTCGGCGAGGATGGGAGAGCTCGGGACGGCAGGAGAGAGGGGCAGCCTCGCCCACGGCAATTCCCCAGCCCGGGAATTGCGGGTCACGGCTCCCAGCACCTCCCAGTTCGGGCTCCTCAACCTCCCAGCTCTGCCGGGACCTTCCAGAGGCGAGGCAGGGAAAGCCGGGATGAGATTCCCACCCTGTAATTGCTGTTTAGGGAGCGGGTGAGGAGGTGCAGGAGCTGATTAAGCTGATTAGCACCGCACCAAACGTCCCTTCCCCGCGGGATTCCAGGCTGGACGGGGCTTGGAGCAGCCCGGGATGGTGGGATGTGTCCCTGCCCATGGCTCAGGGAATGGGATGAGCTTAAGGTCCCCTCCAACCCAAGCCCTTCCATGATTTTATGGCCCAGGCGGGTGCCAGGTGATGCCACCCTCCAGCGATGCCCCCCTGCCTTCATCCTCTTCCTCAGGTATTTCGGGAGCAGAGTTGCCTTTAAGAGGGAAGCCCTCTCCTGGGAGAGAAAAGGGGAAAGCAAAGCAGGGAAAAACAGAGCAGCTCCTCTGTGAGCACACCTGGAGTGTGGGACAGGGACAGGGACAGGGACAGGGACAGGGACAGGGACAGGGACAGGGACAGGGACAGGGACAGGGACAGGGACACCTCCCAGTGCTCCCAGCTCCTGCCTGTCCTTCAGGATCCTGCCTGGTTCTGAGTCCAGGTCAGGTTTGTCTTTGAGAAAAATGGGAGTGGATTTTGCAACAGTGGGATAAGGAAAAAAATGAATTAAAAACGGGATTTGCTCCCATGGCCAAAGGGGCACACACGGACATGTGTGTCCATCCATGTGTCCATCCATGTGACCCTCAGTGTGTCCACGGACATGAGTGACCATCAGTGCGTCCATCCATGTGTGCAGGACTTGTGTGTCCATCCATGTGTCCATGGACAGGAATGACTGCCAGTGTCCCCACAGACACGTGCCTGTGGCCACCCTGTCCCTGTGACACGCAGATGTCACACCAAGCACACGCGTGTGCCCATCCATGGATTGGGAATTCCAGGTTAACCACTTGGATCCCTGCTCCCAGCCCCAACTCCATCCCCAGGGAACAGCCCCTGCTGAGACCCCAGCCCCAGAATCCCTCGATCCCAGGGTTTGGGAGCCTTTCCTGGAGCCCCTGGAGCGGGTTTGGGAGCAGCTGTGGGGTCTGCTGGGCTGAGCCCTGATTCCTGCCCGGCACATTCTCCAGCGTTCCCTGCTCCGTCCAGGAGCTGACCCACATTTTTTCCTCCTGATTCACGGCTCAGCTGCACTCAGGGCTATCTTTAGCCCCAGAAGAGAGACGAGGAGAGGGCCCCTCTGCAATTCCAGCCTCTGTGGGCTGGGATTTTTCCGGGATATAAATAAGTGTGCACACCTTCCCTGCTCCCCACAGCAGAGCGGCGCGAGCTCCCGGAGCAGGTTTGATGCACGGAGGAGAATCCCACAATTGTCCCAGCTTGGAAAGACCTCCAAGATCACCCAGCCCTCCCATTAACCAGCACAAAATCCCACACGGAGTCCCAGGGCCTCCTCAGGATGGGCTCCCACCCAGCCAGAGCTGACTGCCACCCATTTCGGGACCCTCTGGAAACGGCGCTGGCTGCGGGGGATCAGGGCTTTGGGAGAGGGAATTTTCTCAGGGACAGAGAATTTTCCAAACCCCTCCTGCTGACGGAGCCCCCAGCACCCACCCTGCAGTCCCCCCTGAGATGGGGCCCCCCCAGAAGATGGGGGGCTGTTTATAAGGGCAGACGATGCCAAACAAATCCCTTCCCTGCTCCAGCTGCTCCCGGCCAAACTCCCGGGCACTTCCCCAGCTGGGGAGGAACCTCTGGTGGTGGGGGCCGTGTCCAGCGCCCCCTGCACAAAGGATAACATCGGAGCACTGTTTATCCCTGTCCTCCAGGCCGGGTTTTTTGGGATTTAAGCTGTTTCAGAGCCCTAAAGCTCGTGTTTACTTTCCTGATGAGTAAAGCCCCGGCGCTGGTGCGGGGGAGCCTCCGGAGCTGGTGTGAGGTTAAGGATGTGCTTAAGGGGCTAAAAATGGATTTTCTTTCTTTTTCTTTTCTCCTTTTTTCCTTTTTTTTTTTTTTTTTTTTTTTTTTTTTTTTTTTTTTTTTTTTTTTTTTTTTTTTTTTTTTTTTTTTTTTTTTTTTTTTTTTTTTTTTTTTTTTNNTTTTTTGTTTGGTTTGTTTGTTTGTTTGTTAAGCAAAGCCACAAAGCAGCAAAAAAACCCCACTCCTGTACATGAGGGAAACCCTGCACCCACCACCACCCTCTCCATGGGCAGAGCCCTGGGGACAAAAATGGAATTTGCACCTCAATTTTGGATATTTTTGGTCCTAAACAGCCCTGATCCAGACCTGAAACCTTTCACCTGAAGATGTTCCTTGGTTTCAAGAGCCAGCATCCAAGTCTGTGCCTTTTAGGCCAGACTCTGGCACAAATCTGTCACCAAAATCCTCAGAGACCAAGGGGCTCCAGGAGAACTGAGCCAGGAACCTGGACGGTTTTATGGATCCTCACCAGGAACCTGGAAAGGGTTTGCTGGACCCTCAAAAAGAACCTGAAGGGGTTCTGTGGATCCTCAAAATCAGGTCAAGTCATGCTTAGAGGAGATTAGGAATGGAGCCCCTTCTCCTACTCCATGAAATCCACAGGGGCTTTCCCAGGCAGCCGGGTTAGGTGGGATTTTTAGGTGAGAACGCCTCCTCTGACCCAAGTTTATGTTTTCATCTCCTTTGTAAAATTGGGAAATAACTCCTAGGTGCTAGGACAGATCTCCTGGCATCCTGAGATGCAGCTCCATGCCAAGCCACCGGTGACACCTCGGTTCATCCTGCTGGGATGGATGGGGGGGTTTGCCCTCTGGATTTTCCCATCCCATCAGAAACCAGGCTGGCACTCTCCTTACAGTCCCAAATCTCCACAAGATCTCCTTTTCCCAGCAGCTCTGCTGAGGTCAGGACATCAGATCCTCACCACGACCCCAATTCCTCTCCTCTCCCTTTGGAATCGTGTATCCCAACAGTTCCTTTTCCTAAAGTCAAGAATCAGCGATTTCAAAGTCATAAATCCCAAGAAATGCTGCTTAAACCAGAGGGGCCAGATCAGGAAGGTCTCTTCCAGTCCAGACTGCTCTCAGATTCCATGATAACCACGGGATAAAGGTCTAAGGACCTTCTCACACCTGTGGTGTAACCACAAAAAATGCCAATCTGGGAATTTGGAGGCCACGTTCCTGACTTATTCCATGCATGGACATACAGCCACGAGCCCTCTGCTCATCCCCAAAGCTGGGAAATGACGGATCCTGGGTCCCTGCTGGACACCACCTCTGTCCCAGCAAGACCAGTGTCCCAACTCCAAGGGGAGCAGATGGAGAGGGGCAGGCACGAGGGGCCAGGAGCAAATTCCTCTGCTGCCACTTGTGAGGACTTTATGGTCCAGTCATTCCTGCAGGAATTCCTCCTGTGGCCTCTCCTGGTGACAAGGTGGGCCTCGGTCCTAGGTTGGATCCGGGGATCTTAGGGATCTTTTCCAACCTCGATGAACCCATGATCCTATGGATCTACAGCCTCTGCAAAGGTCACCTGGGCATGTTTGGGACTACCAACCCTCCCATCCAAGCCCATTCCCAGTTCTAAAGCTGGGAGACACTCGGTGGGTGGGAAGGCTGGGTTGGCTCCCTGGTGGCTCTGCCATTCCCAAAGTGCCTCTGGTGCTGGGTTTCAGGGATTCCCATGGAGTGTGGCTGGGCTGGGCAATGGGGAGTGGACTCAGCTCCTCACCAGCTGCTGCCATTCTGGAATTGCTATTTAAGGCCTTGAGAATTCCTGGAAAAACCAACCCAGAGCGAGCGGAATGGCAAAGGAGAGGGAGCAGAAAGGGCACATCTGGCACTGCTAATGAGCTCTGACACTTCCAGCAGCCACATTTTCCTGATTTTCTGGGATTCTCCAAATGTCTCCTTGAGAACAGCTCTCACTGAGCCACCCCCAAAAAGCAGCCAGACGGAAGCTGGTTGGGAAGCAGTCAGACAATGGACCAGCAGATCCCATGGATGGGCTCCAAGATCCCATGGATGGGCTCCAGCCTGCCCCAAAAGTGGGAGGATGAGGAAAAGCCAACAGAGAAGGGATGGAGAAGCAGGAGACTTCCTCGAAACCCAGCAGCCACTGGCTGGGAGGAGGCTGGGAGACACTTTGGGGTGGGATTGGAGTGGCCTGAGTCAGACAAAAGCATCCTGACAATAACGCTCCGGGGCCAGGAATTCAATGGGAACCGAACTCTGGAAGTCTCCCAGCAGGATAATTGGGAGTGTGTGGAGCTGGCTGCTCCAGCTGTTTTGGGGAAAGCCAAATCTCTGCCACCATCCCCTGGGTGTTCCCTCCACCCTCTTGGAGAGAGTTCATCCCAATTCTCATCCTCTCAATCCCACAACGGATGCTGTCATTCCAGAGTGGAGAGAGCCTGGATCCGCTGCCTCCGCCCCTTGTCCTTCTCCTTATCCCAGGATCCATGAGAAGGATCCCCCTGGGAATGCTGTGGTGGAGCTGCCTTCCATAAGGAGCTGAGGGAACCTTGGACATGGACAGGGAGCCCATCACTGAGAGGCTGAGCTTTCCCTGTGGGAATGCTCCAACATCACCCAAGCATACAGAGAACAGGCTGGAGCATCACATGGAGCATTCCCACACGATCCAGGAGCATTCCCAAGTGATCCAGGAGCTCCACCCTACAGCCAGGGATCTGACCTCAAAGTGCAGTCCTCCCATCCAGCCTCGTTCTCTCCATCTCAGAGAGAATTCCTTGAGGAGTTATTCCAGCAGCATCCCCCATCTCCCCACACATGGGGAGCAGCCCCAGCTATGGACTCAACCTTCTTCCAGTGGGATCCATAGGAAACCCCACTGTGCTCCCAGAACAAACCTCCCTGCACCCCCAGCTCCAAGGTGGCACCAGCCAGGAAAACTCAACATCAAAGCCAAGATCCATCCATGAATCCATGAATCCATGAATCCATGAATCCATCCCTCCATCCATCCATCCATCCATCCATCATCCCTCCATCCATCCCTCCATCCATCCATCCATCCATCCATCCATCCATCCATCTCTCCATCCATCCATCCCTCCATCCCTCCATCCATCCATCCATCCATCATCCATCCATCCATCCATCCATCCATCCATCCATCATCCATCCATCCATCCATCATCCCTCCATCCATCCATCCATCCATCCCTCCATCCATCCATCTCTCCATCCATCCCTCCATCCATCCATCTCTCCATCCATCATCCATCCATCCCTCCATCCATGGACTTGGGACAGCAGAGGGGGATAAACCTCCCCCAAAACTGGTCAGGGAAGGGTCAGGCTGCATTTTTGGGAGCAGAGTTTTGCTGGCACCGCTGCAGCCGAGGCGAGGGAATGAGGAGAGGCCACGGACAGTGCAGAGGGACACCAGGAAAATGCGGATCCCGTGAGGAGCGTGATGGACGCGCTGGGAAACGCTCCCAAGGCGCTGCAGAAGCCTCACCCCAGACTAAAGCAAACAAACCCCAGGGAGGGACACATCCAGCCCCTTCCCAGGATGTTGTCCCAGCATCTCCAGTTCCTTCACTGCGGGCTGAGAAAGGCCAGGATTCAACCACGACCCGGCCAGGTCACGCCGACTTTCCCAGCGGGATTTCAGCAGCCACAGCCTGATTTTCTTTGGATATCTGTCACCCTTTGGAAGCTGGAAATGCTTTTTTTCCATGCCAGGGTTTGCTTTCTCCCATCACTTAAGATGTAGGGATGCTGCTGAAGTTTGGCTGGGATTTCATCAGTCTGGAATTGGAAAATGCTTGGAAAAGCTGAAGGTTTTGTTTTGCACAGTATAGTTCTAGATTTGCTTTGGCCATTTTATTTTATTTCATTATTTTATTTTATTTTATTTTATTTTATTTTATTTTATTTTATTTTACGTTATTTTTGCCTTAATCAAGAAAATCTCATCTCCAAGCTCTGGGACCCAGCACAACCTCCAGGAGCAGCCATGGAGATGCCAATCCCTGGCCAAACCCAGCACAGACCAATAAACCACCCAAGATTTGCTGTTCCCAACAATTCCTGCTTAGAAGCCCAACTCCCATGGAAAAAAATGGGACTTCTCCAGAACAAAAATCACCACTCAGCACTTTGTTAATCCAACCTCCCAGTAAATCATCCCAGTCTCAGGTGGGGGGCTGGAAAAACGGATTTTTTTTTGGTTCACTGCAAATTCCAGTGAACTTGGAGGGGGGAATGCTCTGAGGGCAGCTCCGAGAAAAAAAAACAACTGGAGGCTGGATGAGCTGAAAAACCGTGGGAAAAACCTGTTTTGGGGAGCACAGAGCCTCATCCAGACCAAATCCATCTCAATTATTGCAGCATTTTGACCTTTTCAAAGCAAACCGAGGGTGCTCCCGTTCCCCAGCCTGGAATTTTGTGGTGTTCCAGGTATTTTAGGATGTTTTTCCCTTCAGTGCCCGAGGGAAGCAGCACAGGAGCCCTTCAACAAAACTGTTCCGACCAGAATTTCCCTTCCATCCCTCGCTAAGGGACAGCCTGGATTTCTCAGGACTCTCATCTTTCCCTTTGTTTTGTTTCCCAGGGATTTCTCCTTCCCCTGTCTTAACTCCTGGAGTTGGGGCACAATAATTTCCTGCAGGCGGCCGGAGCCGTGTGACCTTTACAAAACAACCCGGGGAGCACCTTCCATTCCCAACTCCGCTCTCCAAAATCCATTTCCTTGGAAGCAGGAGGGAGCCTGGTGCCAGCCAGCCCCAGCTTTGCAAGGCCACGGCACTGAAGGGGTGCAAAATTCCTGCTGGAGTCACCGGAGCCCCACCACGGGATCAGAGCACAGCAGCAGCACTTTGGGAAAATCCAATTTTTGTGGTTCTTCCATCCCTGCACGGTCTTACCAACTCTTCCTAACCACGATATCCAAGGAAAATCTGTCCTGTTCGGGGGGGAAACACCACAGCGCAGGGATGTGCTCCATCCAAGGCATCATCCCCGCATCCCAGCGCTGTCTGAGCCATCCCGGATGGCAAAAAACCCACCCCAAAAAAATCCACCCTGGGAGCTTTTCCAACCCCCAGGAGCCTCTCCTGCCCTGGCGTTCCTCTTTTCCCGGCAGGTTGCCCAAGGAACACCGGAGGGAATCGCGTTACAAAGGAGCTGTGAGCGGATCTGCCAGAGCGTGAATCACGCTCGCGTTATCAGCCAGCGGGGGAGAATTCCAGCATCCAGCCGGGAGCAGCTCGAGCCTGCGGGGATGTTTGGACAGGGCTTGGCACCACCCGCTCGGCTCCTCTCCCGCTGCTGGTATCATTTCCTTGTGGAAGAATAGAAATCAAGGAAAAAAAAAAAGGGGGAAAAAAGGGATTTTCTGGGGCCGGCCCGAGCTGGAGGATTGAAATATTCCAGCGCAAAATGTGGGGTTTTTTTCAACGCGTTTGCTTTGCTTCCCATGGAGGGAAAGGGGTTTATTTGTGGGATTATTATCCACTAAAGCAGGAGGAATTTGAGAATTCCTTTAGTGCCATCTTGGCCTGTTGGCTGTAGGAGCCTTCAGGTTCAGCTGGATCCATGGAAAAGTCGCTTTTCCCTTCTCACACCACCCCAAAAAGCCGCTCTCCTCCAAATCCTCCCAAACTTTCCAGGGCTTCTCCTCGCTCCAGCGCTCGCCCACATCCACGCTGCTCCAGCAGATCCTCCCTGCCAGCTTGGAGCCAGTTCACGGGAGCAATCCAGCCAAAACAAGCCACTCCTGGGAGAGTTTTGCAAGGTTTGGGTCGGGATTTTTGCTCCCTTTGGACAGAGGGGGCAGCGGCTCTGCCGAGGGATAACTCGCTGCTCTCCCAGCTGGGGCACAGCAGTTGATTCCCAGTAAAAAATGTGGTGATTTCCCAAGTTTTACAGAGGAAATGGAAAGGGGAAGTTTGGTCAGAGGAGGTTTTCACTTACAAATCCCACCTAGTTTGGGTTTTGTGGAGCAGGAGAAGAGGATCCATCCCCTCACAGGAGCAGAGGACATTTCCCACACACAGAGTCTAAAAAATTCCAGGTTTCGATGGATTCTGGAAATCTGAGCCAATTTTGCATCCTCTGCTGCCTGGCTATTTTATTCCTGATAAATATCTCCCTCTCCCAAGCCCTCTTCCCTTACCTGAAGCCACCTGCCTGAGCATGGGGTGGGACACAGGGACCTAAAGCAGCTCCTTGATTTTACAGCCAAATCCCAGGACACTCTCCCAGTTTCTTTGACTTTTTCCAGATCTAAAGATTATTTGATCCATCCAAAGCCGAGGTGTTGATCCCACCCAAGCCTCTGAACATCATCCCATTGGGATTGACATGAGCATCGACCACAGGCAGCTGGAAAATCCCATTTTTCCGCTTCCCCACGTGGGCAAACCACCAGAAACACCACCAGGGGAATATTTGGGATGAAGATTTGTCTCCCAGGATAAATGGATGCCTTTTTCCCTGTCAGGGATGGGGAGGCCCTGGCAGAGGTTTTCCGGAGAAGCCGTGGCTGTCCCTGGATCCATGGAAGTGTCCAAGGCCAGGCTGGACAGGGCTTGGAGCACCCTGGGACAGTGGAAGGTGTCCCATGGAAGGTGGAATGGGATGAGCTTTAAGATCCCTTCCAACCCCAAAGCATTCCACGATTCCGTGGCTGCCCCACCTTTGGACTTCACTTTTTGGGAGGAGAGGAGAGGAGAGGAAGATCCAACTCTTCATCCACATGCAGGGATGAAGAATTCCAAAAGGACAGGTACCTCCTGGGAGCGTCTGTCGGTGTGGCTGCCTGCCAAGCCCTCCTCCTCCTCCTCCTCCTCCTCCTCCTCTGGCTGCTCCCGCTGGATTTTCCAGCCGCCTGCGGCTCCGCGTTTCCACGGGAGCATCTCCCTCCTCCTCCATCCCACCTGCTCCCGATCCCGCCGTGCCCCCAGGCTCCGGGAGCGAGCCCCGGCAGGCGGGATGTTGTTTTTAGCAGCCTGACAGATGCCAAACCCCAGCTCGGCGCTCCATAAACCCAAGGTCAGGAAGGAATTTTAACTCCACTTAATTGCTGGGAGGCACCTGGGATCCCAAACACACCCAGGCAGGCCGTGGAAAGGCGGCTCCGGAGGGAACAGCTACACAGAAAACGAAGGGATTAACTCGATTTCATGTTTGGGTTGGGGTTTTTTTTTCTTGGTTTTTTTTTTTTTTTTTGTTGGTTTTTTTTTCTTTTTGGAAATCCCGCTTTCTGCCAAGTTTTCTTGGAGCAAACGTTTCTGTCCCGCTGCCAGCCTTGCCAGCCTCAAGGAGGCAAAATTCCTGAGTCAGATTTCACCAGGAAAAGGGATGCTGCCTTGGAAATAATTCCACTGGGGGGGGGAAAGGGTGGATTTTCTATTCTCTCCTCACTCTGACAGCATTTTCTTGGGACTCCAGTCCACCTTTTTTAGTCCAAATGAATTTGGGAATCTCCAGGAATTTCCAGCAGCTGGGGATTTGTGGGAGTCAGTGAGAACCACAGGATTTGGGGTGCCACTGTCCCAAGATTTGGGATGCATTGTCCCAGGATTTGAGGTGCCACTTTCCCAGGATTTGAGGTGCCACTGCTCCAGGATTTGAGGTACCATTGTCCCAGGATTTGGGGTGCCACTGTCCCAGGATTTGGGGTGCCACTGCTCCAGGATTTGGGATGCCTTGTCCCAGGATTTGGGACGCATTGTCCTAGGATTTGAGGTGCCACTGTCCCAGGATTTGGGGTGCCATGTCCCAGGATTTGGGGTCCCTGTGTCCCAGCTGGGGACCTGAATTCCTGCTGGGGTCTCTTCCCACGCCCATCCCACTGCTCCATCCCTCTCCCCACCCTCTCTGGCTCCATCCACTGGAGGGGAATCCTCCCTGGAGTTTTCCAGGCTGCACCCATCCCAGCTGTGCCTCCAAGCCGAAGCCCCAGTCAGGGATAAATCCCTGGATTCAGGACCTGGCGGGCGGATCCCAGCCCCTCGCTCCTCGGCCGCCGCCTCTCGCGCTGCCCTCCCTTCCAAGAAAAATGGAAACAGGAGACAAAGGAACTTTCCTAGGCTGCATCCAGGCCTGCCTGCTGCCAGATGAGCATCGGGAGGTTGTCTGAACGTGCAGATCCCGATTGCTCCCAAGGAAAACCAGCAGAAGCCAGGGCTGGAGCACGGAGCTGGAGCTCCAGCTCAGCCTCTGGCAGCGCAGAGCTGGGATGGTGTCACCAGGAGGGCCTGAGGTGGGATTTTCCCCCCCAGGAATGTTTTTAGCAGCCCAGAATTCCCTCTCCTGCCTCTCCTTGCGCTCAGGTTTGCCTGGAGGGGCTCCTGGAGCTGCTGGGATGTGTGGGGTCAGGGCTTTGCAAGAAGGGAGAGGATCCCTGAGCTGGAATTCCCAGAGAGGCTGTGGCTGCCCCCAGACCCCTGGAAGTGTCCAGGGTTGGACAGGGCTTGGAGCACCCTGGGACAATGGAAGGTGTCCCTGCCCACAGCAGGGGTGGGACTGGATGAGCTTTGGGCTCCCTTCCAACCCAAACCATTCCATGACTCCATGTGAGATGGGATTTTTGGATTTGGTTTGGAAGGATCAAGAAGCTGGATCAGACTGAAATTGGTTTTTGGCTGAAGACACGATGCTCTCCAAATGGAGACTCCAGACAACAGCAGGAATAACCCCCCCTGGAATGTTTGGGATGAGGAAGAGCTGCTGATCCTGTCCCCAAACTGGTGCTTCCATTTTCCCATCACACCCCCACTGAACCTGAGGAGCCATTACTGGAAAATTCCTAATTTCCCTAATTAGGAATGCCTAATTCCAATTATTTGTGGGTGCCTTGAGCTGGAGCTCCATCCCAACATCCCCACCATGGATCTGGGCAAAGCTTTATCCGCAGCCAAGGAAAGAGAAATTGATGAACTGCAGGAAAATAGAAATCCATGGGATTTGTCACCACTTCCACCCCAAAACTTCCACTTTTTGCTCAGCAGAACCAGACAGGGACCATTTCTTGATGAATCTTTGGAAATTCCAACCTCCTTGGGAGGAAATCCAGTAAAATCTGACCTTTCCTCAAACACCAGTAAACCTTTTCAATTTTCTCTTTTTTCATTTTCCTTTAAGGTTCCCTGTTTTTATTGGGCCCCAAACGCCAAGCTATTCCTCATTTTTACTTTCCTGCCCCTTTTTATTTCCCTCCCCTTTTCTTGCCACCGAATCCGGCAGGGAACATCCCGGGGGAGGGGGAATTTTCCACCCTTTTCTGGTAGCAAATTCCTTAGGTTGCATTTGAGCCTTTTGTGGCTTCAAAGGAACAGCTTGAGCTCCACGAGGCTCTGGATTGGCCAAGGAAACCTGAAACATCCCAAGATTCCTAAGGGGAAAGGAATTTTTAAAAGGTTACATCGTGGAAAAAAAAAAAAAAAAAAAAAAAAAAAAAAAAAAGAAAATCTGGAAACCTTGCAAAGGTTCCTTGGATGTTCCAGCAAAATAAAGGGCAAAAGAAGGGGAGGGAATGTCAAAATTCCCCCTTGGAAGCAAATTCCACCCGACAGAAGGAAAAGCATTTGGTGTCCTGCAAAGCCAGAGTCGTAGAGAGCTTTCCTGACCCTTTTCCCCAGATCCATGGGGATAATTTTCCCTCTATTTTCTGCCACAGCATTCCAAAGCCACCCTGAGCTGTCCCTAAAGCTGCCAAGGGACTTCCAAACCCCACTTTCATGGGAATATTTCCGTTTCCCAGTCACTTTCTCAAGGCCCTTTTAGCACAAATCCCTAAATTTTGGGATTAAAGCTGAGGAGGGAATATCCCAAATTCCCTCTGCTGGGGTTTGGAAGCTTTGAGGCAAGTCCTGGGTGTGAGGCTTTGGGTTTGGGAGGAAAATCCAGAGATCCATCCCCTCAGACAGGGATTCATTGTGGGAACAGACATCCCAGGGAATATTTTATGGATTCATTGTGGGAACAGACATCCCAGGGAGTATTTTATGGATTCATTTGGGAACAGATGAAAAGGCCCCCATGGATATGAGGAGTTGGGATCCCCAGGCTGTGGCACAGGTGGGACAGGAGCAGGTTTTGGGAATGAACCCTTGAATCCACATCCTGTCCCTAAAACCATCCAAATCCCAGCACACAGGTGGAAAAGCCTTTCCCTGTAAATAAAACACTCCAAACTGCAAGCTCCAAAAGCTTTTCTTTGGGATAGAATTCCCAGAGAAGCAGCCACAGTTTCTCAGGGAATTCCATCCCAAAAAAGCTTTTGTCCCCCTTTTCCCAGCACTGAGGGATTCTAATCCTAATTTTCCCTCAATTTCCTGCCATGGCAGCCCAAAGCCACCGTGTGCTGTCCCCAAAGTTGCCTGGGGGTGTCAAATCCCATTTTAAGGCTCCAAAAAATGGGAAAAAGTCCTGGAATCCATAATTCATCCCTTCAACAGAAGCCAAAATGCACCACAAATGAAATTTAAACCAAATCTGTCCCCAAAAATCAATGAATTAACAGCTTTGAACTCCCTTATCAGTTAAAATATCCACTGGCAGATGTTGTCCTGCTTTCCTGCTTTCTCCTGGAGCTGGGAATGGAACAGTGGGATGGGAATTGCTGCTGGAGCACCCAGATGGATCCAGAGGCTTGGAGCCACCCCCGTGTGTCACCCAGAGGTGACAGCGTGGGAGGAGAGGCAGAAACCTCCCTCAAAAGATGTGGAGAGGCAGGAAAACAGCAGGAAAAAGGCAGGAAAACGCCAGAGGGAACTCCCTGGTTGCCAGGAATGCCGAGGTGTGGAAAAGCTCCCTGATTGAGACAAATGGGAAGCGCGGAATGAGAGCTCTCTGCCTGTTGCCTCCCACAAAGAAACAATCCGGATAATCCTGGGAGTTTTTCACAGCCAGGGATGCTCCACGAGCTCCGGAACCTCGGTCCTTAATTCAAGGTTGTCACGGGATAATCGGCAAATTAAGGAAAACACAACAATGACGGAAGCAGGGATGCAGGGAAGGAGAGGGAGAGCCGGGATGCGGTGCTGCTCATTAGTGCAGCTGCAATTAGCGCTGCTCTGGGGTGATTGTCCAACAGCCTGGATCCCAGCACAGCCGGGAATTCCCTCCCGGCACTCACACAATTCCTGAAATCGGGGTGGGAGCAGTCAGGACCCGCTCGGGGTTGCTCTTTTCCCTGGATTTGGCCATCTCCAAGCCCCAGCTCCAGCTCTCCCAGGACCTGGGATGTCGGGAAGATGGGATGCCAGAATCTTAAAGAATGGAGATTTTTTTTTTTCCCTTGACTTTGTTTCTCAATCTTATCCCAATAATCCACGGAAAACATTATTATCCTGCAAAACCCCGGAAAAGCCGGATGGTTTGGGGAGCCTGCGTCCTGCCTGTGAACTCTGCTCACCGAGGGCATTTCATGTCTGGCTTTTATGAGTGAAAACCTCCCGGATCTGTTTTTCCCATCGCCGTTTTCCGCGGGATGAGCCCCTGGAAGCTGAACAGCCAGAAACACCCGGATCGCCGAGACAAAGCGGATTTTAAAGCCGAATTCCGGCGCTGAAAGGAGGAAGGAGCAGAGCTGGAAGGGATGCCTGGATCCCATGCTGGGCCTGAGCAAGGATGCTCTGCAAAAGGACGGGAAGGTCGGGAAAAGGGAAGGTTTTGTTGTTTTTTGGGAACAAAGCCAAGGCGGCTCCTGGAGGGGAGCTCAGGTGCATCGGAGCGGGAGGACGAGGGATACGGGATTGTTTAGAGGGCTTGGAATTGTGTTCAAAGACCTTTCACGATGCATTAAAGGGAAAGAAGCAGGAAAATGGATTTGGACATTTATTATTTTGTCTAAATCTGTGCCTTGGCTCAGCTGGGATAAAGCGCCGGGGTTTCTTTGGGATTGCTGGCACTGGGACAAGGCGTGCTGGGATCATCCTGCCTGGATTCCCTGCTCCCTGCAGAGCACCTGAGTGAATCCCTGCATCCATTCCCAGGTTTTCCATGGATCAGGTGCTCCTGACAGAGCTCAGCTTGGTCCTACAAAGAGCAGAGCTCAGGGGGGACACGGGGATAAGAATGTGGGAGATGGGGATGAAGGAAAAGGGACAGCACACGGAATTTGGGATCACCATCACACCTGGCACAACACAAGCAATCGAACTCTGACTTAAATCTGATTAAACTCTGATTAAACTAATTTAACTCTCTCATTTCTGGCCAAAACCACGAGGTTTTAACTCAGCGTGGAGCATTTAACTGGGGATTGCTGGAATGCTGGCACCGGGAATGACCGGGAGCCAGAGCAGGAGATAAGAGATAAGGACCAGGATCCCGCCCTGCCCTCCTCACACAATAAAGAGCTTTATTCCAGCTCCCGGGACTGGTGGGCACTAATTTAACCCAATTAAAGCGGTATTGCAGCAGATTGAATTAATGACTCCACCGAGGGAAAGGCAGATCTTATCCAGGGATTGGGAAAACCTCATTTGCTGCCAAAAAAAAAAAAA
>WEIU01023102.1:101500-117370 GCA_013389925.1 Aegithalos caudatus
AAAAAAAAAAGCACGGGATTGGGAATAAGCTCCAGAGGGAGTGGCAGAGCCAAGGAGAAGCTCTCCTCCTGTGGCCCTGCAGATCCCAGTGGGATGGAGGCACAGCAGGACCAGCACCACGCTGGGATATCCATGGATTTTGCTCTTTGGGGGGGAAAATCTCACTTTATTCCAGCTCCAGGAGAAGATTTCCAGCTGGAAGAAAGGCTGCAGGGTGTTTTCCCAAGCCCCCTCTCCTGAGGAAGCTGCCCTGGTGTCTCCTGGCCCCCAGGGAATGTCACCCCCACAGCTCCTGGCTCTGCCTTGGGATCTTCTCCAGCTCCTGCAGCTCCCAGTCTGGAATGATTTGTGTTTCCCTGGAAATGTCCAACCTGAGCTCCAGGTGGAGGCATCCCTGCTCCTTGCAGCACCAGATGAGCTTTCAAGTTCCCTCCCCATCCCAAACTTTCCATGATTCCATGACCTGATGACGCTGGAAATTCCCAAAATTCTCTGGAATTACTGGACACAACCAGAGCCCAGCTCAGCCCCAGAGAGTTTTGTCCCCAGGAGAAGGACACATGTGCCTGATGGCCACCTTTGTGTCCTGCCAAAACACAGGGATTGATGTGTCTGAAGGATAAAAAGAGGAATAAAGCTTGGATTGCTCCCAGGCTCCCAGCAGATCCTGGTGGGAGCAGTCCAGCAGCAGCTCCTGAGTGCTCCTCACCCAGCCCAGCCCCTCCTCAGCCACATCCCAGCCTTTCCCATGGTCCTGGAGTCAAGTCCCACAGAGGGAATCACTGCAAAACCAACAAAGCCTTGGAGAGAATGGAAAGGTGCCAAAGAGAGATGGGAAAACTCACAATTCCAAGTGCCAGAGAAGACAATGAGACACAACAAAGCTTTGTTTGGGAGGGGGATTTCTTTAGGGAAGAGAGGAGAAGGCTGGACAGGGAGTGGGGGGAATTTTAGTCCATCCCACATCCAATCCAGCATTCCAATAATTCACTGGAAGCCAAAAATTTTTCATATCCAATGACCACGTTTTGATGGGGAGAACAGCCCTGTCCAGACAAAGTCCTGGAGCAGCTGATTCCAAGTGCTGGGAGCTGGGATGGTGCTGGAGCAGCAAAATGTCCTGAGGCAGGGAAACCTTCCTGCCTCACCCAGAGGGATTTCCCTTGGGAATTTTAAGGAGGTGCCAGTGGAATCCTGAGTCCCTGCAGGGATCCCTACACCAAGTCCTGTCCCTCCCCTGGGGACCCAGAGCTGCCCAGACACATCCAGGAGAGCCTGGAATTCTCATCCTCTCGTGTGTGGGGACTCCTGATGCTCACACTCATCCCACAGCCACTCGTTTTAGGACATTCCAGGTGCTTTTCCATGGTTATTCTGGGATGGTCAGCTCAGGTTTGGCCTCAGCAGCCTGAGGTGAGGCAGGTGAATCCACGCTCCACCTGCCAAGGAATTTCCATTGGCAGCACAGAGAGGCTCAGCCAGAGAATTCCCCACTGTGACAGCAACAACAAAAACCCCAAAAATCCCTCTGGAGTGCACTGACATCCCAGTGAACGTTAGAGGGGGAAAAAAACATTCCAGGAGTTGGGAGCTGCTGCTCCCTCAGCCATCACCACTGCCTGGTGGAGCTGTCAGAGCTCCCCTGGCACAGGCACCAAAATCCCAAATCCCAGGAGGGCTTTGGAGGGAGCAGATCCCAGCCTGGAGCGCCCTGGGATGGGAGGTCAGACATTCAGGATGGGTTCATTAGGGTATTTAGGATAAATGCTCCAAATGGGGAGAATTTGAGGAGGAGGCAGCTCTGGAGTGCCCAGGGAAGGAACAGCTCAGACAGAGCAGGAGCCCCAAAATTCACACCCCAAAGCCAAATGTGCCCTGGGAAGGAAAATCCCTCATTCCAGCCAGGGGAGATCCCTAATTCTAATCAGGGGAGATCCCTAATTCTAACCAGGGGAGATCCTGTAATTCCAGTCAGGGGAGATCCCTAATTCCAGCCAGGAGAGATCCCTAATTCTAATCAGGGGAGATCCCTAATTCTAACCAGGGGAGATCCTGTAATTCCAGTCAGGGGAGATCCCTAATTCCAGCCAGGGGAGATCCCTAATTCTAATCAGGGGAGATCCCTAATTCCAGTCAGGGGAGATCCCCAATTCCAGCCAGGGGAGATCCCTAATTCCAGTCAGGGGAGATCCCTAATTCCAGCCAGGGGAGATCCCTAATTCCAATCAGGAGAGATCCCTAATTCCAGCCAGGGAAGATCCCCAATTCCAGCCAGGGGAGATCCCTAATTCCAGTCAGGGGAAATTCTTAGTTCCAACCAGGGAAGATCCTGTAATTCCAGCCAGGGGAGATCCCTAATTCCAATCAGGAGAGATCCCTAATTCCAGCCCCCAAGAGCCCAGCAGTCTGGTGCAGAGGGAGCAGGGATTGGGATGACCCTGGAGCAGCAGCCTCCTCTCCCAGCAGAGCAGCCCCTCACACTTCCACACCCCTCAGCTTTTCCACCACGGATCCTTTTCCTCAAATATCCCCACCAGGGGAATTCTCTCCCCTCTGGGATTTTTGGGATGAGCTGCTGCCCTACAAACCCCAGCTGGCCCCGTTGGAATTTGCTTTCACCTCCAGGTGGAGCAGGGCTGCTGTGGCAGGGCTCAGTCCTGCTGTCCCTCCTGGAATTCAGCCTCCACTGGATCCCACCCTGGGAAAATCCCACCCTGGGAAATCCCAAATCCCCACTGGATCCATTATTTGTGGGGACAGAGGCCAAGAACTCTTTGCACCTTGGTGCCCACCACCATCCTGGGAGGTTCTGCAAGGGGCTGGATTTTGGGATGTCCCAATGTCACAAAGGGATGCAGGTCTGGAGCATCTTTCCCACGGCAGCAGGAAGATTTGGGGCTTTCCTGGACAAAGTCTCTCATTCCAGGGTGGATTTCCACACCCTGAGAGGCAGAATTTGGAAACTGCTCACCAGCCAGGACAGGGAAAACTGCAATCCAGGAGCAGGGGAGGAAAACCTGGATCCAAAGCCACCCTCCTCACTTACAGGAAGGCAACTGGGAGGACTCAGTGTGGAAATGAACTTCCCAAAATAACGGGAATTTAACACCAAGCAAAACACCCGGCCGCAGACGGACTTAATCACTGCGAAGTGAGGGAAGGTCATTAAATAAACAGCACAATCCAAAGTGTTGATTTTGGGGATAGATCCAGCTATCAGCTCCTTGGGAGAGCAAATAAACCTCGGGAATTGCCTGGCACAAGGGTCCCTGGAGCGCTGGGACAAAGGGAAAAACCCAAACCCGACACACGAGGTCCATAAAGGCTCTTCCACAGGGAGGGAGGCAGGGCTGGGAAGGGAATGGGGATTTCCACGGCACTTTATGGGCATTTTCCTTCCCTGATTCCTTATTTTCTGCACTGCAATCCCAATTCCAGCATTAAAAAAAAAAAAATGTTGGTGTGGATTGTGGTTGGTGGAACCATCCCTGGCCAAGAGCAGCTCCCTGGCTGCTGCTTCCCTACAATTGTGATTCCTGGTGTTTCAGCTGCTCCAGTGACCTCCTCAACCTTCTCCAACCCTGTGGTAAAACCTGGGATATAACTCCTTATCCTCCTCCTCCTGTTTTCCTTCCTATCCAGCTTTGTTTTTGGAACAGATGATCCAGGGATCAGGGCTCACTGAGGAGTTTCCCCTTCCTTTCGCCGGCACAAGGAAATCTGTGCAGAAAGGGCACAAAAAGTTCAGCTTTTCCATAAATCCCATATTCTGGGAGTCTCTAATTGGCTTGGTGGGATCCTTACACTGGGCTTGATGGGAGGAAATTGTCCCTGAAGCTTGTGGGACCATAAAATGGGAATTCACCCCGGGCTTTCCACCTTGAATCCTTCCCCAGCCTCCTGGATGGAGAATTTCACTGCTTTTATAGGAATAAAGCTGGCTAAAACCTTGGGAATGATCTTTTCTGTCACACCTGCATTCTGCAAAGCAGGAGAGGGATTTTCCTGAACAAGCAAAGATCTTTTGCAGGGATTTAGGAGCGGGAATGATGCAGAATTGCTGCGGAGCCTCTGGAGAGAGGATTTTCATGGAACAACCACTTGGAATAAATCATCCTCTTGGAATCACAGCTCGACACCACAGAGATGCCCAGATGCCAACACACACACTCAGCAGAAGTAAAGAAATAAAGAAATAAATAAGAAATCCAAACCAGAGCTAAAAATCCCAGGAAAAATCCCCTCAAGAACCAACGGGGACGTGAATCCACCTCTGGAGCCGCTCTTGGAAGGATTCCCCGGAGCTCCCTGTGCCAGCAAAAGCTCTGCTGGGCCCTCCTGATTTTCCTGAGTCATCAGACGGTCAAGCAAACATCAGGCCCAGGATTCCTGTCCAAGTCCAGATCCCGATAAAGGCGTTTGTTCCACACAGGAATCAACCCTGGCACGGAGAAATTCCCGCTCCCCGGACAGCCCCGATGATCAGCCTTGATTAATGGGGCTGCCAGAGCCTCATTCATCACCAGTAACTCACAACATCTTTTTCCACACGAGTTCCAACTCCCCAGGAGCTGGAAAGGGAAGTGGTTCTTTTCCCTGGCTTTTGTTGCCTGTTCCCAAACACATCCCGAGGTTTTTTTTGGGTTTTTTTTAGGGTTGCCCACAAGACCTGCCCAGCTCCAAAACCTCTGCACAGCTCAGGATCCTCCATTAGCTGCCAGCTCTCTCCCATGTTTTCTTAAAATCATGGAATCATTCCAATTGGAATGGTCCTCTAAGACTGAGTCCAACTCATCATTCCCTCAGTGCTTCCAAGGCCACCACTGACTGTGTCCCCAAGAGCCACATCCACACCTGGGGTTCCCAAATCCCTTCAGGGATTGGGATCCCACCACTGCCAGGGCTGGACAGCCCTTTCCAGGCAGAGATTATCCTTAAAATCCAATTTAAGCCTCCCCTGGCACGCCTTGAGGCTGTTGGAGGAGCACCCTTTACTTGGGTAAAGTTTCTCAGCTTCTAAAATGATTTTGTTCCCCCACACAAGTTTATTTTTCCTGCAGGAAAGAGCTGCCATAAAATCCTGGATTTGGAAACCAGGCAGTCTGGGATGCTGGACTGGGAATGGTACAGCACAAGGAAAAATGAGGTTGGATTCTGGGCTGCAAACACATCCTTCCACCCCAAAACCATGGAGAGTGTCCCACACAAGGGACCTCGAGCTGGGCTCTCTCCTGGAGCACCAGAAAACAGGGAAAGCCTCACACATCCAACCCTCATGGCCAAGAGTCCACCTGAGACATTCCCTGCTCCCAAAGAGTGGGATTCCAGCCTTGGGTTTCACAGGTTCCCACAGAGGAGCTGTTTGGGGATAATCTGGGCTCATCCTATAAAAGGCACCACATCCTAAGAACACTCAGCCCAACAGATCCATTGGGAAGGGATGGCTCAGTCCTTGTGGATGTGGGAGTCAGGGAGCAGCCAGGGGGGCTGAGAGCAACCAAAACCTCACAAGCAAAGCCCACACATGAGAACAAAACATGGAAAACCTTCTTCACTTTGTCATCTGATTTACCAATCCAGGAAAAAAAACAAGGAACTGTTTCCTTACCTTCCTTGGCCTGATCCACGTAATCAGAGCTTCTAGGATGGCCTTGGGAGTTAATCCAGGCTCCTGCTCCAGCCCCAGCTCCTCATCTGCCCCTGGACACCTTTGGGATGAATAAAAAAAACCCATTAAGCATTTTAAAATTTTTTTTAGCAAACAGGAAGATCTGTGTCGCTGCTCCTCCATTTTCCCTCTTTTCTCTTTGTCCAGGGATATCAGCAATGGGACAGCAACAAGGCCAAACCCCTGAGCAATGTGAGGAGGAAAAGCTGCAAGGCAGAGCAAAAACCCCTTGTGACAGTGGAACTGATCCCTGTCCTCCAGGAACGGGGCTGGGAAGGGTTTCCCAGGAAGTTACACATCTGGGATGCTGCTGTGGATGGAATTAGGGCTCCTCAGAGCCCCCCAAATTCCAGTTCTGTCCCCAAACACTTTCCATCCTTCCAGTTCCCAGCCTGGCCCGTGGGAGGATTGATTCCTCCAGGCTCATGGAGACACAAATTTCCCCACTCCAAACCCCCTTCCCTGTGCTACACGTGGGCATTTCCCAGAGATCAGCACACACTGAACCTGGGGACAGCCAGGAATTGTCACTAATTCCAAACCCAGGGGGTGGAGGCACAGGCTGGGTGTGCCCATGGAAGCTCTGTCCCTGTCCCAGCTCCCAGTGCAGCCATGGATCATGAGGGAGCTGCCATCATTCCATCATTCCTCCAACAGCTCCGGGGCCCTTCCCAGCCTGCTGGACTCTCCTCCTGTCACTGCAGATAGGAAAAAATCTCCAGTCATCCAAAAGCTGATTCCAGCTGGCCCTCCAGGTAATTCCTCAACCTTGAGACAGGCCTGGAGAGCCAGCATTCCCTGCTTAATCCCCTAAAAACATCCCTGGGAATGGCAAGCTGGCTTCCCCCACACATCTGCCCCTTGCCCTGGAGCCTCATTGCTCCCTGCTCGGGGTTGGAAGGGCTGGAATCCCTGATTTTCCAAGGGTTTACTTCCAGGTCAACGAGCCCATGAAGAGTGACTGGATGGAAGGAATGGCACATGCCATTCCCATGATGGGATGTGGCCAGGAGGGCTCTTCCCAGCTGATGCTGTCCTTGGGGCCACGTTATTCCTGCAGCACCTGGATGCTGCCCCATCCCAGGAATGCTGCAGCTCCTCCCAGCACTGGGAGCCTCTGGAAATGAACCCAACTGTGGCTCTTCCCTCCTTCTCCCACCAATCCACAATTTATGTGTTAACAGCAACCTGGGATGGTGGAAACTGTCCCTTTCCATGACAGGGGGTGGAATGGGATGAGATTTAAGGTCCCCTCCAGCCCAAACCATTCCAGGATTCTCCAATGATTTATTTATGAAGTTTATAAAGATTTATAAATGTGGATTTATATTTCTGTTTTACATGAGGCATCAGCCAGGATGGGAGAAGTGATGAAACCACCTAATGGATCACAGAACTGTAACTCCTGGAGTTGGGATCACCACAATGGAGAATTTTCTGAGCACAGAGGTTGGAAACTGAACTGTGGGAAGGTTTTTAAATTCCCCCTTTCTAATGATCAGTTCACATGAATTTTGGGAAGGAAGCACCTCCTAAAAAATGGATACAGCAGTAAGTGTTGAAAACAAGGACACAGGATACAAGGAAAGGGAAACTGGGCACCATTCCCCTCAGGAATCTCCTTAACTCTGCAGGAGAGTCTCTGGAACAAGTGCAAGAGTCCCTGGAAATGTCTCTTTTCCCATTAAAATTCACAGAGGAGGATCAAGGGGTCGTGGATTCAGGTTTCTTCTCCCAAAGCCTTTTTGGTGATCACCACCCACAGGTCCCCAACTTTAATTGTGCAGGATATTTCTCCATCCCTTCAGGATTTTCCTCTTCATTCCTGTTAATATCACACACATTCCTCCCAGGACTGGATCCTGCAGGACTGGATCCATCCTTTGGTAGGACTAAACCAACACAAAGGATCCTGCCCCAGTTTGTTTGCACCCAATCCCAAGAAAAAAAAAACAAAAACAAAATTAGGTCCTACAGAAATGAAGGAGGAGAGCAAGGATGACTCCAGCAGTTTTCATGGCATTCAGCCAGGCTGGAAACACTGATGGCAATAATTGCCTGGAGCCTCCCAAAAAGCCCTGGCCATGGATTTTCCAAATGCTGAAAGACCCATATTTGTGAGTAACCACCAGACTCCCTCAGCTCCTCCTGACCAAACATCAGTGACATCATTCCACACTGGCATCATCCTGAGAGAAAAACCACAGCATTCCTGGAGCCCCAACAGAAACTGCACACAAGGAATGCCTAATCCCAGAGTGGACTCCATCCCTGTTTTCCTGTGAGTCATTTTCCATCCCGCTGCCTGTCCAGAAATGCTTTTTTGTTGTTTGTTTATTAAAGGTTCTCCCAATGGCTTCATTGATGCCCGAAGAAAGGAGGGAAGGAGGCAGGGATGGGGCATCCCAGGGATCTGCCACTGAGTCTGGCCTAACTAAACCAGATCTGCTGCCAAAATCTGGGACGGTGTTGGAGCAGCAGGATGCAGACCAGGCTTTGTGTTCTAAACCAAAGCTGTGTCACAAATAATAACAAACAAAAGAGAAGAGACATTCCTGGATTTCCCAGGAGTGACAGGGGATGGGGTTGTTTTGGTTGACTGTCAAAGCTCCAGTTTTTGGCACAAAAGGAAAGGCCCCCAGGCCTGGCTGGAAGAACCAACAGGAACTGGAAGAAAACCATGGATCAACCCAAAAAAGTGAAACTGGCTGGTCCAGATCCACAATCCAAGGAAAATGCTGGATCCAGGCTTTGCCTGTGCAGAGCTCAGCATCAGCCCCGTGGGCTCAAGGCAAAAGGAGGACAAAACACCCAATTATTTAATAAATACCATTAATTGTGGGATTTGCTCAATTTCCACGATCTCAGCAGCTGAAGCTGTGATCCCAAGGATCCCTGGCAGATCCATGGTGACCATGAAGGAGCACATTGTCCTGGGGTGGGACTCACTGCTCCATGAACACCAAAAATCACGGATCCAAGCCCACAACATCCTCAATTCCCTGGCTTCAGAGAGAGGCTCTGTGTCCCCCAGCCTCAGCCAAACACAGGGAATGGGCTCCAGGCCCTGCATTTCCATCCAGGCCTCCATGGATCCGGGACAGGAGCAGGACAGCCAGGCCAGCCCCGAGCTCTCCGGGGCACTGACAGGAGCTTCCCAGAGCAGATGTTCCACCTTTGTCTTGGATTTGTTCTTCTACAAAAGGAGCAAAGGTCAGACCTGAGTTCCCATTTGTTGTCCAGATGTAAGGAATGTGGAGGGATTTTCTGGGAGCAGGAGGGACCAGCAGATGCTCGGCAGCCCCAGTGCCATTCCGACCTTCCCTCTGTTGGGAATGTGCCTCTTCCTTTGGGCATCAGGGATGGGCTTTGGAACCAGCAGAGCAGAGTGCAGGGAGGGGAAGTGCCTTATTCATACAGCACCTGGTCTGTATGGAATCATGGAATTGTGGAATGGTTGGGGTGGGAAAAGATCTAAAAGGTGATTTTGTTCCAACTCTGATCCATGGGCAGGGACACCTCCCACTATCCCAGGGTGCTCCAACCATCCTGACCTCACTGCCAGGGATCCAGGGGAAAGCCCATCTTCTCTGGGCACCCTGTGCCAGGGCCTGCCCACCCTCCCAGGGAAGAATTCCTTCCCAATATTCCATCTACAACTACTCTCGTTCAGTTTGCAAGCCCAAGGAAGCTCATCCTAAGCTTGAGCTCCTTCCCAAAGCCCTTGTTCCCTGGGAAAAGGGGCCAAACCCCACTCCTGTGGAGACAAGGAGAGGCAGAACCCTCTGAGCCTCCATCCTGCCCTCAGCCAGAGCCCTGGGGATGCTCCAGGTGCCCACGGCAGCTCCATCCAGACCACACAATTCCTGCAGCAAGCACTGGGAAAATCTCAAATTGGGGGGAAAATCCCAGCAGGGCCACGGCTGTGAGGAAAGGAGATCCTGATCCAGTGGTCCTGGAAGCTGCAATGACTCCCAGGTTCTGCTCTTGGGATAATTGCTTTCAGGCTCTCAGGGGCTGCACGTCCTCTGCAGAGCCAAGCCTGAGCCTGGTCCAATCCTGATTTATCCCAGAGTAAAACACATCCTGATGGTCACTCCAGATGGGAATGCTCGTGGTTCCACAGGGCTGAGCAGTGCCATCAACCTCAGAGCACAGGCACTGCCCTCCTGCCCCCTCCTCCTGATCCCACACAGGCCAATTCCTTAAATGTGGGGTTTTTTTGAGGCTGAACACCAGGTGGGAACAAAGATCCCTCCTCCAGCTGGAGAAGTTTTATCCACTCCCCACACTAAAGTTGTTGTGATGTGAAAATTATCACCCCAACACTGGGAAAGTTAATTCCCCAGGACAGTCTGAGACATGCAAATATATCCATGATCTTTGCCATTTGCAGCACAGTGGAAAATTGCTAAGAAAAGTTCCCATTGTGTCGGGGATGCCATTCCAACCTCCTGGAATTTCTCTCTCCCTCCCTCCCTTCCCCTTGGCAGCTAAAAATGGCTTCAAACTCCCCAAAATGCTTGGGGTTGAGCAGTGGTGCTGCAGCTTTACAAGTTGGAATTCATGGCTCATTGTTCAGGGAATGCAGTGCTCCCAATCCGTGCTCCAAGACTGGTGGATGCTCCAAGGGTGGAGATCCCAAAGTGCAGGATGCTGCAGGGATCCTCTCCACACCCCAGAGAATTCCACCCCAAGATCTCAGCATCAAGCTGTGGGATAGGGAACATCCCTCATCCCTGACATCTCCAATCCTCCCCACCACCACCAGGGATGGTAAAAGACCTTTCCCAATCCTGATGGCTTTGAAGGCTCCTCCTTTGGACACCGTTATCCCTCCTCCTCCCTCCAACACATGTCCAACATCCATGTGTTGATCCCAGCCCCAGGAATGGGAGCCCAGACACAGGAATGAAAAATTGGGACAATATTCCCATGGCTGGATGCCCAGGGTGGGACTCCTGGATCCATCTTTTGGCACAGGGACAAGTGACCTGGTTCCTTTACAGCCCACCAGAGCTCCCAGCAGCCTCCTCCTTAAACGGGGTCACAACCACTGGAATACCAAAGGACAGATGGAAAACCCAACTCCAGGCTTCCTGCTTTGAGGGCTGTGAGTTTTCCTGAGATTTTCCTGCCTTAATTCCTTCTTCCCCAGGCTTTTAGGCTCCAGGAATGAAGGAGCAGGACAGGGGTCAGGCAAGAGGAGAGGGAAGTGCAGCTCTCCTTGGATGGGCACTTGTCTCTCCCACTTTTTCCAACCACATCCCTCCTCCTGCCAGCTCCTTGTGCCTCAGACCATCCCAGTTCTGCCTCAGCCTCTCCTCCAGCCTTTCCTCAGGGGGAAAGTTCAGGATTCAAGCGTGACACACACGAGATGCAAAACCCAACCTCGGATTTTGACAGGAAAAGTGCCCATTCCATTAACAAATGTGGGCAACTGGGAGATTTCAGCTGGAACCACTGGCTTCAGTGTTTCCCAGAGGCAGCCAAAGGGTTTAATTTCTGTGTATTTGTTAATTATGTCATTATTTCCAGGGCCATGTGCTCCCTATTCCGATAGCAAAGGGACATCTGAGGTTGGTTAAACTGTTTGTAACGGGGCCATCTCCAGCTTTTTGGAATTTCCTGGTTGGCACCTGCCCAAATCAACACATTTTCCACGTAAAACAAGAGTCCCTCCAAGGAGCTGCTCCAAACAATTCCCTCGCTCAGCAATTTCAAATGCACTGGCTTTAGGGACTGCATAAATTGTAGGGAAAAACATTCCCAAACTGAAAAGCAACAACAAAAATGAAACCTCTTTGATGCCTGCCCTTGTCTGATGAGTGCAGGCAACAAAAAAAGTTTGGAGATTGGGGAGATTTCCAATGAAGAGGAATTTTTGGGTTTCCCCTTCCACTTGTGGCTGACAGAAGCCATGGAGAAGCCTCGTGGAGCAGCAGCATTCCTTCCTGGATGCTGGCTCAGGAGCTGAATCTCCTATCACATTGGGAGGAGAGGGAATTGTTGGGATAATTCCCAGGTACCTGCTGACATACCAATGCAGGTGACACCCCCCTTCCAGCCCTGAGAGCAGCTAAAATGGAAAAATGATCCTGGATCAGCCTGTCCCCATCCTTCCCAGAAAACCCCTTCACCCTCACGACCTACAGAATCCCAGGATGGGTCAGCTTGGAGAGGACCACGCTGGATCATCTGCTCCAACCTCTCTTCTCCCACTGGATCACCCCAGGGCAGCAGTTCTGGAATATCTCCAGAGAGGGGAGACTCCACTACAACCCCCAGAGCTGGGACCATCCTCACTGGGTCCCTCTGGAAGGGCTGGACACGGAGCTTCCCTGGCATTCCAGGCTGCTCCAGAATGACACAACCCTGAGCTGTTAGCAAAGCCCAGGGATTTGGGCTGGAATTCCTGGCTGGAAGTGCTGGATGTGACTCTTCTCCTCGGAGCTGAGCTGGCAGATCAGCACTGCAGGGGAAGGGAAGGAAATCCAAGCGTTTCCCAAGTCACCTGTTTGCCTCATGCCAGCGCTGCCAGTTTCCTATGGAAAACCCAGCCTGCAGATTGAACCCGTGCTGAATGGGATTCCTCTCCACTCCTCCCTTCATTCCCACACTCCTCTGCATCCCTGGAGTTGCCATTCCTGAAAATTTCACACCTAATTATTCATTATCCCTAACGAGGCGTCGCCAGGCGTCCACTGCTGTCTGGAGCTGGTTTGAATCGGGCAGAGTTGTGCAATCCCTGGCACCAGCCCTGCTCCTCCTCTATTTGAATCCCAAAAAACCAGTCTGGAGGACTTTCTCTGGTCTGTCCACTCAGTCAGGGCAGAGGGAGAGAGGGATTTGTCTGGGATCATGTTCCAGGCTGAGGTGGCCCCAGGGAACTCCATCCTCCAGAGCTGGAATTCCTCCAGGCTGAACAGGCACAGCACAAATCAAGGAGAGATTTGGTGGGAAGGGAGAGCCCAGCTCTGCTCCCACGGGCTCTGCTGGTGCAGCTTTCCACCCTAAAGGTCCCAACAGTTCTGCTGGGATGGAGCAACTGGAGGGAATCAACAGCTCCCGGATTCCCAGTGCACTGGTCCCCACTGGGATCCATCCAGGCTGTGGCAGCCCCCTGGAAATCCACTCATCCCAAGTAAAATCAGCACCTGATTGAGGTGCTGGAAATCTGTCCCAAATTCCTCTTCAGGGCTTAGACTCATCTTCCAGTTTGTTTTCCAGCTCCTCTTTAACTGAGGAGCAGCAGTTTCCTTCCCAAATTCAGTGTACTTATTTTCCCACTTATCCCAGAAGCCCACATTTCCTCCTCCAAGGGTTTGCCCCGCAGGGTAGCTCGTAGAGAATATCTGGCAATGAAAATTCCCATTCCAAATGCTGCCTGAAACAGCAGCAACTTGGATCTTCTGGAAATCCATGTCCCGACTCCCAGCAAGCTTCACCCCCGCCTCCTCCGGGACTTCGGGACCTCTGTCATTCCAGAGCCCTTTTTAAAGTCATCATTCCAGGAGCAGCCAGCCGGGGCTTGGAGCCAGGAGCGGTGAGGGAGAGCGGAGATCAAAGCTGCGAACAGCTCGGGAAGCTGGGGGTGACATCAGCCCCGCTCCTCACGGGATGCTCCCGGAGCCGCTGCCGGGGGATCCGGGAAGCCGGGATGCTCAAGGGCTGAGTCACCGCGGCTGCAGCCTCCCCTGGGAGGAAGGAGCAAGATTCCCTCACAAGAAGGAGCATTTTTTTTTTAATTTTTTTTTTTTCCGCTCTAAATCATCGGCGGGGAGGCTGAAAGGTCGCTGGGGCTTGGCACCGCTTTGGCAACCGGGAGCCAAACGGGTTTGGTGGGAATGAGGAGGATGCTGCTGCTCCCGAGGGGCTCCATCCTCACCCACAGCGTGTCTGGGGCAGCTCTGCTCATCCCCTGCCTGCTCCAAAGTCAGACCGGCTTTGGCAGCGATGGGAATCCTGCTCCCGCCTAAGGAAAGGGGAGTTTTGTCCTTGGCTTTCACAACAAAGGGAAGATTTGGAACTCAGATCCTATCCTGTATTTTGGGAGGGATCTCTGGTGAGGACTGAAGTAGACCTGCAGGTATTCCAAGGGTTTAAGTGGATCCAGAGCTTTTAAATTTTCAATTTCCAAATCCCACCAGTGCTTTGCCCCCACTCAGATCTGTGGGGTCCCTGACACGAATCAGTTCCTTCCACACAAAATTATTCACCCAATTCCCTTTCCTTGGAACTGGGAGAGGAGCAGCAACATCAAAGGGCACACAGACAGGGAAGCCTTCCTCTGGAATTGTGGGGAAGGATTGCTGTGCTCCACGATGGAGCTGACATCCAAGGGGAAAAGAAATTCCACCCTCAGGAGGGCGAGGTGGGAGATCAAACCCACAAAAGCCAGCCAAGACTGACCTCTTGAGAAAGGCTGCAGGAACCACAGCCCGAGGAAAAGCCAGGGAGCAGCCGAGGAAAGGTGGGAAGAGAAGCAGGGCGAGGATGATGACAACAAAACCCCCTCTGTGCAGCCATCCCTCAACACTTCCACGGCATTAATTACAGACAGCAGCACCCTGGCCACACCAGGGGTGATAATGACTTCCCAAGGTCCATCCAGCTCAGATTTTTGTCCCTGGAAGTGGCCAAAAGCAGATTTTAAGGACACAATAAACACACTGTGATGATTTTTTTTTTTTCCTCCCCCAGCCTAGAAAAAATCAGCAGACGAGGGATTTCCTGAGCTGAAGGAGGAGTTATCTTTGCATTAAACAGGGCTCGGGGGATTTTCCTCCTACAAACCTCTCCATTGTCCCTCAGTTCATAAGGAAAGAAGAGAAAGAAACATTACAGCTTTTATTGATGATGAGGTGTCAGCTGAAAATGCAGGGCAAGAAATTAAATTCCTTCACCTGCACCTCGAGCTGGTTTGGAGAAAGCCCCAATTCTCCCTCTGACAACAAAGTCTGGGTTCATTAACAAAAAATTGTGCTGTAAAATCTTTCCCCTGACTTAATGGGACGGCTCCAAGGTCCTTGGAAGGATTATTTCAACCCCACAGGCTCAATCAGTTGGTTCATTAAGCAGCAAAGGTTGGGAAAAGCCACCAGGGATTCCTTTCCTTCAAGGTTATTATTGCTGCTACAAAATGTCCCTCTTGAATTTTTCAAGCATCTGTGAGTGAGTTTTGGCTTTTAAAGCAAAGGAGTGGGGACCCCTCAGCACCCAAACACATCTGGGTGGAAGTGTTAAAGGGTCTTTTGGGGTGAGCCCCAGCACCGGGGAATAAATGGAATTTAAATGGCATTTAATGGTGCTTAAACGCTATTTAAAAGCTATTTAAATGCCATTTAAATGGTAATTTAAGGCATTTGCATGCCCCTCCTCCTCACACAGCTGGAAGGAGTTCCAGCTGCACGTTTTACCCCCTCCACAATCCCACTTTTTAAAGGAATTTCTCGTGTTGTTCCCACTGACACAACCTGGGCAAACACAGGGGCTGTGCCCTTCCGAGCATCCCTCCTGGATGGCATCCCAGGAATGCTGCTGGAGCTCCCTGCTCCCTGGAGAAATCCCAGTGGATACAGCAGGACAAGCCTGGGCAGAAGGCTGGGCCTGGGGGACCTGCCTTGGCCTAATTCCTGCACCAGGAATTTCTGCCTGGTTGGTGAAATCACCGTTGTGCCACAATGACACCACAGGGCTCAAATCCCAGGTTTTTTTGCTGGAAAATGTGACCTGGCTCCATTTCCACCCAAATCCTTTAAAATCCAGGGTGCAGGGCTGAGGCCCTGCAGGACAACACGGTGTAAGTGGAAGGGAATGTATCCAAAAGGAGAGGTGGGAAGGGGATTTTGGGGAAAAGGGGGAGAGCAGCACTAAATCAACACAGCAGCAGGGCAGGCGAAGGGAGAGCAGCTCTTCCTCACACAAACCTTCCAAATTCCTCACTTCCATGGCAAATAGCAACTAAATGCCATGGAAAAGATCAATTCTGGCTTTGTGCTCCACGAGCCCTGGTCATGGACACAGCACCCACAGCCCGTGACTGCCCCGTGTCCCTCGGTGTCACCTGAGCTGGGACCGAGCCCAGCCCAGCCTGAGCTCACACCAACAGCCAGGAACACCCAGGCCCATTCCCAGTCCCATTCCCAGTCCCATTCCCATTCCCATTCCCATTCCCATTCCCATTCCCATTCCCAGTCCCA
>WEIU01023102.1:117656-185781 GCA_013389925.1 Aegithalos caudatus
CCCAATCCCACATTCCCAGTCCCACCCCCATTCCCAGTCCCACACCCATTCCCAATCCCACATCCCCACATCTGGCTGTTTCAGAGGAGTTGGGTTTCACTCCTAATGGGAGGACAATTGTGGTGGGACTCCAGAAACGCCTCGTATTAAACACAAAAAGCACCAGGAAATTAAAGCTTGGGCTGAATCACATCTCAAACTTTTTGGGACTGGAAATTCCATGGGGAACGCAAGACCCAGACAAGAGCTACTATTTGTTGACAACCTCTGGAAATCATCCTCTCAAAAATGTTGAGTAACTGGAAATCATTGCCCTCCAAATTTTCAGCTCATTAAAAAAAAAAATGTTACAAATTCATCCTGGATTGCTTGAACTGTCTTGCTTTGCTTTCACCCACTGGATCCTTCCACATGCACTTCTGAGTGGGATTCAGGAGGATTTCCAAGGAAGAAGCAGCTCTAACCCTCAACAGAATCCCTCCCTTCTAAACCCCCGAAAACCTCTAAAAAATGTGACATAAATTAAAAAAAAAAGTAACAAACCCAGCGTGTGAGATGAGCTCCCTGCACATCCATGGCTCCCTCACGGGAGGAGGAGGAGAACATTTAACACAAAGCACATGGGAGAGGTTCTGCCTGGACTGGGATCCCTGGAAACCCCGGCTCCGAGGCACAGCCCCGCTCCCAGCTCCCTCCTCTCCATTTCCCTCAGCAGGGAGAGTTGGTTTGGTTGGATTTGTAAAGTCCCAGCTTAATGCAAAGCAGGAGCCAGCCCTGAGCAGGGCTGGCCAGAGGCAGAGCATCCCTTCCCGGCCTTTTCCTGCCATTCCCAGGGAAGTTTGGGATCCTGCCCGTGTTTGGGTTGGGTTTAAATCATTCCTGACGGGCCCAGTTGGTGGCTGTGACGCCAGCCCGTGGAAAATGGTCTCAGGCTCAGGCTTGGCCTGGTTGGGATGGCATTCCCCCACAAATGGTGCCTCATTCCCTATGGATTTTCCCTCCCCTGTCCCCAAAGGACACGTTTTAAAGAGGACACGGTGTCAGCAACCCCCAAAATCCTCGTGGAACAGAAATAATCAGCCCTAACCCAGCCCCCTTCCCCCTCTTTTCCCACCAAACCCATTCTGGTGCTCAGGAGGCTCCAAAGGCTGCTCCCAGCAGGAATTCCCAGCACATCCCACATCCCTGCCCTGGCTTTGCCAGGGGGGTTGTGCAACAGCTCAAAGGACAACAAGTGGAAAAATCACTTCCAAGTGGGAGGTAATGAGATGCAATCCTGTCTGTACAGGACAATAAATCACCTCCTTGGGCTTTTCCAGCCTTAAAAAAATGTGGAGCAGAGGGCAGGGATGGGGCTGGCCAGGGAAGGATTGAGGGAAAGACCAGAAGGAAAAGATCACAGCTGAGGAAAGATGCAACAGAAAACTCCAGAGGAAAGGAATAAATCTGTTCCACATCCCTGTGCATCACCACCACAGGCTAAGCAAGGAATCAGCTCCAAAGGCAATTTACATTCCTAAAAAGTCTCAGTGAATGCATGTCTGGGACAACAAAAAAGGAAATCCAAAGAAAATGGGCTCATTTTCCCATTGTCCAGGGTCAGCACAGCTCCCAAAGCTCCTCAGCACCTCAGGGGATTTTTAGCTATGGTTGGTTTTATGGAATCATGGAATGGTTTGGGTTGGAAGGGCCTTAGAGATCATCCACTTCCAATCCTGACACCTCCCACTGTCCCAGGCTGCTCCCAGCCCTGTCCAGCCTGGCCTTGGACACTTCCAGGGATCCAGGGGCAGCCACAGCTCCTCTGGACATCCTGTGCCTCCCCTCCCTCCATCCATTTGGAGATAATTTGGAATTTTTCACAGCCCAAATGTGACAATCCAACAGTTCAGGAGAGGAGGAAAACCAAAACATTTGGGTGGAAATCCAGGGAGCTTTCAAGGAGGGAGAACTGAGTGAGTCCAGGGGGGTCTGTGCTGGTTCCAGGGAGCTGCCAGGGACAGGGACATTGGGAATCACCCATGGAGGCTGTGGATCAAGGGACAGCTCCTGGTCCATCCCTAGGGAGCATCCCACCTTCCTGGAACAAGCTCAATGAACCCCACACCAAAATCTTCAGGTAGGAGAGAGGCTGAGACACATTTTGGGTACCACAAAACCAGGGGAATCCCAGGAGTTGAATTGGTCCAGAGGGATAAGAACTCCACCTGGGATTTGGAATCCCACCTCCCTTAACTTGATAAGTGAGAGATTTGGGTTTTTTTTTTCCTTTCTTTGGGACATTTCTGTCCTTAAAGTGGCAGCCTGAGGAAAGCAGCAGGAAGGTAATAAATAAATTAGTTAATTAATAAGAGACTGAAGTGCCTGGATCAAGTATCCAAGGTCTGGATACTCGAGGAATGAAGGATTTAGAACAAGTAGCACTCGACACACTTGATCTTTTTATCCCCCCTCATTTCCACTCCCTTCCAATGGCTCCAAAGCAACTGGCCTGGGATGTTTCCCATCCTTGTCTAAACTGGGAAGAGCAAAAGCATAAACATTCCAGGAATATCCACAGAGAGGTTTTACTAACTGGCAAAGGAGGCAAATCCCCCTCCTGCCCACTCTCCCCACGTGTTCCTGAGTACATCCAGGGCCCCACCACAACTCCATTAACTCTGATCCTCCCAGGATCACTGGGAATCACAATCCTGCCCCCAGACAAAACAACAACAACCCCAACTCAAGAGAATTAATAACAACATCCAGCACTAATGAGCCCTTCCATAACATCTCCCAAGCTTTGTGCAAATCAACAATTCCCACAACACGAATTTCGGATGATCCAAAAGGATCCTGGGCAGTCCTGGAGCAGAGGGAATAAATTTGCAGAGCATTGTGACCTCCACATTCCCCTGGGGAAGGTGGCAGCTCAGCAGGGAGGAGATTCCAAAGTCTCTGTGTTTGTGGACATCAAAGGGAATCAATTATCCAAAAGGACAGGAGCTGCTTCATGCCAGGAGGGAATTCTGCTCACTTCCAGAAGTGGGGTTTAACAGCTGAAGTTGGATCCACAAATGATCCAAGATTAGGGTGACCCCATCCCAGCAGGAACACAGACAAAGTGGGAACAAGGAATAGGAAAAGAGCCTTAAATCACCTTTCTTGTGACCACAGAGGCTGGAAAACCAGGATTTGGACAGGTTTCCAACAGGAACACGCCCCAGTGTTCACAGGGAGATGGGAATGCTGCTGCATCCTCAGGAAGGTGTCCCTGCCCATCAAAGAGGGGTTGGACAAGGTGACCTTGGAAGGTCCCTTCCAGCCCAGCCCATTCCAGGATTCCTGCCTGCCCAGAGGGATTCTGCCTCGTGCCAGGAGCACCCATGAGAAGGCCTCACAGTGGAGGGATCAGTGTTATCCCATCCAGGATCATTTCCACAAGGAGGTAAATCCACCTGGACCTCCTCACACATCTCCAGGCACTTCAAAAGCCCAAATTTTTGTGGGTATTCCCAACCTCCAAACCCCACTTTTCCCCCCAAAATCCCAATTCAGCCAACCCAACGATGAGCACTGAAGCCCTGGAGGAGATCCCTGAGGTGGCTCAGACTCCACACCTGCAGAAATCCCAGAGAAACCCTTGCCCTTCCCAGATTCCCTCCACCAACCCACTGGGAGCTGCTCTTGGCTCCATCCCAGCACTCTCCTGGCTCCAAGCCAAAGATCACAAGGATGATTCCTCAATTTTCAGAGCCTGCTGCTATCCAGAAGCTCCAGAGTGGAGCTTCCAGTTGGGAAGCAGTGATTGCCCTGCTCTGGAATGCTGCAGGAGCCTCAGCAGAGCCTTCCCAGAGTTCTGCAATCCCACACTCCCAGCTATAAAATCCCTGCTGCAGGCAAAAACTGGGACATGGACAGGGAGATCCAAGGAATTTCTCCATCACAGCTCCGTGAAGCTGTTTAAAAGAGGGAACTGAGATTGTTTTCCTTGTGGAAATCCTATGTTTATTTTTAGTTCTGCCTCGGAGTATAAATAACTCCGGAATGAAGTGCACGGTGCTTAATTCCCTTCATTGTGCCCTTAATTGCTTCCTTGTTTGCTTTCCACTTTCCACCCTGCTCCAGCCTCATATTCCAGCACCAGCTCCTCCCTTCCACGTTTGTTTATTGTGTCTGCATTTCCAGAAACTGAAAGGTCAGGAGAAAATATGAATTTTTAATGGAATTTCCTAATGCCACCAAGGCTTTACCCTCCCTGCCCGCCCTTGGCACGGATTCCCTCCCATCCAGACGCCACCAGGCTGAATCCCAGAGCCATTCCAGCCTCCCTGAAACACCCTCCTTGTCCTCTTTCCCATTTCTGCTGGAGCCCTGAGCTCACATCCCTCAGGAGAACATTCCCCATTCCTTTGGATGCTGTCAAAGGAACTGGTGCTGTGCTCATCCCGGATTTGTGGGGCCACCCTTGGGTGAGGAAGGAGCTGTCAGCTCTTCCAGCTCCATCTCCTGATGATTCCCAGCAGGAACAGTGGGAATTGCTCCAGGGATGTCCCTGGAGCAGCCTGGGATAGTGGAAGGTGTCCCTGCCCATGGATAGACCTGGATGATCCTTAAGCTCCCTTTCACCCAAACCATTCCATGATTATTGCCCTCAGTCCTGCTGCAGGGGTGGATCAGCCATGCTTTCCTGAGGGATCATGCCCAAGGTTTTCCTGCCCTGCCACCACTGCCAGCCCCCAGCCAGCACTTTGGCTTTTATTTATTTTAATTTTGAAACTTCTCCCCAGCCCTTAAAGCTGCCCAGGGTTTCCAACAAAGCTCTGCCCATTGGGATTCCCACCCTCAGTCTGGTTCTTCCTTGTGCTCAAAAAAAAAAAATAGGGCTGAGATTTTGGGAAGCTTCAAATTCCTCCCTCGACCTCAGGAGAGGTAAGGAGAAAAATATGCAGGGATGTGAAGCAAATTCCTGCCTAATTCCTCAGGAGACCAAATCAATGGGAGACTTCTCCTCTCTGTTTATTTATATATATATTTTTTCCCAGCAGAAGTCCCAGCCTGTCCTTTCCCCTGTCCAAAATTCCACACCCAGGAGCTGTGACATCAGAGGATATTTTAGGAAGGCAGCTTTGTCCCCAGTCCAGGCCTGGTGTGCTTCCCTTTCCCTCACACAACCCCACAGCTCTGCTGGCTCCTGGATGCCAAGCCTGGAGGTGAAATGGGAATGTGAAAAAGCAGGAATTGTCCTTTCCAGCCCTTTCCCTCTGAAGGAATCATATCCTTGGCCTGTCCTGCTGTTGACACAAGGGTGACTCACAGGCCCAACAATGTGGGACTGTTGGGAGGCTCAGGGCAGGCATCTGGAATTGTCCCTTGGCAGGGGCTGAGCTCAGCTCAAAAATGCACTTTTATCCCTGGGATGCACCTGGAATGCAGCCCTACCCACAGCTCCCATTCCCAGAGCCCTCTCCAAGGCTGTTCCCTGCATCTCTTGGCTCCAGATTTGGCTGGAAAATCTCCTTTGCCAGCCCCACCTGTGCCCACCTTCCCTGCCTCTGAGGTGGATCCCACCCTGAGGTTGTCTCGGCGTGTTCCGACCTCACCTGGGTGTGCTCCAGCCCCCAAATCCATGGATGGTCATGGATTCACTACAGGCAGGAGTTTCCAGCCCTCCCAACCCCATCTGGCACCATCCCTTCCTACAGGTCTGAGAGCACATTCCAAAATATCTTCCCACCTCCACCTGGGAGCTGAACAAGGAGAGGTGCTCAAGGAGATGTCCAAGAAAACCAACCAGGGAGTGGTATTCCTGCTGGGAGGGATCCCAAAGGGCTGAGCCTGTGGGGACAGGGATCCCAAAGGGCTGATCCCAAAGGGCTGAGCCTGTGGGGACATGGATCCCAAAGAGCTGATCCCAAAGAACTGATCCCAAAGGGCTGATCCTAAAGGGCTGATCCCAAAGGGCTGAGCCTGTGGGGATATGGATCCCAAAGAGCTGAACCCAAAGGGCTGATCCCTGGGGAGAGGGATCCCAAAGGGCTGATCCCAAAGGGCTGATCCCAAAGGGCTGAGCCTGTGGGGATATGGATCCCAAAGAGCTGAACCCAAAGGGCTGATCCCTGGGGAGAGGGATCCCAAAGGCTGATCCCAAAGGCTGATCCCAAAGGGCTGATCCCAAAGGGCTGATCCCATGAGGAGGGGGATCCCAAAGAGCTGAACCCAAAGGGCTGATCCCCGAGGAGAGGAAGGACGAGGATGAGGATGAGGATGAGGATGAGGATGAGCAGTTGCTCTGCCGGGTGTCCCACAGTGCCCTGCCAGAGGAACGTGCTCCAGATCCCTCATCCCTGCTCCTCCAGCCTGGATCCCAGTCCTCAGCACAGACCTCCCACATCCACACATGGCTTCCCCAGCCCTCCTGCTCCTCACCCAGCCCCAAATCCCAAATCCCAAATCCCAAACCCCACACTCCAGCTGTCCTGGAGCCGCTCCCCACGTGTCACCCTGACATTGGAATCTCAGCTCCTCCTTGGAAACCTCAGCCTTGGCCTGTGGCACCCCCCAGCCAGGGAACAGCTGGAAAATGCTTCAGCCCAGACAGCCAGCCTTTTCCTGGGATTTGAAAAGGTCAGGAATTAAATCCATCTTATTGCACAGAGCATGGAACTGCACCACGCTGCGGGGCCAGCCCTTCCCAGAGGGATGCTGCTCCTGAGGGATGCTCCAGACCTTTGGGAGGATGGAGGATCCCACCCCTGATGTTCCCTGAGTTCAGCTCAGAGTGTGGAAGGCTTTTCCTTTTCCCTTTCCCAGTTTGGCTCCGTGCCCTGCTGGCTTCGTGCCTGTAGCTGGCAGCTCCTGCATCCCAGCAGATCCATAAATAATTCAACAGCTTGCTAAAAAAACCAGGGATCCATCACATTTATGGTTCTGAAACATGCACAGAACCGGGGCAGAGACCTGGAGCACTGGGAATGAGGCAGGAGAAGTCAGGGAATATCACCAGGGAAAGCACTGGAGGCTCCAGCTACAGCAGGGCTGAAGGAAAGGGGAAAACCCTCAGACTCTGAGTGAATTCTTCAACAAAAGAAAAAAAACCCAGGAGTTTCCTAATTCCAGACAGGGCCCTGAGCAGCTCTGTGAAGAATTCCAGCTCCAGTCAAAGCCATTTTCCACACTTCCAGTAGCATATCCTTTAAAATTCACAGGGAGAGGAGCACGCTCGTCCTTGGCTGTCTGGGCCCATCCATCCCCAGCTCCAGGAGCAGGGAATGCCACAGAGACAAATTCCATCCTCCCTGCAGCTGCTGCTGCTCCCCTGATATGCAAATCCAGCCCTCACCCAGGCTCCCTGGGAAGTCCAGGAGCTCTCTTCCCACATTTCTGCTGTCTCAGTGACGACCAGGAATCGGGATTCCATGTCCTGTGCCCTGCAGATATCCATGGCAGGTTAAAAAACCATTTCCAAAATCTTCCTGGCAGGGGGAGGGCTGACAATGGCCTGGGCTCCAGCCCGTGCTGCTGACTGCTCTTTTCCTTGGACTTTTCCTTTCCTTGGCTCTTGTGCTCAATGGAGTGAAAAATGGCTTTAAAAAAAAATGTGTGTGCACGAAAAGGTAACAAAAATCAGGGTCTTGGAATGCTCATCAGCATTCCAGAGCCAGCTCCAGAAATTTGGGAATTCCAGACCCAGCTCCAGAGATCTGGGAATTCCAGATCCAGCTCCAGGGATCTGGGGCATTCCAGATCCAGCTCCAGGGACCTGGGGCACTCCAGACCCAGCTCCAGGGATCTGGGGCACTCCAGACCCAGCTCCAGGGATCTGGGAATTCCAGATCCAGCTCCAGGGATCTGGGAATTCCAGATCCAGCTCCAGGGCAGCTCCTCCTGGCAGCAGCAGATGTGGAGAGCTCGTGCCAGGCCACTCATCCCAAGGGAAAGAAGGGAGAAGTCACAACCTGGGTGACTGATTTGAGGATGGGGATGGAAATTCCATCTCCTCACCTCTCCACATTCCCTGGGCTTCCCTGAAAACCACGAGGGCTTTGCTCTCCACGAGGAGCCACGGAGGTGACACTGAAAGGTGACATCCAAGCAAAACCTCTGAGCACTTCCAAGGACCTGCCACGCTCACAGGGAGATGGGAAGGGAGGGATTACAGGAATAAATGAAGGAGCAGGGATCCAGTGTTGCCACACAGAGCAATTTCCTCCTCCCCTCAGCTCCAGCTCCAGCTCCCACGTCAGGACATGGACACAATTCCCACTCACCTGCTCAAGGAAAACACAGAGCTGAGGGTGCTCCACTCAAATCAAATCAAATAAACCCAAATAAACCAAAACAAACTAAAATAAAGAGCACTGGGAGGTGACTGCTCGATCCTGCCTGGAATACAAACGATTTGCCAGAGAGCAGCGAGAGATTTGGATTTCCTAAAAACACTCCCAGCCATCCCAGGAAGGGTAATTCCCATTCGTCAAGTTGAGTTTTTCCTGGCAGCACCTTCCAATCTCTTGGCACTGCTTCCCAGCTCCAGCACACAGCTGTGGATGTCTGGAGATGGAGCTGCTGCACCAGAGTCAGGTGTGGGAGCAGAGCCTGGCAGATGTCACAGCTTGGATGACAAATGAAGGTTTAATTAATTCTTTTAAATGATCCCTTTTCCCAGGACACATCAGCAATTTGGGAGCAAGTTTCTCTGTTGCTTTTCATTCTCTCCAGGAGAAAAACACAAGTTTTCCCTTGGACAAACTCCCTTTTCTTGCAGCTCCAGTCACCTGCTTGTGCCATCACCAAATGCTCTGGGAATTAACGGGATCCTCACAAATGTCACGGAAGCGGTAGCACCGAGCTGGAATTTTGTTAAAAACACCTCTTTTCCCTGAGCATTCCCACAAATGTTTGCCATTAACCTCAGGACAAGGTGTTACCCAGAGCAAAGCCTGTGTTGTCTCAGTTCCCTGGGAGAATTTCCCTCTCCTCCCACCCCGTGCCGGCTGCTCCGCTGAACCCACCCCAGCCAGAGGATGGGATGAGCAGGAAAATCCTGGATCAGGTGTCCAGATGTGAGCCCAGCCCTGGCAGAACCCAGCTGCTTCATGGGATCAGTGGCCTGGAGCTCCCTGAGCGTGGCTCAGCCCAGCTGTGCTCCCAAATCCACGAGGATTTCGGGCTCCCAGTTTCCCTCCCAGCAGCGCTTCGGGTACAAACCACGGGATCCCCATCAGGTGTGGATCAAGGAATAACTGGGCTTGGAAAGGAAACTTCCAGGCCCTAAAAATAAGCAGGGACATCTTCACTCAGAGCCTTGTCCAAGTGTGTGCAGGGATGAGCATTCCAGGGATGTCTGGAGGTGCTACGTGCGCTGGCTGGGATGCAGCACATCCTGCCCCCAGCACCACCCAGGATTAGGGACACGGGCTGGGACAACCCCTTCCCCTCATGGATTTCTCTTCCCTCCTCCTCTTCCCAAGCCAGTGGAGGGGGAGGAGGGAGTTGTGCAAATCCCAGGGCCCCAGGGAAGCCTCTGGATTCCCTGGCAGCAGCTGAGGCTCGGGACGGGCTGCTCCGCACGCAAAGCAGCCGGGACAGCCCCGGAATGCTGTCAGCAGGAGTCCCCTCCTCGTAATTTAGGGCAAAAATCCCAGGAGAACTCGGAGCAAGTGGCCAATTGGTAACACCCAGGAACCTGGGGGCTCCATGAGCTCTCAGATATTCCAGGAGCACCAAAGAGTTCCTGAGCTATGGACCAAAGAAAGCCCAAAAGGGATGAGCAGGGAGTTTGGGAGAGCAGGGTGGGAGCTGCTGGTTTCCCACCTCATCCAGGGATGGAAGGAGGATCTTTCCCAGCTGCCCCTGGAAGGAGGATCCCTGATCCTCCTGCTCCAGGGGTGCTTTGGGATGAGGAGCCCTGGGGCAGAGCTCTGGTGCCACACTGGTGGCACGGTCACAGTTTGGTGGCACCGACTCATCAGCTCAGTGACAACCCCAACAGGAGGAACCTTGAATTTTCCACAGGGTTTTATCACCCAGGGGGAACCACGTTTGGATCTGTGCCGTGGAAATGCTGTCCTGTTGGAAAAATGAGCTCAAAAATCAGATCCTGAGTCCAGGTCTGGGGTCCTGAGCACGAGAAGGACAAGGTCCTGCTGGAGCAGATCCAGAGGAGAGCACAAGGATGCTCAGCATGGAGAAGGGAAAGCTCCAGGGAGAGCTTGGAGCCCCTTCCAGTGCTTCAAGAGGAACTGGAAAATAGAGGGAAAGTGACCTTTTGCAGAGGCAGGTAGTGACAGACAAGAGGGAATGGCTCCCAACTGCCATGAGGCAGGATTATTTGGGATTTTGGGATGAGACTCATCACACAGCACTTCAGGGAGGGCAGGGGGCCACAGGGCATTTCTCCAAGTGGTTCTGCTGCTGGGGTGGGAAGCAATCAGGAATCCCCCCAGATTTGCAGGAATGCTCAGACTGCTCCTAAGATTTGTCTCACACACGCAACAGGGATGCTCCAAACCAAACATCTGCCTCCAGGGAAGGCAGAGGGGGAATATTAAATATTAATTAAGGGAGAATATTAATTATTATTAACAGGACGATGTCACATTCTGCTTTTCTTCCAGTAAAACTGAAACCCAGCAATTGATTTACTTCTCTTTACTCTTTGGAAGCACAAACAACACACCTTGGAAAGGGGAACTCCTGGTGTTCCCACTTCCTTCTGAGGGCCAGAAGCAGCTGAATTTTGGGATGTGCACCTGGATGTGCTCCTGGCACGTTCCCTGTGTCCCCCAGCCCATCCTCAGTGCTGCTGGCTGGGGCTCTCCAGCAGCACCTCCCTCTCCCAGCCCTCACTGCCTCATCCCACGTATTTCAAATTCCTCCAGAGGTTCTTTAACCACGGAGCCAGCTTCCCAAGCTGCTGGGAATCTCCATCAGCACCGAGGCAGGAACAACCACAAAGTGCATCACAGCCCAAAAACCCCACTCCAGACTCTCTCCAAGTGCATTCCTCCAGCGTGAGCACGGATTATCCTCAGCACCACCAGGACAGAGGGTGGTGAGAACCACAGGGGCAGGAGCAAAGCTGCCCTGCAGTGAGCAGGAGCCCTGGCAGGCTCAGGAATGCATCCCTTTGCTGAGGGATTCCTTGTTTTCCTCAGCAAGGTGAGGAGGAGGCAGATGTGGAGCAGCAGCACCGCCCTGTTCCTGCTCCTGCTCAGCTGGGCCTTGCTCTGAGGCAAAGCTGCTGGGATTTGATGGATTTATGGGATGATGGACACGGCTCAGGATCACGGCACCGGGAGCTTGGAGGGGTTTGAGGAAAGCTGAACATAAATCAACCCCCCCAGGATCCTCCCTCTGCTCCTGCATCCATCTCCACCTCGTCCCAAATGCTTCCAGAGCTGGGCTTGTCCCATTTATAAACAGCCCCTGCCTGGAGCTGCTGCTGGTCCCAAACCCATTCCCACATGGATTTCCCAGATTTGTGGGAAATTCAGTCTGACTCAGCCCCCAAAACAACCAGAACACCAAGGAAAACAGGCAGTGATACACCCAGTCCTTGTTTCTTTTCCCTAAGGATAAAGGTGCTGAGGCCCTGGCACAGATGCCCAGAGCAGCTGTGGCTGCCCCAGGATCCCTGGACATGTCCAAGGCCAGGCTGGATGGGGCTTGGAGCACCCTGGGACAGTGGAACTGGATGATCCTGAAGATCCCTTCCCATCCAAACCATTCCATGATTCTGGGATCTCAGCTTTTGGCTGCAGGGGTGGAGGGCTGAGGGGAAGGAAAAGCCCCCTCAGAGGTTTCACCGCTGCTGTTTATGCTTTACATCCACAGTGGCTCCATTTTTAATAACCTTGTCATCTCACCTATGTAAAATATGCCTTCAAATCAAACCCCACAGATCTGGGGTCTGCAGCTGTAGGTTAAACAAACATCCCTGGGATTCACTCCTAGAGAAAACACCCAAATTGTTCACATTATTCAGACGACCCATTTTTTATTAAAAAAAGGGAGAACACGCAGGAGAACACAATTCATGCCCAGCAGCTGTGACTGTGCCACGAATTTTCCTCACTCACAAGAGACGACACCAAAAATTCCGTGCCTCTCCCAACAAATCCAGGCTGCAGCAATAGAGAGGACTTGGACACGAGATCTAAGCTCTGCTGCAGGTATTTCACCTGCAGAGGGTTCTGGACAACTGCCAGGTTGTTCCCAAAAAAAATTACAAAAAACCATAAGCAACCCCAAGCCCCAAAATAAGTTTGTCTTAGCTGGGAGAAAATTGAATCCCACAAAAACAATCCCATGAGTGGATTGGGATGTGGAGCAGGTGGAGATTTGTTAGGAGGGAGGGCAAACACTGGCACAGGGTGCCCAGAGAAGCTGTGGCTGCTGCCCCATCCCTGGAAGTTTTCCAGGTAAGAGCAAGCTGGGACAGTGGGAGGTGTCCCCATGGCAGGGCAGGAATGAGAGGATATTTAAGGTTCCTTCCAACCCAAAGCATCCCATGATCCTACGATTTCCAGGGTGTGCTGGGAGGCAGAGCTCAGCTCTCCCCCTGGGCTCTGCAATCCTGGAATTCCCAATGTTTTTCTTGGCTGCACAGGGGGAAGCAGCACCTGAGAGCACCTTGTCCCCCTGCCACGGGCACTCACCTGTGCTGCCTCCCCAGCCCAAACCAGCACACAGGGAGGGTGATCCAGGCATTATCCTGGCCCAGGGATGGGATTATGGCAGGGAAGTTTATAGGATTGAACACCTTTTAATGCAATACACACACACAGGCAGGAGAGAGGGAAAACATTTCCAACGTTTTCCAACTCCTTCCCCACCACAGAGGGGACAGCCCCTCTCCCCCTGCCAGGCCTGACTGGGATCAAGCTACAGAAGGGAATTCTTTGTCCCTGCAATGATGAAATCTGGGTGAACCCCACTTCCATGACAGCACAAAAACCAAGCCCTGTCCCTCACCTCCTCCCCGGAGCAGCAAGTCAGGTCTTGCTGCCATAAATGTTCCTGAATTCCCTGGAACTGCAGCCTTGCAGGCCTGGGCTGGGGGAGAGGGGGGGCTCTGACAGAGGGATGATTGATTTCCAGAGCAGGCAGGAATGGAGAAGAGGAGCCAGAGACATTTGTTGGGATTCTCCTGCTCAGCACAGGGGACAGGGAGTGACCCCAGGGATGCTCAGGGGCAAATTCTGACCTGCACTGCTCCCCTCACAACCTGGCAGAGGAACTGGGGCTGCTGCACCCCCAAAAAATGGAGAGAGGAGAAAAAACTCCCCCAAAAACCACCCAAGAGAGGATGGGAACCCACCCCTGCTTTGTGCTCGTGCTGGAAAACATCTGTGAGCACACAGAGCCAGGATTTAACACCTGCCTCAGGGCTGCCACACAATTCCCTGGATCCTCAGGCTGGAAAAGCTCCCTGGGCAGCACAGATACCATCAAGAGGGCAGTGCCAAGCCATGGATGCCCAGGGATCAGCATTCCCACTATTCCTGCTCTGCATTCCTGCCTTTGTGCTGCTCCCATCTCCCTGCTCCTTGGCCAGGACAGCTCAGATCCCTCCTGAGGATGGAGCTGGGGAGATTCCAGAGCTGGACACGACACCAGGACTCCCACACCTCCCCAGGGCTGCTCCAGCCCTGCCCCTCCATGTGCTGCTTCCAGGGCTCTCAGGTTCCCAGGGACTGCATCCAGGTGCTGGGGAGCTCAGGATGCAGCCAGAGCAGCTTGGGCTGCCAGGGCTGAGCTGCACACACCGAGCTGGGATCATCCCCCAGGAGCTTCCCACTCCAGCTGAGCCTTGGGAATGCAGCTGTGGGGAAGAAGGGCTGGGATGAAGGCTCCTTCCCTGCCCTGCATATCTGCCAGGCTGGCACCAAGAGATGTAACCAGCCCAGGGCACACAAATAAACTTGGTTTAGCTGGTGGGAAGAGACAATCCCACAAGAATCCCAGAAATGGACTGGGATCTGAAACAGGTGGGGGTTTACAAGGTTTAGGTGGGAAGAGACAATGCCACAAGAATCCCACAGATGGGATCCAGAGCAGGTGAGGGTTACAAGGTTTTCAAGGAGGGTGGGGAGGCCCTGGCACAGGGGAGCTGTGCCTGCCCCTGGATCCCTCCCTGGAATTGCTCCAGGCCTGGAGTAACCTGGGAGGGTGGAAGCTGTCCCTGCCCATGGCAGGGGCTGGAATGAGAGCAGCTTTGAGTTTCCTTCCAACCCAAACCATTCCATGATCCTGCAATTCTTCCAGACCAAGATGAGGAACACACATCCACACTTTTTTTTTTTTTTTTTCAAATTAATATATCTGAACTCCACTAAAACAAATCCCAGGAGTCCCAGCACTCCAGGACCCATCCCTCTCTGAAAGGAAACCATTATTCCTCCTTTTCCCCACTGGCCCCAGCAGCAGGTTGCTGTTAACTTGTCCTGAGCCTAAAAATAGTTCTCCTCAAAGGAAATCCAAGCCCTGCACTCTCCTCTTTCCCTCCCTCCCTCCCTAATTAATGGTTTCCAGGTCAGCCCAGCTCTCCAGGAACATCTGTTTGTTTTCACTGCATCCAAGGAAAGGCAAAGCTGACCTGAAAGGGGAATATCAAAGGGGGTTTGGTGTCTGCAGAGCCTCCCTGCCACACACATCTGGGTTTGGGGCCTTGGGGTGCAAAGGAGCCTCCAGAGAGGCACATTCCCAACTGCAGTGTGTGTCCCTAATTCCCAGAGGGATCTCCAGCCCCACAGGAACAGGGGGATCACCCACAGCTGCTTTTAGGAGTGTTTTCACAAAAATAAATGCAATGAAGGAAGCTGGATCCACATGGATCATCCAAATCCAGCTCCTGGCCCTGCACAGACACCAGAACAACCCCACCCTGAGCATCCCTGAGCATTGTCCAAACACCCCTGGAGCTGTGACCATTCCCTGGGGAATGTTCCACCTCTGCAGAAGAACCTTTCCCTAAACTCCAACTTAACCCTCCCCTGATGGAGCTTCCTGCCCTTAAAGCCACCTAAAACTCTTTGGGGCTTTGTCACACAGGGAGCTGCCCTCAGGAATGATTTGAACATTCATTTTCTGTGAGCAAACCCAGGAATGGTTTTTGTCTTTCAGTTTAAGTGAGGCTTGCACGTTTCAAATCCATCTGATGGCAGGACAGGGAATATTTATCTCACCTTGCATGGGTTTGGGAAGAGGAAGGAGGCTGGGAAATCTGAGTTTGTGACACAGGAACCCCCCAGTGCCACATTCCCTAACTCCATAAAAAAACACAGGTAAAGCTGGGAGGTGCAACTGCAGCAGGGATTTGGGAGATCCACAGAAAAATCAGCCCCAGGGATAAGGGATGGGCCATTAATAAAGATGGAAAATCATGGACAAACTGCTTCTGACAGCAGAGCTGGAGGAGCAAGGGAGAGGCAACGTGAGGGATGAGCAGGAGGGAGATGGAAGGGACAAATCTCCCAAAAGAGAATCTCTAAATGAAGAGAGATGGGAAATAAAATGAAAAGCAGCAGGGGAAGAGCTGGAAGATGGAAGAGATGGGAGTGTCCTGATTTTCCATGCATCCAGGAACAGAACCTGGCTCTCCCCTGGAGTCTGTCAGCACCTGCAGAGCCCTCACTTGTCAGCACAGCCCTGCTGGAGCTCCCAGGCTGTGACAGCAGGAGCTGAACCCCAGCTCTGCCCAGGGATGGGATCCCTGCATTCCAGAAGGCAGAGCTGCTGGATGGGGGGTGCTGACAGCAGTGGGGCAATCCTTCCATCCCTCACCCTGCTCAGGCACTGATCCCCAGGAATGCTGGCTCTGAGGGTGACTGCAGGGACCCTTCCCCAGCGCCTCAGCTGGGATTGCTGCTGAGGCAATTCCCAGGAGGGAATCCAGAGCTGGGTGTCCCAGTGTCCCTCTGCTTCCTGCACACTCCAGGCTCTGTCAGCACTGGGACATGGCCAGCTCTGCATTCCAGCCTGCTCCAGACCCAATCATCCCAGGAAATGCTCTCCTGGGGCAGCCTGCTCCAGGGAGGGCTCCCTGCCCATGGAACAAGACGAGGTTTGGGGTCCCTCCCAATCCAGCCCATCCTGTGATTCCACTCCATAATTCCCACACCAATTCCAGACCAATTCCAGATCAATATCATGGAGCAGGAACATCCAACCCCTCTGCCCAAACCCCGGCAGGATCCTCTTCAACCCTCAGGAACACCTGGTTGGAAAAGAGGAATTTTCTGGGTGCATTCCCAGAGCTCAACACCCTGACCTTTAACTCAGTGTGTTAATTGAGTTAATTACCCAGTTAATTGAGGACTGAATCTGCCCTCCTGGCATTCACAAGGACTGGCCCTGGTTGCACTCAAGGACAAAGTGACCACGGACAAGGACAAGGTCTGGGAGCAGGGCAGGGAACGGGAATCCGGGCAGCGCCACTTCCCCGGATCAAAGCATTAATTAACTCCTAATTTATCCTCCTGATGGGAAAGCTGCACGAGCACCCAGGATGTGGAACTGGCTCTGCACTCCCACCCAGGCCAATCCCACAGTGAGATTCCCTGGCTCCTTCCAGGGGTGAGGGAAGGTTATGTTTGCACTCGGAGTGAAAAGCTCCGGATTTATTTTTCCGCTCAGCAAAAGAAAACCCCAAATAATCCTTTAAGTTGGGGTCAAGCCCAGAGCATGACCAATCCCTTCACTTTGGTTTGGTGCTCCTGATCCTCCTTGCCTTTTGCAGGAAGGTTTGGAGGCTATAAAACATTACTGGGAAATGAAGGAAGGGGAATACTGAGCTCTGGAAACGTAGGAACAAAACTGAGCTGTCCTTTGCAAAAAGATGAGCTCCCAGTGCCAGCTCAGGAAAGAGCTGCACTCAACCCCAAAATTGCATTTCTCGGCAAATAAACTCCTCATCCTGGAAAAAGTTGCCCAAATCTCTGCAGATTCCAAAAACAAAGCTGCAGGATTTGAGCTGAGCTCCAATCCCCACCACCACATCCAGGTTTGGATCCTCTCCGAATGTTCCCAAGGCATGGCATGGAAACATTTTAAAAAGGACTTTGATAAAAGCTCTTTAATGGTGTTTAGCTTTGTCCTTAAGAGGAAAAAAGAGAAATAATGTGATGTTTTTCCTTTATTCTGAGAACAAAAAAAGAGTAGGAGATGGGAATTTTGCCCTACCCAGTGCTTAAACTGGTTAAATGATCCATGGAAGAATCCCTAAAAATGCATGGCCCCACCACCTGGCTGTTACTGTCCTCCCTTTGCCAGCCCATTCTGTGGCTTTTCCCTGTGGAAAGAATTGGGGGATTTTCCCAGTGGTGGCTTGACCCCAAAACCCCCAGGAGATGCCAGAGGCAGCCCCAGAGCCCCACTTGGGTTTGGTTTGTTCTGGGTGTTTGTCCAAGTGCTGACAACAAAAATCCTTTCATCTGCTGGGAAAGCAGCACATGGGCTCCCATAAAACAGCAAAGCCCTGACCCTGGGAATTGCAGGGCTCCAAACTCTGCTCCCTGCAAGCCAAGGCTTTTTCCTCTGTTCCCAGAACTGCTCCAGGAGAGTAGGAGAGGAGGTGAAGCAGCACCCAAAATTAAACAGCAAAATAAACCCTGACACCACACCTGGCAAAGATCTGCTTCTGTGGGAAGGGACATCTCAAGGGGTCACACGTTCCATCTGGAATAATTATCCAAAAATTGAACCCAGCACAACTCCTGCCACTCCAGGATGGGCTTGACCTGCTCATGTCAAGTTTTTATCATGAAAATATTGCCCAGAAGAAACACATCCAGTTAAATCCTTGCCCCAAACCCCTAAAATTTGAAAAACTAATGAGAAAAAAGGTTGTAGCTGAGGATTAGATCTTCTGAATGTCAAAGAAATGAAATATTCCTGTTCTGGGTGGGAAAACCTGCCCAGGGAAACTTAAATCACACCCACCCAGAAAGAACTGAACAACAAGAACCACTCTCAGCTGGAACCACCACAGAAATATTCCACTTAACCTGGGCATTTTGCACATCCCTGTAAAGAGGATTTTCTGCCCTGGGGCAGAAGATTCAGCAGGAACTGAAGGGAAGAGTTTTCCCAGGAGTTTTATGCTGCTGTTTCCTTTCTGAATTCCCCACACACTGCTCATCTCCATCCTTCCTTCTCCTTCTTTTCTCTCCTTGAGGAATTCCTTACTCCCCATCAGCTTTCCCAAGGAGGAGATGGGAGTGTCAGGATTCCTCACTTCCAGCTGAGCCCACGCTGGGGAAATCCAGCAGATTTCCATGAACTGCTCAGTTCTCACCACGGAGAGCAGGGCAGAGGGGCTGGGGGGCTCCAAGGGTTGGCTCCAGGCCCTGCTGAGCTGAGCTCCATCCCCTTTTCCTGGAGCCTGTGGGTGGCTCACAGGCTGGGTTTGGTGGGCTCAGGGACAAGAGGCTGCAGCTGGGAAGTTTGCATCCGGATCTCAACTCGCAAAGAGTTCAATTCCAAGGGACTGGGTCAGATTCCTGTTGAGGATTCATTTTCTGGATATCAAAACCCACCAGTGGGACTTGGAAAAACCAGGCCAGGCCTGGCATAAATGGAGAAACAGCTCTGCCCACCCTGGAGCCTGATTTACTCCAGGGATCCCATCCATGCCAGGGCAGCAGGGAAGCTGTGCTCCCTCTGCCACAGAGGACACAATAACAGCTGCTTGCTCCAGAGCAGGCACAATTCCTAATGCACTTCCCATCCATGGATCAGCAGTGCCAGAACTCCTCTGAATGCACTTGGAGATGCTATTTTTGTTTTTGGGGGAAGAGCTGCACAACTCCTTTGCTTTCACATCCAAAAGGGCTTTTTCATCCTCCTCCTCCTCCTGTTTTCCCTGGCAGCTGCTCCTGCTCCATCTGTGCCAGGAGTGGGAGCTGGGAATGGCAGCTGGGGCCTGGTACCTGCTGTGCTCTGCCTGCTGCTCCAGCCAGGGTTATCCAGAGCTCCTCAGGATTCCCAGCATTTCACACTCCACAGAGGAGTCTCCTTCCCAGGAGGGAGTTCCAAAAGCTGCAGGGTCAGGGATGGAGAGGGAGGAAGGAAATGCAAGCTCAGGATGAACAGAACTGGGCACATCTTGCCCAGACCAAAGGGTGGAAAGAGATAGGAGCAGCAAGGCCACAGGAATATCCAAAAGCCAGGAAAGATGGGAAGGACCACAGGAGTTTTCACCCAGCTCCCAAAATGATTGGAAGCCTCAGGGCTGTGAACCTTTGGGGATTCAGAGGAGAGGGAGTTGCTGCAGGGAAAATCCTGAGGCAGTGAGATTCTAAAGGATTGCATAGGAATACATAAATTAGGAATATTGGGAGTTCTTAAGTGAAATATTGAGGGAAAAACCCCAATCCTGGAGTTTGGTGGGGATGTGCAGCCCCTCCTGCTCCAGAGCTTTTTGGGAAGTTAAACTACCCAGAGCCAAGCCAAACCCATCAGCAGGGATCCCTGGGACACACAGGGGGAAGGATTTGGGATCTGCAGGTGCCAGATCCCCACAACCCCCAGGCCCTGCAGGAGAAATTAAGGACAGGAACAGAGGGAGAAGCATCCCCCGAGGGACCAAACGGGACCAAATTCCATCCTCTCCTCCCTCTGTGAGGAACAGCAGCTGGGCAGCCCGAGCCCGGCACTGCTCCCTCTGATCCCCATCTCCCTGGAAATCTCCCTGGAAATCTCCCGGTCCTGGCCACGCTCCCCCATCCCCTCGGCCCTTCCAGCTGTGCCCCAGGCGGGCAGAGCTCAGAGCGCACATCTGGAGCGGGGCCAGCCCAGCCCACATCTGGCTTTGCTCCGGGCTTTGTTCGTGCCCGGGGCCATGGAGCATCCACCTCTCCCGGTGCCTTTATCTCCTGGCAGGATCCGAGCTGCCGGGGTTGATTTGAGCTGCACCGAGCAGTTCTTTAATTAAGCGGCTTTTTTTGGGGCTGTTCCCGATGGTATCAGGTTTAAAGCAGAGCCCCGGGCGCAGCTCTCAGCCCCTGACACAAACCAGAGAGAGCTCCCCGAACCTTCGGTACTTTTGTGTTGTTGCTTTTGTGCTCCAGAGGCCACCGAGGGGTCCCGGGGATGAGGGATTGAACTCTTGGGACTGTGCACGGAGCAGAGACAGAGGGAATTCCAGATTCCTGCCCTTGGGGAGGTTTGGGAAAACCACAGGTTTTTGGGCTCATCCCTGATTTTTAGGTTAAATTGCTCAAATTCCCTCACGATGTAGAGAAAACCTCAGATCCCAGGAAAAACCACCCAGAACCTCCTGGTCTGTCCCATTCCTTGTTTTTACTGTTCGGTTACCCCCTCCCTGTGAACATCCCATCCCTTCCCCAGGCTGGACAGCAGGTGCAGAGCGATGCGATTTCACAGTTCTGGATTTCTTTGGAAATCCTGGCTGCAAAACCCATCGGGCTGGAGCTTGGTGCTCCTCCTGCCTCAAGGTGTTCCCGGCAGGAAGAGCCAAGGAAAATCAAGGAAAATCAGGAGCAGCCATCCCACGAAACAATGAAAGGGATGAGTTTCCAAAGGCTGGGTAATTGCCTGCGGGCACAGGGGTGTTGGGAGGCTCAGGAGGGGCTCGGGGAGTTCGGGAGGATGCTGAGGAAGGGATTTTGTTCCTGGGAGTTCTCAGCCTTTCCCTCCTTCCCCAGGGCTTGGAGCTGCCGGGAGCAGCCACGCGCTGGATCCGCACATCCCAGCCTTGGGATGGCGCAGGGAAAGGCGGCTGCAAAGCCCCATTCAGCAGCACAGAACAATAAATCCTGCTCAGAGCTTCCAGGAACATGGAGATGGCGGCCCGGAGCTTTTCTTTCTCAGCACGATGACATCAGCACGGCCCCGTACGAGCCGGCCCCGTCCGGATCCCCAGGAACATCCCACTCCCATCCTCGGGGCTTCCAGGGTCATCAATCTCCCTCCTCGGGGCACTTCCAGCCTCAGCCTCCAGCGATGAAATCATGGATCTGGGATGTGACTCACAGGGGCCGTGACTCACCCGCCTGAGCACTGCAGCAGCTCCAGCCCCTCATCCCTGGGAGCAGCTCCATCCCTGCAGCTCCAGCCCCTCATCCCTGGGAGCAGCTCCAGCCCTGCAGCTCCATCCCCTCATCCCTGGGAGCAGCTCCATCCCTGCAGCTCCATCCCCTCATCCCTGGGAGCAGCTCCATCCCTGCAGCTCCATCCCCTCATTCCTCCATCCTCACAGGCTTGGCTGGAGATGTTGGCCCCTGAGACATTCCAAAGTCTGGCACAGATTCATTGGGAATGCTCAGCTCTGGATATTCCCAAGCAGCATTGGCAGAACATCAACGTGAACACCAATCCCTCACTCCCACTTTTCCCTGCCCCAGGATGAGATGGGAAGGTACCAGCCCAGCAATTTGGGAACACCTGGATTTTGCTCCCATTCCTTTGCTTCTGTCCCAGATGGAGGCTGGATTACAAAAATCCAGAGCTGCTCCTTGGCAGAGCTACCCGGGAGCAGACACACAGTGAGGACAGTTTGCTTTGGCAGCCTCCTCTAGGAATATATAAATATATATAAATATATACATTTTAATATCTTTGGCAAATAAAGGATCATAAAAAGAAAAGTTGGTTGGCCTTCCTGGCCGAGCCAGGAACGTACTTTAGGTTAAAAAATAGACACTGAAAGGGATGGAGCCAGAAAAAAAAAAAAATAAACCTCCAAACCAAACATTTTCCCTGCTCTGAAGCTGCCTTAGGAATTGCTGATGCCACAAATCCGTGTCAGGGATGGAGCACGTTGCTCCTGGAGAGGGGCTGATCCCCAAAACGCAGGCCACACCTTTAGGGAGCCATCCCAGAGACAAATATCTGTTCCAGCAGGTCCAAAATCCGTATTTATTAATCTGCTCTCGTGCTCTGGAATGGATTTCACCCTGTGTAAATCACTGGGCTGACAAAGCACAGTGAGGCAAGAGAGCAACCACGTGTGCAGTGTGCAATTTTCCCCTTTTCCCATTTTCCTTTTCATTTTCCCCTTTTTCCTTTTCTCTTTTCTCTTTTCCCCTTTCCCTTTTTTCCTTTTCCCTTTCCCCTTTTCCCTCTTCCCTTTTTCTTTTTCCTTTTCCCTTTCCCCTTTTCCTTCTTCCCTTTTCCCTCTTCCCTTTTCCCTTTTCCCTTTTCCCTTTCCTTGCCTGATGTTAATCCCAAAACTCTCTCCTGCCCCCAGCTCCTCCCTGACCTCAGATCCTGTCAGCTCCTTGACAAATAATGTGGATTTTTCATTTGGAGAAGGGAATTTTTCCCTTCCAGAGGACTCCAGGAGACCAAAGCTTGGCCAACACAAAGCAGTCCAAGAAGCAGGGCAGGGATAGGTGGGATTTGGGAAGGAATTCTTGGCTGGGAGGGTGGGGAGGGATGGGCACAGGGTGCCCAGAGAAGCTGTGGCTGCCCCTGGATCCCTGGAATTGTTCAATTATTCAGCTTGGAATAATCTGGGATAATGAAAGCTCCATGGCAGGTGTGGGACTGGATGAGCTTTAAGATCCTTCCCAATCCAAATAATTCTGGGATTCTGTATCATGGGAAGCTTGATAATTAAATAAGGAGACAGGGAAGGACTTTAGGGTTAAAGGAAGTTATGGAAAAGTTCTGGGAAGTTTGCTCAGCACTGTCCCAATCCTGGATGCAAGGAATATGAAATGACTTCAAAGATGTCTGTAGAGATTTTCCCTAAGTTGGAGAGGCAAGAACAACAACAACAAAAATGGTGAAAAGGGAATAAAGAAATCTCCAAAGAGGGAAAAATCCCCAAGAAAGGAGAGGATGGTGACAGACATACTGATGGGGAAGAGGCTGAGAGAGGAAAAGCAGAGAGGTCAGGGATCAGAGGAGCTGGACAAGGGGAGAATCCAGAAAAAGAATCCAAGGAGAGGAAGCCCAGGCAGCAGCAGGGAGGGTGAGAGACCCTTTGGGAATTCTGGGGGGCTCCCAGAGCTCTTCCACCAAAATCCAATAACGTGTTCTGGGGAGAGAGCCAGGAGATGAGGGGAGCAGGGAAGAAAGAGTTTGTGTTTTATGAGTTTTCCCTTGGAAAAATCTCATGGAGAAAGGGCAGAGGGGCCAGAGCAGCTGCTCTGGGCAGGAGTCAGACCCTGCCAGCAGCACAGGGGGGGCCACGCTCCAAGAAACCCCAAAACCACACAGGGAACTCTCCAAGTTCACCTTTCCTGGGAGGGAAACCAGGACCCTTCCCAAAAAACATCGAGGGGGATGGGAAACAATGGATTTTCCTTCCTTCCATGTGCAGCCAGGATGGAAAGGCAGGTGGAAAGGGGTTTAGGATTGCAAGTCAGGAGACTTCTCCTGGTGCCAGCTCTGCAAATGACATCATTCCAGCAAACTGGCTGGAATTCCAGCCCAGGCATGCCAGGATCAGGCATTAGAATATTTAGGAGTGTGTTTTCCCTTGGATGGATGGGATGATTCCAGCAGCAGAACCCACACCCCCCTGCACAAGGCACAGCAGGACCCCCCCCTCCAATAAATCCCAGTAATGCAACAAATCCATGGGTTGGGAGGGAATTCCCTGAGATCCCAAAGTCCAGGTTTCAGCAGGAACTGGCTCCAGCCCCTCTCCAATGTGAAGTTTTCCTTATAAACCTGCTGGAATCTCATCCCCAAACTCCCAGGATTTCCGCCCTCCCTCCCTGGCAGGGTGGGAGATTCCCCACGAAGGGATGAACATCTTGGGCTGGACAGAAACTTCCTGAACATCCCCAAAACTGACTCACAGCTCCCTTTAATCTAATAAACACTTCCAGGGCTGCTGACTCCATCCCCTTGTCATTCCCCAAATCCCACAGGTCTCTCACTCCTGTCCAGTGGTTTTCTCTTTTCCCTCCCTGGGGAAGGCCACCAAGAAGAGCTGGATCATCCCAGGCCTCCTGCTGCAGATCCAGCCCCAAGTGTCTCTCCCACATTCCCAGATCTCTCCCTGTTCTCCTCATTTCTGGCACAACAAATCCAAATGCCACCAAAAAAAAAAAAGCTGGGAGCAGCCCTGGCTGGGGTTATGCTGGCAAATAATAAACAGCCCTTGCTCCTGGATATTTATAACTAAAACAAAATAAAAATGGGGAGAAAAAAATCCCCAAAACTCTGCAAGTCCCAGGAACTCAAATCAATAACTCTGCTGCTTTTATTGCAAAGAAAAACATCTTTAAACTTAGAGAGCCCTTTCCTTTCTGTAGGTCCAGAGATTAAATTTATGTCCCTCTTGCAACTCCTAATCCAAAGCATTAAAGCAGCAGAGGCATCCAGGATCCTCTGGAAAGCTGGGAATATTTATGAGCAGGCACTGAGCCTCTTTATATCAGCAAGGAGTGGTGGAGGGAAGGACTGGAGAATGCACTTGAGGAGATTTACTTCCCTCCTGCTGGGAATTCAGTGTCTGGAGTAGCCACAAATCCTGCCATGACATAATATTCCATAAAAGAAAAATATGGCACCAGTGTTTTATTTGTACATAAAAAGCCTCGTTTTAATTAAAAGGAAAAACACAGAGGGGTCTTATCAGGGGTTTGGCAAGAAATAAGTGATGCCTTCAGTGTTATACAACCAAAAAACTACTGGAAGATTTTTTATTTTTTATTTTTTTTTCAAGTTTCATTTTTATCTAGCTCGAGACACATTTCCCCAGCAGAGTTATTGGGAGGGTTTTATTCAGGTTTTGTGTGAAGAACAGGAGGATAACCGTGTTCCCTGAGGGTATTTTAAATAATATTTTAAATACCTGTGCCACCCCAGAGCAGATGCCAAGGTCACTGTCCCCTGTCCCTCACGGGCAGCTCCATCCCAGCAGGAATTCAGCCCCAACCCCTTCCAACCCTGGCACCTTTTCCCACTTTTGGCACCTTCCCCGTGCCTCCATCCACTTTGGTTTGCACTGACTGCAATTCCAGCTCATTTCTGCTGGAGCCAAACCCAGTGACTCAATCCAGGCACAGTCCAAGATATCAACTCCTGCCTTTGGGTGGGAATCTGGGATATTTTCCCTCCTTTGGCGCAGTTCTCACCCCCAAGTGTGAAATGACCTGAGCTCCTTCACAGGCCCAGCTCGGGGTGGCTCCTGCTCCCTTTGGGTCTATTTTGGGTGAAATCCTTCCTGGAGCAAAACCAGGACACCTCTGGAGAACGAGCCAAGGTTCTGGAGGTGCCTCTGTGTTTCCATCAGCCACTGCTGTTCATGGAGAGAGGGAAAATTAATTCCCTGCCCTTCCCATTCCCAGCTCAAGCCTCACTGAATTCCACAATTCCCTGCAGAGCCACCACACTTTGGTCACCCCAGTTCCTTTTGGCCATTCCAGCAGCCACCATGGAGTGGTTTGGGCTGGAAAAGACCTCAAAGCTCCTCCTGTTCCATGGGCAGGGACACCTTCCCTATCCCAGATGCTCCAAGCCCCTGGCAAGGTGGGAATGCCACCTGGCTGTGCAAGGAGCAATCCCAGCTGGAAAACCCCAAAGCTGGGATCACACAGAGGCTGAGCAGTGCCCTGCACTCCGTGCCAAAATCTGGGTAACAGCCCAACATCCCAGCCAGGGATCCAGAGCAGATCCAGGCAGGGCAGAGTCACCTCCCAGCCATTTCTCCAGGACTTTCCGTGCCCTTCCCACCCTGGCACAGGGATCTGCTGTCTGATCCCACGGAGCTGCAGCAGCCTGAGGATGACTCACGTCACACACATCAGTCTGGGCTTCTGGATTTTATTTTTACTCCAGTGAAACATCCAGCTTGCCCTGGAGCAATCCCATTAGTCACGCTGGCTCCTGGGAAGGGGCAGAGGCCGAGCGGGATCCAGAGTCAGATGTGGTTTCCTCCTTTTTCATTTGATTATTATTCATCAGGAGTGAAATTCCTGCCTCGGGATGAGCCCTGTCCTGCAGCCCTTCCATGGAATATAGGTCACCTAATTTCACCCCTGTAGACACAAACAGCTGCTGAGAAAAATCCCTTTCAGATTTCCTGAGAAATTTTTCGGGACAGGAGCAGCAGTTGCTCTGCAGCCTCAGAGCCTGACCCTGACTCGCTCTAAATCCAGGATCCCTGAGTTAAAGCACCCTTGCAGAGGAGAAATATCCATGGAAAACAGAAAGACTCATCAGCATGGAGGGAGGAAAGCCCCAGGCAGTGATGAAGGGCTTCAGGAGGACTTGGTGCATCCCTGAATTATTTGTTGTGTTCATTGCTCTGGGATCAGAGCAGGATGAATCCATCTGCTAAAACCTCAAGCTGTGACTCCAGGCCATAACTCAGAGCTAGGATGGAGCTCCAGGCAAGCACATGGAGTCCTTGGGATGCTTGGGATGACTCAGGATTCCAGCATCTCCTCAGGCAAAGGGTCTCCAAATTTCCTCCCAAAACCCAGACAAAATCCCCCTCTCCACACTCAGCAAAAAGGGAATTAAACACTGCATGGAGCCAAAAGGAGCTGCTTTTCCAGCCTGTCAGGGTGGAGGACGGGGCTGGGGGGTTCTGATTAAAAAGCAAAGTTCAAAGGTGATAAATCCAACCCTGAGCAACTTCCAGCTGTGGGTGCTCGAAGGGATCCTCCCTCCAAAGGGCCCATTCCTCACTCTGGGATCATCCCTGAAGCTCCCTCCCATTCCCTCCCATCCAGGTGAACCAGGAGGTCACCATTTCACCCCAACCCCGAGAACCTTTGAGGAATTTTCTGGTGGAAGATCTGCCCTTGAAGGAAAAGCCCACGAGGGCAGCATTTCCCACCAAAGCCTTTCCCTGGGATGCAGGGAATGTGAGGAGCTGCCACAGCTTCAGCTGCACCACGAGCACTAGGGACAAAAACAGCACCTGACCCTGAGCCAGGCCTTTTTCCCAAGGAGGGAGAATCCCTCAGACTTTCTCCATCCCACCCAGATTTTATCTCTGCTCATCCAGCAAAACAACTCCGGAGCTACCAGGGATGGGGAGACCAAAACAAAGCTCACTGTGGGAAAACAAGAGCCTGCTGGAAAACCTCTGCACTCCCAGCCTCTGTCTGCAGACACAACATCCCTCAGGAGGATCCCTGGCAATTCCTCACTCCCAGTGCATGGCCCTTCTTGCCAGAGGGGAGGGAAATGGGATTGGGGAAACGTGGCTGTGTCTGAGGGCCTGAGCAGCATCTTGGCTGCAGCTGCTCCTCAGCATCCCACTGCTCCCAACAGGAGCTTTCCATGGCTCCCACTGCAGGGATCCATCCCTTACCAGTCTGCTTTGGTTTTGAAGCCTGAAATTCCCAATTTCCCAGCTCCAGGCGGAGCGCAGAGCGGTTGTCTCCAGTTCCAAAGCCTCATGCAGGATGGTTTGGGTTGGAAGGATCTCAAAACTCTCCTCATCCCACCCCTGCCATGGCAGGGACACCTCCCACAGCCCCAGGATGCTCCAAGCCCTGTGCAACCTGGCCTTGGACACTTCCAGGGATGGGGCAGCCACAGCTCCTCTGGGAAATCCATCCCAGGGTCTCCCCACCCTCCCAGGGAAGGATTTTTCCAACTCATCCCTGGAATTGCAGCTCCTGCCCTGCCTCAGCCCAGACTGAAAGATTGCCCCAGATTTCCAGCTTTTATGAATTTTTTTCCCTGTTAATTTGTTTTAAAGCCAAGACAGGGGCAATAATAAATCAGAGGACAAAACCCAGCTTGTTTTCCTTGAGCCAGAATGAAGCTCCAAGCTCATTCCAACAATAATGACACTGCAGCTCTGCAAAGGTAAGAGATGGAAAACCAGGCAACAAAAGGGATGTGAAAAAAGTGAAATCAGCTAAAACAACTGAAATAAAAACCCCCAAGGAACCATTTAGTGCAACAAAGCAGGAATCTTGAGGTGAAAGCCATGCAGAATTCCAGGGATTTCACCTCTGAGATGCATCCCAGGGCAGGATATTTGAGTTACAGTGTGGGACTCAGGAAGAAAGGAAGGAGGAAAGTGCTGTAATGAGTTCTGAGAGGAAAAGCCTGCCGGGATTGATGGGTTTTAAAGCACTTCCAGAAGTCAGCCTTGTTTGCAGGTTGGATAAGAACCACAGATGGAATCAGCGCTCACTTTGTTACAGCAGCACAGCCACAGAATTCCAAGGAAATAAAAAGGGCTTTTATGAATATAAATATACAAATTTACAAAGCCCTCACCCTCACATTTGCATTTCACAGCATAAAGATCCTTTGATTCCCCAAAAACAGTCCCTGGAGCTCGGGGGCAAGGCTCCAGCTGGAGCCAGAGGAAAACCACTCGGAGCAAACAATCAAACAAACAAACAAACAAATAAACCAACCCAGCAAAGTGCCAATCCCATCCCAACTCCCCCTGGCTGCCTGCTCCCTTGGGAATGTCCTTGGAGATCCCTGCATGGGAGCAAGGAGGATGAGCCCTCCTTTTGGGAGGAATGGGTGGGATGGGGAGAGCGCTGGGCAGGGAAATCTCCACAGCCAAGCATCCCAAGAGAGCCCAGGGCTCACTCCAAGGTTCCTCCTGAGGAATTCCAGCTCCACGTGGGTGGCAAACGAGCAGCAAACCGGGGAAAAGCCTCACCTGGAAGGTCAGAGCCTCCACATTCCCTCCCAGCCATGGGATTCTCCTGGAGATCTCTCCCAGCTCCCTCTCCAGGCCGGTGGCAGTGGCCCCTCTGCTCCCAGCACAGCTCCGGGGCAGTGTCCGGGCTCCATCCCTATTTATCCCGGCATCCCTGCCCCGATTCCCCACCCAGCATCCCTGACGTGAGCCGGGGCCATCCGGAAGCTCCGGCCCCTGGGATCGCTCCCTCCTGCCCACTCATCCTCACTGGCAGCACGGGGAATCTCCAGCCACATCTGCCGGAAGATGGAGAAATTCCTGGGTGGTCCTGGAGGGAGCCCCACGCTCCTGACAACATCTCCCAGCTCGCCCACTTCCCACCCCGGCTCCCATGGACGGCCTGAACTCTTTAGCACATCCCAAAAATCAGGAGCTGTGACATCCTCCAAACACTGCCCGGCTCTGCTGCTCCCAAAGGAACAATTCCAGAGGAATTTCACGTCCCCTTCCACTGCTGGAAGGTTGTGCCAGGAGGGATGAGGAGGAAGGACAAGGCTGGCACAGTTTGGCTGCTCCTTCCCAGCTTTCCTGAGCTGGGTGATCCTTTGTGATAAATCCCGAGGTTTATCCCGACTCATCCCAGCTCCCAGAGCCCACTGACAGCCCAGGAGACCCCAGGAAATTCCTCCTTTTCACACCTTTGAGGGAAACTCCCAGTAAAGCTGCAATTCCAGCAGCTCCATCACCTCCCTGGCTGCTCCCAGCTCTGCCATTCCCAAAGGAACAATTCCAGAGGAATTTCACATCCCCTTCCACTGCTGGAAGGTTGTGCCAGGAGGGATGAGGAGAAGGAAGGACAAGGCTGGCACAGTTTGGCTGCTCCTGCCCAGCTTCCCTGGGTTGTGTCATCCTACAAACACTCCCTGGCTGCTCCCAGCTCTCCCATTCCCAAAGGAACACTTCCAGCGTGGAGAGATGGAATTTCCACTTCTCTCTGCTGGAAGGTTGTGCCAGGAGGGATGAGGAGAAGGAAGGACAAGGCTGGCACAGTTTGGCTGCTCCTGCCCAGCTTTCCTGAGGCTCTGGATGCTCAGAGCTGTTGGGGCAGCAGCTCCAGGTGCTGCATTCCCTGAAATCCAAATCCAAATGTGGATTGACAGCAGACTCCAAGGGGAGCTGGGAGATCACCCAGGAAATGGACACTCTGGGTGTAGTTTGGAAGTCTCCACACCACCATCCTGCTTATCCTGCTCTTTCCCATCCCAAAAATCCTCATCCAGTGCGTTATCCTTGGAGGCAGCAGGCACAGGAGCACAGCCAGCCCTGGGAACTGCACAGGGAAGCTCACAGAGAGAATTCCTCCCTTGGAATCACCTCCCAATTCCTCCCTGCCTGCCCATATTCCTTCCCCACACCTGGATGTCACATCCAGGGAATTCCCCATCCCTGGAAGAGCTCAAGGGATGGGGCTTGGAGCAACCTGGCACAACCCATGGCAGGGCTTGGAAGTGGAGGAGCTTTAGGGTCCCTTCCCACCCAATCCAGTCTGGGATTCCATACTGGGAGCTCACCTCCCATCCCAGCCCTGGTGAAACCCGAGATGAACAGACCGAGGGACTCCACCCCCTAAACCTAAAAAAATAAAAAAAAAAAAAAAAAAAAAGGAAAAGTTGGGGATTTTTTCCCCCTCCCTCTTTAATTTCTCGGCGGATCCGTGACCACAAAGCAAACAAGCTCCATCTGCAGAGCCACGTTCTCCTGCAGGAAGGAGAGGGGGTGTGGAAAAGCTCTGGGGAGAGGGCTCAGCTGCCGAGCAGGATGTTCTGAGGAGAGACAATGGAATCAGGGCTGCTGAGAACAAGCCAGGTGGGCTTTTCCTTCCTTTCCCCCCCCTTTTTGTTGTTTTTTTTTTCCCCTTTTTCCTCTGGACACCCCCATTTTTGTTACAGGACCCAGCCCCATCCTGGCCAGCAGAATTCCCACCTTGGACTCTCCCTGCTGAGGGGGGAATTGTGAGAATGCACCCAAGAGTTGGCACCTGCATTTTAGGGAAAGCATTTTGGGAATTGCTGAACAACATGCCCAGGGTTGAAAAGGGTTGGGAGATCCAGATTTCACCTCCTGGCTGCAACCAGGAGAGGATTTTTTTCCCTCCTGCTGCAATTCCCCTTCCACTGCTCCCTGCAGGAAGGTGAGGAAAGCAGAGAGGAGGGATCCTGAGGTTTATCCCAACTCATCCCAGCTCTTAGAACCCGCTGACAACCCAGGACACACCAGGGAATTCCTCATTTTCACACCTGTGAGGAAAAACTCCCAGCAAAGCTGCAATCCCAGCAGCTCCATCATCACCATCACCTTCACTCTGCCCTTTCCCTACCCACTCCAATTAGGCTGAACGTTCCCCGAGCAATAAAGAGCAGGAAATTGGAATTTCAGCAGGATTTTCAGACACTGGGAATGCCCAGGCCCCCAGCTGCCTCCCCCCTGGTGGGATCTAAGCTTTGAGAGCTCCACTGAGGGGATTTTTCCCGTTCCCCTTGAGCTCCGAGCGCTGCGATCCGGCGGGGGCGCACGGGAGGAATTTCATTTCACTTCACACCAAGGCATTAATGACATTCCCATCCCAAGGAAAACCCATCCAAACCTATATTCCAACAGCTGTTTGCCTCGACAATGAGCTCAGAGCAGCTTAAACGTTCATGTGGAGCAGCTGGAAATTTGGCAGGGCTGGAAGGGAACATCTGAGTGCTGCGGACACCGTATGGATGTGCCGGAGGAGAGCGGGATGAGGGCAGGGCCCTGCTCCCAAAAATCACCTCCAAACCCCCCCTGGGGCAGCAATCTGGTGTCACAGGACCCTGGAGGATCCCAAAATCCTCTGCCACGATGTTTTAGGGAAGGCCAATCCTGGCAGTTTTGTCTGTGTTCCCTCCCAGTGCCAGCACCAGCCCTCGCTCCAAAGGCTCGGCACGGCTCTGGAAAAGTTCAACCTCCACAGGATTTGCAGATTCCAGCCAAATGTAAAGAGATCAAAGTCCAGGCTCTCTTTATGACCTGACCTCCACAGAATCGTGGAATGGTTTGGGTTGGAAGGGAAGAAAGCTCAGCTCATTCCAACCCCCTGCCAGGAGCAGGGACACCTTCCACCCTGCAGTTCTTCACTTAAAGCACTGCAACTTGGTCAAAAAATATTGAAATATCCTTAAAAAAGAAAAGCTCCTCGTGCATAAAGATGTCTGGCACCTGGGAAAATGCGTTTCCCAAGTGAATCCAGTGGAAAAATCTGAATTCACAGCCAATCTGAGAGGATCTGTGAAAGGGACGGGACGAAGATTTACACTGAGCACTGATTTATGTTACTCAGTGATTGATAAATTAAATTATTTGGTACCAGCACATTTCCATTACCCAGGATTCCTAATAATCCTCACGCTGCTGAGTTCAGAAATTCCCACTTTCCTTGCAAAGGTTCCCTCCAGATCCCAAAAGAGGCATTTGGAGGCTTCATTGACCACACCACTTAACCAAAGCGGAGCACAAAGCACAGATTAACTTTAATTCTCCCTAATTCTCCCTGTTCCACACTGAAAACCCTTCCCTGCAAACCCATTTGTAGGGATTCTGGCCATGACAGGAGGAAGGGGCGGGATCCTGGGCTGTTTTTAAGCGGAATTTTGGGACATTCTGGGTATCCCCACCACGAAGGCAACGAGACCATCCCAGCCCTCAGAGCTGGGCTTGCACTGCAATCCAATCCCTCTCCCAGCACATCTGGCCAGATGTGCCCCCTCCCTGCTCCAAGCACCAGGCACAGATAGAATTCTGCACTGGATCCAGATTCAGATTCCACCAAAAAGACCTAAAAACTCAAGAGTGGCCAATTCCTGCCAGGCTTTGAGCCCCACCACGCCCAGCCCAGCACCAACCTGGGCTCTGCCCTGGATTTTCTCCACAGAATTCGTGGGGAAAATCCCATTCCTGTGCCCAGGAATGAGTTTTGGAGGTGCCATGAAACCAGACTGATTGAAACCACACAGATCCAGGAGCCATTTGTTCACGTGCTGAGCTCTTCCCACCTTTTCTGCACCGTGATCCTTCCGAAATATTTGGGAACTCGGCACCAATGGATGAGCTGGGAGAAGAGAGCAGCAGCTCCCTCCCTGCTTGCTTCCTTGTGAAATGCTTTTATTTGCCTGCTCTCAACTCCTCATTTTCCCTTGGACACAGCTCCCTGGGATGAGCAGGGAGTTCAGGAGAGGGACCCACGCCCTGAAATTCTTTTATCGCCAACATTTCAACTCCAGGCATTTTTTGGAGGTGAGAAAACCCCTCTGGACTCGGGAGCTTGGAAACTTCTCCCCCTCTCTAGGAATCCAGAAAAAAAAGAGCTTTCCTGGGGAGCCTTATCCAGGCTGGAATCCAAGGAGGCTGCACAGGTTTGGGATGGAGGTGGCTGGAATATCCAAGCATTCCCGGTTTTATGGGGGCTGTGCTGAGCTCTCAGGGGTATCCAGGGGTTTTGTGGGTGTGCTCCAGAGCTCTGGGTTTCCTGGAGGATGATCCAGCTTCCCTTGGAACCTGTCAGTGCTGATCCATGTGCTCCCAACCACACAGGGCTGAGCAGCACGAGGATTTCCCAGAGAAAAGATGGAGCTGTGGCCATGCCAAGGGTTTGGGGAAAGCTCAGGGAACTGCAGCACAATTTATCCAGGGAAAAAAAAACAAAACAAAAAAACCAAAAGAAACCCCCAAAACCCAGCTTCTGAGTGCTGTGGGCAAATCCCAATGTGACCACAAGTGGTGGGAATTTGAATTCTTGGGAGAAAGGTGCTGTTACAAAGCATGGAGGTCTGAGAGGAGTTACAGGAGCAGACGTGGTGCTGCCTTCCTGTGTCAGAATTCCAGGTGGGAAGGGATCTCAGGAAACTCTGGAGCAAAGAGAGATTCTGCTGCAGCCCAGAAACAGCCCTGAGCCAGAGCTGGGGCTGCCACACTTCCAGGGCCCTATGGAAAGAAATCAGATTTCTCTTCCAGCATCCAAACCAGTCCTGGTGGGAATTTGCTCCACAAGACAAAACCTGAGCCTGCTCCAAACTGAGGCAGCTCAGGCAAAAAACTTGGATTATTCATTCAGTGGGGATGGGGAGAAAACACACAAAAATTCCCACCAAACAACATCCAGCTCCAGGTGAAGGGAAGGCTGAGGGAATAACAGGAAGTTTTCCAAGATTTGGTAACATTTTTATAGGAGGGTTTAGGGATGCCTTCAGCCAACGCAGTTTTAAACTGAGAATATTCCATTGAAAAATTGGTTTGTTTTTCTTGTCAAAACTAATTAAAAGTTGATGGGAGGAATTTCACCACTCCCATTCTTCACAGAATTACAGTCAAAATTTAATTATTTACTTTTAAATAAATGCACAATTTGATTTAATAATTAACTTGAAAATAAAACCTGCTCCTTTCCTGATTTAATGTAATAATTTACACAAAAATAAAACCTGCCCCTTTCCCAATTTAATTTAATAATTTACACGGAAATAAAAACTGCCTCTTTCCCAATAAACTTCTGGACAGACACCACTCCACATCAGTTTCCTCAAGTGCACTGATGTTCCCTCCAGAGAAAATCAGGGAATGCTTTGGGTTGGAAAGGTCGTTAAGGACCAGCCCATCCCATCCCTGGGACACCTTCCACAGTGCCAGGATGCTCCAAGCCTCATCCAACCTTGGACATTTCCAGGACTGGGGCAGCCACAGCTGCTCTGTCACTGTGGAGCCATTCCATCTTTTTTTACCCCCTAAAATACAGAAACTTTCCAAAGAAGATAATTCCCTTTTCCATCTTTTTGGTCCCCTCATCCCATGCCCAGCCTGGCTGAAAATCTGGCTCCCAAGAACCCAGGATTCGCTGGGGACCTTCCCACAAGGATTTTTATTTTATTTTTTGTGCTCAGAGGATGCACTCAGGGTGATTAAACCCCTAAATATGATTTGGAATAGTTCCTGTTTCTAATCAAAGATAGGGACTAGAGAGGATGCAATTGGAAAAGGATGGAGCTGAAGCCAGAGGGAAATAAAAGCTGGAGAAATGACAGTGAGGATCTTTTAGGACTTTCCAGGCTGGTTTCATCCTTTGTCCATTCTGGAAAAGGATGAGGGTTCTGTGTAAAGAGAAAAAGAAGGAAAAACAACAGGAAAATGGAAAGGTTTGCTCCTGTCAAGTGGGATCAAACTCCTGCACCTCCTGCTCTCCATCAGCTGGAGCCTGGATCAGCAGTGCCAGGGGAAAACCCAGGTGGGTTAAAGAAGGAAAAAAAAGCCAATTTCCAATTCCAAAGTGTCCCTTCTCTCTTCCCTGGGAGGGTGGGCAGGCCCTGGGATGGATTTCCCAGAGGAGCTGTGGCTGCTCCATCCCTGGCAGTGCCCAAGGCCAGGCTGGATGGGGCTTGGACCCTGGGATGGTGGGAGGTGTTGGGATTGGGACTGGGTGGGCTTTAAGGCCCCTTCCCACCCAAAGCATTCCATGATCTTTGTGCTGTCAGGTACCCAACCCTGGTGGGGATGAATCCACAGATCCATCTTTTCTAGGGAAGGAACTGAGCCAGAAAAGGGCTCAGATCCAAGGGCAAAATCTAAACCAATCCTCCAAGGGCTTCCCGAGGGCTCATCCCACAGCAGGAATTCTTCTGGAGCTGGATCCATGCTCTGGATCCCACATTTCCTTAAGGAAATGTTTGCTCCTCACCTTCTCCCTGCCTACAGCTGCTCTGGATGGTTTGGGGGCTGGAATCAGGTGCTGAAATCCTGGTGGGAATCCACCACGTGGAATTTTTTTTGGTTGTTTAATTCTCTGGAGCCTGGGTCAGGAAAATCCAGCCTCCAATGAATCTGAGGAGTTGGGAGCACTCAAATGCCCTCTCCTAAGGCAGGAATCACCTCAGGGCAGGATCCCTGGGGAAGGTGACTCAGCAGAGCAGGAATTGGGGGGTTTTTCCAGCCTTTGGGAGCTGGGAATGGCATTTGGAGCTAACCCCAACCCACACCAATAAATCCATGGATGTTTGGCAGGTGCCCATCCCAGGAAAGGGCCACCAACGCTGGGATCCCTCCCCAGCCAGTCCTGAGGGAGCCCAGGAGCTGCAGGATCACCAGAAGGAATTTCTCCAGGGATCCAGCTTGGAGGGGACACCCCCAGGAGCCCCCTCAGGCCTCTGCCACCTCCTGTCCCTGTCCCACCACGGGGCTGGAGGCAGCTGCTGAGCACATCTGGGAGCCCCAGCAGCAGGAAAAACAGCTGCAAACAGCTGGATGGGGATACAAATGCCACCCTGGAGCTCTCCACGGGGCTGGAGGTGCAGAATGCAGATAAAACCCCAGATCCCTCTGTTTGCTGCAGCTCCCAGACAAAACACGGCTGATCCCGACAGGCAGGGGCTGCTCCTTCCCAAGCAAACACAGCCAGGGGCAGCTCAGCTCCCTGCTGCCTTTTCCCAATTCAATCCATGTGGTTCTGCCCAGAGGAGCTGGCAGGAGTTGGAGCAAGCAGCAGCAAACCTCCAGGGACAGGAGAATTCTCCTGAATTTTCCTCCTGCATCCCCAATTCTGCAGTGGTGGAGGGGTTGCAGAGATGCCAGCTGGCAGGAAACAGGCAGGGAACAGAATATTCCTAAGAAAGCTCCTCATTTCCCCCATCCCAAGGAGCAAGGAGAAAGGGGGAACTCAAACCTTTGCCCTAAATCAGGGTGGGAGGGAAAGAAAACTCTGGGGTTCCAGAAGGAGAATTTTTACTGTGACCACGGAATAAAAGGAAAATAAAAACAGCAACAGGGAAAGACAACTTCTGTTCCCTCACTTTTTCCTTGTTTTAACCATTTGCTCAGGGATATCTGTACTAAATGCACCAAATTTGAAGTTAATATCAATTCTATCCATCCCTAAGGAATGTGGTCCTCAGTGAATGCTCCCACTTGGATCAGGTGAAGCTTTCACCTCAGGATTTTGGGGACCTACAGCTGCTGAGGCCAAAAACAAGGAAGAAAAAGAGAGGATGAGATGGCATGGACAGCAGAGGTGCCATAAAACCTGGAAATTCCAGCAAATCCTTGAGGAGAAAAGGAAAATGCAATGGAGTGCTCTGCTGGTACCACAGGAAGGAGAGAATAGGCACTAAGATTTACCAGAAATCCATTAAACTTCAGGAAAACCAAGTATTGTTATCCTCCATGGAAAGAAAAAGCCACCATGAGCCTCAGGATATTTCAGGATAAAAACCATGGCTCTTCCAGGATTGATGGAAAGCTCATTCATTAATGAATGAAAACTCATTTATTAATTATTCTTTGCAAGGAGAATCGGCTGGAGCTGCAGCACCAGAGAGGGGAAAATGAACTCCCAGCAGGTCCCAGATCCTGGAGCAAGGAATGAGGGAAGAAGTGCCCCAGTTCCAGCTGGAATCCTTGGGAGGATGCTGGGGAGAAGGGACAGGCAGATTTTCCCAAACCCCCAGGAATCAGCTGCCCAAACCTGCAGCTTTTTGGGACCCTGGGCGCAAGAGGTGGAGGCAAAGCCAAGCTCAGGTTTGGATCCCAAGGAGCCTCGAGGTCTGGGCTGTGTCAGCATTTCCCACTGGGATTCAGCATTGGGAAGAGGTCACAGGCCTGTGGGGAGCTCCAGATTTCCCCTCAGGGGAAGGAGAGCTGAATCCAGGGAATGCCTTTAGCAAAGCCCTGTTTGACACATGGACATTGCTCCAAGCCCACAGCACAGCCAGGCAGCTCCAAACTTCCACTGGGGCAGCAGCTGCTCTGGGAATGAGCTGGGAACAGCCTCAGGCCCAGGGAAAAGGGTTCCACCAGAGCTCCAGAGCTTTCCTGGGAGCCTGTCCCCAGCTCACAGCCTGGGATTTGCTGAGGAAGCTGCTGTGGGAAAAGGGGATTTCATCCAAAAGCTCCAGGAATCCTCTCTGTTGATGCAGACAGATTTCCATGGATAAAATTCCCTTGGTTTCTCAGCCATGCTCACGACTTCCCCTGACCTGCAATCCCCCCCATTTATTTTTCATCCCTATTATTTATCCCCCCAATCCATTTATTTCCAGCTGCAAACCTCTACTTCCCATCCTGCTCCAAGCAGCCTCCACCACGAGGTTCTGACATTCCCTAAGAATCAGACATTTGCTGTCAGGGACACTGAAATTGGAATTTACAGACCCCAGACTGGAGCCTTGCCACAGGGATGGGTCCTTCCTGCAGCTGCAGGGATATCAGAACTGGGAGAAAAGTCCTGGAAAATGGTGAGGTTGGATACCCTGATCCAGAATCTGGGATTCTGCTCCTCCTCCTCCTCTCCTTCACCACATTTGATCTTTCCTCTGGTTCTTGTCCTGCCTGGGCACCACACTGGGAATGACAGATCCCAGCCCCAGCCTCCAGGCACTTCCTTGATAGCACTAAATGACTTTTAATAACACAGAGCTCATCCAAGAGCTCCAGAGGAAGCTTCTCCCCACTCATCTCCTGAGCAGTTTTCCTCCTCCATCTCCCAAGCCCTTTCCCCTCCAGTATCCAGCTGGTGCAGCCCTGGAGTTCCCTGGAAGCCTCACACCAAGATGCACAGCTCAAGATAAAAGAGTTTCTTCCTAAGCTCCCAATGTTCACATGAAAATCCCTTTTTGGCTAAAAAACCTTTGGTCTTAGCTCCTGAGGGACTGAGATCCATGGAAAAGCTGGAGGAAGTTGGACAAGGCTGCACCAGGAGCAGATGAAAATCAGAACCAGCTCCTCAGAGCCTTCCCTGCTCCCAAAGGCTTGGGAATTAAAGTGACTTTCCAATTCCCCCTGCACTCCAGCATTTGCATCTTGTTTTGCTCCTCTTTAACTCTGTGGGCTCCCTCTGGCTGCAGTTTAATTCCTTTCTGACAAATCCAGGTACATCACCAGTTCTCTTCCCACTTTTTAAAAGCTTTTCCTGCCAGATTCCAACAGTTCTGACCATGGCTGAATCCTGATTTCTGCTCCTGTGAGAATGGGGAAATGCACAGGGAATTGTCCCTCTTCATCCTACACCTGCTCACGTTCCTCAGCCCTGGGCCACTTTTCCATCAGGAATTGACAGGGAATGTGCACAACCCTGGTGTTCCTGAATATTCTCCTGGATTTCACATGGGAATTTCTGGCTGCAGGGAATTCAGCTGGACACAGGGACCTTGCTGTGACAGGAGATCCTCTGCGAGCCCAGAGTTCCTGAGCAAGCCCATCTTCCCTTTCTCCTGTTCCCTGGAATATCTGGCTGCTTGTTCTGGCTCTGCCTTTCCTGCCCCAGCCCTGTCCCAGCAGCAGTGTTCCCTCACACCATGGATCCCAGCATCAGGAACAGCCTGCAAAGGTCAGCTCAATCATTTCATGTTCTCAGAAAGTCTCAGGATTCCTTCAGGATTTCCCTTGTTCCAACAAAAAACAAAAAAAACCAAAAAAAAACCCAAAAAAACAAAAAAAAAGGGAATGGATGGAATGAAGGAAGGGGGACAGCCGGCCCCAACTCCAGGTGCAGCCTACCCCAAACCCTTCCCAGCCAGCTGAGCTCCCCTTTGGGCATCTGCTGAAATCCCAAAAAAGCTCAGGAGCCATCAGGTGGTCACGAGACGTGGAGCTGCTGTCAGGAAATTTCTCCACCGTGGTTTGAGGTTCTGCCTTCCAGCCTTGTTTCCCTCAAGCTCCCTTTTCTTTCCTTGAAAATAATCCCTTCGCTCAGATTCTTGTGGTGCAAAGCTTCCAGTAAGTTCCAGCCTGGAATCCATGCAGGGGGATGGATTATCTGCCTGCAGTAGGACACCTCACTCCGAGCAGCCTAATAACATAAAAATGATATATTTGAAGAGCTGCTCCCTCAATAATACCTTTAAATGGACTCCATTTATTTGAGCATTATAAATAAAAGTGCTGGCACACGTGGAAGTTTCTCTTGGAAAAGGGGAACAATGAACTCTCCAGCTCCTTCAGCCTCTCCGAGCTCTGGTTGCCAACCTCGGAACTGCAACTCTCCAAGTGACTTTAATAAGCAAAATATTCCATTTTCCATGTATTGCTGCTCTTCAGAATGGATCCAGTTCTGGGGAGCGACGAGGAAAAGCTGCAGAGCAGAACCAAAACTCATCCAAAGCCCATTCCAGGGGCTGTGACCGTCACTTGGACATTGGCTTCATCCTTGTCCAGGAAAAGGGGGACCAGCTCCATGCTCATCTCCAGCAGCTTCCAGGTGCCTCCTCCTGCTGGAGCTCTGCTCCCTCTTACGCTGTGCCAAAAGATTATTCCAAGCTCCAAGTCCCCAGAGTCTGGAAAACTGCAAATCCAGACCCAAACCTTGGGACTTTGAGCTCACCTTTTCACAGAAGTTGGAATATTCAGTTGGAATAGCCCTGAAAAGATCCTCCTCAGTGGCGTTTTCCACAGTTCCATGAACGCTCTCTCCGCTTTTTTTCTTTTCAATAATTCCAGCATCAACTGGAGGCTCCGGGGGATTTTTCCACATGTTCTGACACATTGCCTCCATCCCCTTGGATGGGGCTGTTCCTGGAGGGATGGCTCGTGTGGTGCTGACAGTTCTGAGCACCTCGTTCTGCAGGGAAGAAGAGCTAAAAGCCTTTCCCTGGATAAAAAAAATTAAGGGAACTTGAGGAGCTGGAGCTGCTCCAAGAGGGAAAGGAGGCAGCACCAGCAGCACCTGTGGGCACGGAGGGCTGGGAAGACAAAAATCTGTTCACACCATGATCCCAAACCCCCTGGAAGCAGGTTGGCCCTCTGGATAAGCCGTTGTGCTGCTTCCAATGACTTCATCCTGAAGAAGGTTGGCCATTGGGCTTGGAGAACTGGATCCTCTCCAATACTCCCTGGCTCCATCCCCTCCCCGAGCCCCATTATCTCCAGTCGTGCTCGGAGCTCATCCCGGCGCTCCGGAGATTCCCCAGGCACCGCCTTCCATCCGAGGGGTTGTTTTTTTTTTTTTCCTTTGCCAGGAAATCTCTGCACGGCCCCGACCTCCCCGTTCTGGCAGCGCCGCTTCCCGTGGAACGGCCTCCAGCCGGGATAACCCCGGGGCTTTGTGCTGCAGCTCCGACCCAGCTGCGGGGCCCGGGAGCCAGGATCGGCCCTGGATCCGTCCGTGCTCCCAAGGGTGGGATGGCCAGCGGAGCAGCTGAGGGGTGGGTGTGCAGCTCCACCAAGGGCTCCCCACCCCATCCACTTCTCCCCTCTTCCCGAGGATCCCGCGCCATTCCAAGAGGGTGTGGTGGAATTACGCCACGGAACCGGGACGTTGTCAAATGTAGGAGATCCAGGGATGATCCCAGTGAGGGCCGGGGAAGGATGACCTGGGATGGAGCTCTTCCAATGTGTGTCCTCCAACATGCCTGGTCCAGGTGGGTCTGCCCACACCTCACCTTCCAGAGCTTTCTCCAGCCAGGATGGGCTCCCAAAGGGTCCCACAGCAGCGGGATCCCAAGGTCCTGGATGCTGGGACACAGAGCACACCCGGCACCCAAGGAATGGTGGAATGGTTTGGGAAGGGACATTAAAGTTCATCCCATTCCAGAGACACCTTCCACTATTCCAGGGTGCTCCAAACCCCATCCAACCTGGTCTTGGACATTCCCCACAGGAAAGGATTTCTCCCAAAAATCCCAGATGCTCCATTTCACTTCATACCTCAACTACACGCTCATTAAGAGGTGTGTACATCCTTTTAATTAAGACTGGAATTAATTTACCACACCCCTGGAACATCCCAAATCCCTCCTGTAACACTTCATCCTGAAAACACATCCCAACTCAAGAAGTTCCTCCTCATTTTCAGACCCTTTTCCCCCCTCACAGCCACACAGGGAGAGCAGCAGATTCCACTTCCCACCGAGGGCGAGTCACAGCTGCTCCATCTGAGCCAGCCCTCCCTGCAAATACATCCTGATCCTATCAATCCTCGCTAAACTGCTGGAATGGCTCTTGTTTATAAAGGCAAGACCTACAGCAGGACACTCAAAATATTTCATATCAGGCTATGCTACAGTACCTTCCTGACTGGCACGTTCAGAAAGCCTTGGAATCCGCCCAGCTGGGATCAGAGCTTCCAAGCCCTCGCCTGGCGATGGGAATTCGTGTGTAAAGCCAGTAGTGATAAGAGAAGGAAGTGGGGATGGTGAAAAGATGAGATCCTCATGAAAGCCACTGGCATTGTCCAGACACAAGAAAAAGCTCCCAGTGGGAGCCATATCCTGTTGCAGACCCAGCTGGATTTAACACTTGCCTGGAATCTCCTTGCACAAGCTCCGGGTTTTCCAGCAGAAGAACCATTAACGTCAAAGCTTAACCCGAAGTGGCCTGGAAAAAACCCAAACAGTGCCAAATTCTGCTCTTCATCCTTCCCCAAGGGCAGAACTGGATATACTTGGATTGAGCAAGAGCCTTTCCAGACAAAAATGCAAGGAAATGGATTCGTCCTCGTCTTTACAGGGTTTCTGAGGAATTTTAAGAGTCAAACTTGTGCCAGCTCTGTCAGACAGACAGTGCCAAAGTGACAGAGCAAATCCTGGATTATGCAAGTTCACTTCTGAGCTTTCCAGAGGGTTTTCCAGCCGTTCTCATTTCCTGGGTGCCAAGAAGAAAGGAGGAACAGCTCCCACCCTGTATGGGGGACATCCCAGCCAGAGCCCTGACCTCAGCCCACTGCTGCTTCCCTCCAATTTCCCCCAAAACTGCAATCCCAGGCCAGGCTCAGAGGGCAAAACACAACTTCATAAAGCACAACATTAATCCCTGAGAAAAAACCCAGCCTTATCTTAGCTCTGCATAAACCAAAACTTCAGAGGAAAAATCCCCAAGTATTGAATTAACAGAGATGTGGGACAAACTTCCACACATTCAGATTTTCTCTAACTGGGAATCTTGGGTACTGTGAAAGGCTCAAAGCTGAGTGTGAGGGAACTGGAGGGAGCTCACCCAGCACATCTCCTTTGGGATGGGACCAGTGGGTGCCAGGAACTGGCCAGAGCAGGGAGCAGAAAGGTCTGCAGGAGATTCCTCCTTTTCTCCTTAGAGCAGGAAAGTGCCCAAGGTCAGGGCTGGAGGAATCAAGGAAGGCAGAAACAAACTGGGCTAAACCTGGTGACAAAAGTGAAGGGAAAAAAAGCACAAACTGGGCTAAACCTGGTGACAAAAGTGAAGGGAAAAAACACAAACTGGGCTAAACCTGGTGACAAAAGTGAAGGGAAAAAACACAAACTGGGCTAAACCTGGTGACAAAAGTGAAGGGAAAAAACACAAACTGGGCTAAACCTGGTGACAAAAGTGAAGAGAAAAAACACAAACTGGGCTAAACCTGGTGACAAAAGTGAAGGGAAAAAACACAAACTGGGCTCAACCTGATTACAAAACTGAGGTAAATATAAAACAACTGAACCATAACTTGATAGCGGCGTTACAAGGAAACATAAAAATAATCCCAGTAATGGTGTCTGAGAGCCAGATTTGAGGAATTTATGAGCAATGCAACAGGTTGGAAGCTCTGCCTTTGCCAGGGGCCAGCCCCAGGCTTTGAGGGGAGATGAAACCCCCCAGAATTTGCCCCATCTCGGGGAGCAGCCCCCCGGGGACGTGCCCCAGGCTCGGCAGAGCAGCTCCAAAAGGAAAACCCAGCTCACGTGCAGAGCTCTGAGCGACCTCAGACTTGGCTAAACCTCCTGCCCTAAACACACTCCAGACCTGCGTGGCTCAAAGGGACCCAGCCTCGCCTGAAAGCTCCAGACCTCCAGGAAATCAATGGAAAATTTTATAGCTGACATGCGAGCGGGGTCAAGGGCAGAGCGTGCGGGGAGCACGTCGAGATGTGCGCTCAGGAAAACAAATGTGTGCGCTCAGCTTGGAAGGGGCTGCTTCATCCCTGAGGGAATCATCTCCTCCAGCCCATCCCACGGCAGGGAGGGAGCTGGGGGGATTGTTATCATCCACGTGTGGGCCAGGAAACACCAAGTCATCCCTTTGCCCTTTCCAACACCTTTCCATCGGTGCTGGAGGCGAGGCCGTGCGTGGATCCGGCCCGGGGTCCATCCCTCCCGGCAGGGAAGGGGAGAGGGAGAAGCTGAGTGGCTCAGGAATGTGCAGCCTGCTCTGCCATCTGCTCTGGCACGGGCCATCACACAGGGGCTGTGGAAAAGGCACAGCCCCGTGCCAACCCTCCCCTCTCCGGGCTTCTCAGGACTATATTTAGGATTTTTGGGAAGGAGAAGGGTGTTTCTGGTCGTTACCAGGACAAAAACATGTGATTCAATGTGAACAGCTCGGTTCCACGGCATCATGTGAGTCCTGGTAACAGCCACACGTCTGCCAGCTTCCCAAAGATTTGGGGAGTTTTATTTCTTCCTAGTTTTTGCTCTCTCCTTGACGTGTTGAACAAAGCCAGGGGCTCCCTGCACGCTGCAGTCCGGGCCCACCGTGCCCCATCCAGATCACAGCAAAACAGCTCTGGATTGGGAAATGCACAGCCTGACTGAACCCACAAATCCAGGATTTCACTGGCACAGCTGCTCGTGGGGAGCATCAGGCCAGACATCAGTGAGGAAAGGCTCTGCTGGCACTGCATGAGCCCGTCATGTGGCTCTGCTAATTAAAAACTGACCTGGGCCATCACCATTAAATGTTGTAATCACGAGCCTGCAAGTGATTAGATGGAGAAACAACACCCCCCCTTCCCCGTTCCCAGGGATCAGCAGCTGACTAAGCCCAACTCAAGGCCCTCAATCCTTTTTATAAACAGCAGAGCTCAGCTGTTGTCAGGGATGAGGACACCCAGGAATTTTGACCAGCCAGCATTTCCCTCTTGCTCCACAACCAGATTTTTGCCAGACGTGGAGGAGTCAGCGCCGACTCCAACCCCTCTGCTTCCCCATCCCACCAGGAATGGGATGGCAGCCAGGGAATCCAGCCCAGCACACCTCAGGCACTGCTAGGGAGGTGATTTGGGTGGACACGACACCATCAGCTACCAGAGGATGAATCCCAGCCTTGGCACTCGGCCCCTGACAGGTACAGGGAGACAGAGAAATTGAATTTCAATCCTCTGGGAACTTTGCACTCCCTCTTAGGGTAACCTTGGGATGTTGTACACTCAGCAGAACAGGCAAAGTTAATTAAGGGCAGATGAAAGATGCTGGAGGCAGAGGATGGATAAGAGGGGCTGGATAAGAGGCAGGATTTTCCTTGGAGGATGGAGAGGGGAGGTTGCAGTGAGAGCCCATAGCGTTCTTCACCCCCCAAAAGCCCCCAAACCCTGGATCATAGAAGGAATTAAAAAGATAATTTTCCTGAAATTACCTGGATATGCCAGAGGCAGCCCCAGATGTCTGGGAAAGGATCTTCACCTGTGCACCACCAGCACCTCTGCCACCAGAGGGAGAGGGAGGAACTCCCCCAAATTATAACAGCAAACAAAAATCCCCAATCATTTCTGCTCAGTTATAAAGCCCTGTGTTCATCTTCAGTCATTGGAATCATTAATGTTGGAAAAGACCTCTCAGAACATCAAATCTAACCTGGCAACACCAGGTTCACCACTAAAACATTCCCATTCCAATTACCTTGGGATTGCTGCTCCTGGATGTTGTTTAGTTGGGATTTTTTTTTTTTCCCTCTTGTTTGGCGTTTTATTTTTGCAGTTTTGGGGTTTTGAAGGGCTTTTTAACCTCATTTAGCTCTTCCCTCAGTGGGAAGCTGTGGAAGTCATGGTCCCAGCCTGATTCTGCAACACCCCCAACATCTGACAGCCCAGAGTGGTGATTTTCCTCTTCAAGCACCTCTTTTGCTGTGTATTCCCAGAAAGAGCCTTTAAATCATTGCATCTCCTTCCTTTGCCCTCCTTCCAACCACTCTGGAAACCCACTGTGGGCAAAACACCCCCAGAACACTCAACTGCTCCCCCTTTTCCCTGCTCCTGCCTCTGCATTCCTGATTTTTCTGCCTCCTTGGTGGGAGGAATTCACTCGAGTGAGAGGCAGCACTTGAGGCACAGGCACTGAGCCCATTTATATAATACAAGATATTTTCCATGTGTTTTGTCGGGCTCTTCACACTTCTGTTTGCTTTTTTTCCACCACTGCTGCGTGTGGTGCCAAAGGCTACATTGAGCAACCACTGAGGGCTTGAAGCACTTCTTCTCCATTAATATAATAAACTCAGAACAGGAGAAAAATTGGAGGAGCAGCTCCTTGGCATCTGGCAGGGAGGAATTCAGCTCCCAGCAGCTTCTCCCAGCTCCCAGTGCCACGTCCCAGCTGACAAGAAGCCAACATCAGAACCAGGTGGCCAAAGGGCTACTGGACATTCCAGCCTGCTGGCCTGTGGGTGAAGCAGGACCACGAAGGAAGCACCATAAAATATCCTGGAGTGCATTTATCCAGGATTTTGTGGGTGTAGGAAGGGTTTAAACACCATGGGAAGGGTGTGCACTGTGCACAGGCCCCTCAGGGTGACACTTTCCCAACCCTTCCAGCAGCCAGAGGTTTTCCACATGGATGCACAGAACAAAGCCAGCTCCAAAGGCAAGGTTCCCTGGAGAATGTTTTATCCAGGCTGCAGCCCAGGATGCTGCTCCACATTTGGGGTTAGTCTGTGCCTTAGCTTAGGAATGTGCTGAGCTCTGCTCAGTCCTTGGGATCCACCTTGGGCCACAGCAGGAGACCAGGGAAATGGGATGGACCAGGATCCAACCTCCCAGCTGTGCTTTATCATCACTTCCCACTCTCCAGCCCCTCACGTGTGAGGTCACACAGGAACCACGTGGACACATCCAGCAGGGTTCCCTTGGGACACCCAACGTGCAAAACTGATTTTCTTAAGCACTTGAGAAGCTCTGGAAGTGCTGCTCATTCCCAGTTTATTTCCAGGTCACTGGATATTCTGAGTGGGAAGGGAGATCCAGTCCAACTCCTGAGTGAGGCCCATGCAGGGACTGAACCTTGGTGTTACCAGCACCACGCTGACCAACAGAGCCGATCTCACTGAAGGATTCCAAGCTTATCCCTTGATTATTCCAAGATTCCCTGGTGCTCCACGGGCTGGACATCCCTCACAGACCCACAGGCAGCCTTGAACTTTGCACCACACGAGACTCAGCCCATCAAGAGAGACACAAAAATCAAGATTGACCTGTCCTTTTCACACTCTAACACCACCAAATATCCAGGTTCAACAACATTCCATAAAGCTTTTCCCTCCAAAGCCAGAGTTATTACAAGCCCCAGAGCAATAACCCAGTCCACACTCTCAGAGAAACTTCCAGAAGATCCTGGAATGGTTTGGGATGGAAAAGACCTTAAACCTGCCCTCATTCCAACCCCTGCTGAGGCTCAGCTTCCATGGACCAGGCTGGTCAAAAAGGTGGAAATAAACATCACTGGGAGCTGCTGATCCACACAGGAACCATTTATTTGGGGAAAAACCAACCAAGAGACGTCCAGCCTTTCAACAGACAGGTTGTGAACAAGAATTTATAACTTTAACACAAATCCCTGTTAAACTTTGGACAAATTTAGGCCCTGGAGGTTCCTATTAATCAGCACTGAGCCCTCCTCCCATTAAAGGGGAAAATCCTCCATTCCAGGCTGGTTTTTTTTAATTTTCCAAGGCAATATTTCTTATTTTTAAGATACCACCCCATGTTTGTGATTTTTTAATAATAAATTATGGACCTACACAAGATTATAGGGAACACCCCTGAATCCATAGGAACCAAAAAGCAGGGAAGAGGCCTCCAGACTGGCATTTTCCCTGGATAAGCTGTCTCATGTTCTTCCAGCTCTGATACACAAAACAAGTGTGCAGAGAGACTTTTATCTTTGGAAAAAAAATAACTTTGCTTTTTGATAACATCAAAAAAAACCCCCAGAATGGGGAAAAAAAATTTTTGAGGAAACAAATGAAATAGTATAAAAACCTGGAAAATAATTAATAGATTTTTCTGTGCTTTCATAATAACATTCACTTGGGTAACCATAAAAAGCGATTATTATGGTAATAAAAGGATGAATAATTTATTTTGAATCCCAGACAAACTGTTCCCTTCCAGAATTCTAAGATGACTCCATGCATATGAAAATCATCTCTTAAATGTCTGTGCTCGCTGTAGCCGTGGGGCCACAAAGGTCTTCCATGGGTTTATAGGATTGATTTTCATTTCCAAAAGTTTCCCTAGGAGTTAAAATGGGAATATAAACCTGATCACGTTGGAACCTCGCTGTGCAAGCTGTAACTCCTGTTCCCATTTACTCTGCACAGTTTTGTCTGTTGCATTCCCAAGCACAAGTTTGGGAAAGGGGATCCATGTGCAGCTCCCTCACACTGGCATCTCCTCAACACACAGAACCTGATATCCAAAATATTGCTCCTAACTTTTGTTTGCAGCAGCATCCAGAACTGAAAGGGATTTTTTTTTTTTTATGGACTGTCAGCTGTCAGAAACAGGGAAGACAACCAAATAAATGCAAATAATAAACCTGAAATCCAAGAGGGGAACTTTTCACCACCCAGAGCTGAATACGCTGTGAACAAACCTTGGCGTTGGCGAAAACATTCCCAACAAACCCACAGAACTCTGGAATTTCACCAGAGCAGGCTGAGATGGGATATTGGGAAGGCAAACTTCCCTGTGAGGGTGGGGAGAGGCTGGGATGGAATTCCCAGAGCAGCTGTGGCTGCCCCTGGATGCCTGGCAGTGCCCAAGGCCAGGCTGGACGGGGCTTGGAGCAGCCTGGGATGGAGCCAGGTGGAACTGGATGGCTTTAACATCCCTTCCAACCCAAACCATTCCATGATTCCATGGATAATCCAGCAATTCCCACCTTAGGGAACCAACTCCATCCCCTCTCCACACCTGCCCATGGCAGGAGGCTCCACAGAAGCCCTGGGAAGGACAGAGCAGAACAACTGGAGCTCCTTCCAAAGCCAACAGCCGTAATTCAGGATTTGAGGCTTCCCAAAGCACCGGCTGAAAAGAGCAGGAGCTCGTTCCTAATAAAGCCCAACTGCCTGCTTTGGGCTCCCCAGCTGCTCCAAGTGCACACAATCTGGAATTAAACTCAGCTAATCTAAACCATGACCACGACCCACCCCTTGGATTAGATCTGCAACCCTCTGCTTCCACTCCCAGAGTTCAACAAGCGACAAATAAACCCTGGAGAAAGAAAGGAATTGTGTCACCATCCTGTGTAATCTCCTGTTAAATGAGTCCTCACACAAACCACCATAAAATTCAATTTATTGGACTCTGTAAAACGTGATTCCCCACCTTGATAATTAAAAAGATATTGTAATAAAAGTCTTTAGTCCTGGTGTGCTGCACATTTGTTCCCATCTGATTTTTATCCGGGGGATTATAAGAGTGCGGAATTGCTGGTGCAGCCTTTGCGTGCAGGCACAATGTCAGGGAGAGAATTCTGCTGCCACAGGGAATTCAGGTGAGGAATTCAGAGCTCCGAGGCCTCAGCTGGGCCAGCATGGAGCACCACAGCCCAGTCCTGTGGCACCAGAATGGAATATCCCAGATTTTGTCCTTTGGTCGGGACAGTGGGATTAGTGCTGCCTTTCCACCTGGGAGTCAGCACCAAGCTCGAGCAAAGCCTTTTGAAATCAATTAACAGGAGAAGCAGAGGTGCAGCACCAGCCCTTCCCACCCTGCTGTGCCAATGCCCAGGATCTTCCAAGGGAAAAAATGGGAAGCTCCTTGACTCGAAGTGAAAAATGTGCACATCAGGTCATTTTCCCTGAGTAGGAACAGAAGGAAAATTCCCTCCCAGAGATTTCCAGGTTAAATCCAACCCTCTGCCTGAGCAGCCTCTTGTTCTCTTAGCATCGCCTTGGGGCACAGCACCAGCATTCCCAGGGATTTTTCCTGGCCTATTTTCCCCAAGCCAGCCAGGTTCCAACCCCACTCAGAGCCACTCTCTGAGAAAACCCTGCAGATTCCCTGGAGCTGGCTGGGATTCAGCTCCTCTGCAAGGCCAGAGCTGCCACAGGATGGTTTGGGTTGGAGGGACTCATCCCTTGGAATGGGAATTTCCATTGTTCCACTTGGCCAAAAATCAAAAAAGGTTTGGTTTGGTTGTTGCCCCCACCAGGTTGGAATCTCCATCCTCACAGATCAGGAATTGTGCTGGAAGCAAAGCAGGACCAACCACAGGGAAATGCCACCAATGACAACCCAGATCCCCCAGAAATTTGGGATAATTTGGTCAGAAGGGACATCAAAGGTCGTCTAGGCCAAGCCTTGACAGCAAGATCCTGAAGATGTTGGACAGGACCCGGCTCCAAGCCCATCCACATGGACACCATCCCTGCTTTATGCAATTCCAGTCCCCTCCTGACTTCCCTTGGCTGCATCCAAGCACGGGATATCTCAGCCCTTGGAGCGAGCGCAAAGGGAACCCGAGTGCAGGATATAAATCCTTCATCCAAACAAATCCCCCTTCCTAAAAAACCAGGCAAACACACCCAGCACGAGCAGGGCCCACGCTGGCTGTTTATTTAACATGCATTCCTCCACCTCGGGACAGGCTCCATCCATCCCAAATGGAAATCATTCCCAAATCACACACACAAAAAAATAATCACTCTCCTGGAGCAGGGAGGAGGCACCAGCAAAGCAGAATTAGAGAGCTCATCAAAAGTCTAAGTTTTACCAGATTAATTATTTTTAAACACACCCTGCCCCAAATCAAGTTAATTCCCAGCACAGGTTCTACTCCAGTTCCAAAGAATATTCATTTGTGGGTCCATTTATTATAGGACCAGCCTAAAAGCACTGCAGCATTTTTATTCCCAGTATGGGCCTGGAATGAAGTGGATTTCTCTGTATTTACCCAGATATAAAATCACATCTGTCCACAGAGCAGATAAGGCTCCAGGCTGGAGAACCTCACCTGGATAAATCCCTAAAGAACCAAACTTAGACCAGGCAAGGAGCAGCCAGGAATCAAACTGGAGAATAAATGGAGAGGGAGCATCATGAGGACCAGCACTGCCACAGGGTGGGATGGACGACCTTGGGGGTCTCTTCCAGCCTCAATAATTCCATGAGATGAGGAATGTGATTTACTATCCCCAGCCAGGGAAATGATGGAGAGGCTGGGCTGGACTGGGAGCCCAAAGAGCAGCACAGGAGGGAAGGCAGGGTTTGGAATCTGCAAAGTCTCTGGGAAAACGAGGATCTGAACCTCCCTGAGCACCTCTGGCAATGGTGGGGAAAAACCAAACCCAACCCACCCAGAAATGCAAATATTAATGCTGAGTTTTCTCTTTTGGGATCATTCTGGAATTGGGATCTGCACCTTAAACCTCTGGTTCCTGGCACATGAGCCCAGCTGCTGCCAGGCTGAGCAATCTCTGCCAGCTTCAGCATTAAAATAAAACAAAACAGAGCCTTTAGGCTTTTCCCCTATTAGGATTTAAAAAAATCAATGTATTGAACTACAAAATATATTTTCAAAGCTTTTTTTTTTTTTTTTACATAATTTAAAATCTCAGTCACAAAATCCTTTAGAACCATCGTACCACAGAGAGGGGAAAGATGCAAATCAGAACCTGTGCCCAGAGGTCAGGCTGAATTCCTTCCCCACACGGCAGCCCCGGGAGGAGCCCGGGCAGGGATTGCAGCTCCCAGCACACGAGAGGGCACTGTTCTGTAGGCTCAGCACTGATCCGTGCTCCTGGAATTAAACCCCTGAGCTCAGCCCGAGCTGCTCTGCAGGATCCCCAGCAGAGAATGGAATCAGCATCCTCAGCTCCTTCCAGGACATCCTTCCCTTCCCTGCCCAGCAGCATCGAGATTTGGGCAGGGAGTGATGATCATCAAGGCATTTCTCTTGTCCCAATTGACCAAGGTCTCATTTTTCAGGCATTATGAGACAGGAGCTGACTCAGGGCAAGGTTTTTGACTGTTTGTTTTTGGGGTTTTTTTGTTTGTTTTTATTCTGGGGACATAAATCAGGTGTGATGGAGATTCCACAGAGCCTAAAGCCCTTCAGGAGACTCCCAGATCCATCCCAGGAGGGGAAAGTTATTCAAATTTAGCCCAATATTTAAGGTTCAAGCACACTGATCAATAAACTTGGCATTACAGGAGAGGAGCCCATTCAGGACAAGGGGTGATGGAGAATTCACATGGCATAAAAACCTCCAGGAGACTCCCAGATCCAACCCAGGAGGGAGAATTCATTCAGATTTAGCCCAGTATTTAATGTTTAAACAAATGGATCCAAAATCTTGGATTAAAACCACTGGAAAGTAACAGGTTGGAAATTCAAGTGACACTCCAGGGCCTCCAATCTGTGATCCCAAGAGGTGCCAACACTTCAGGACGCAGCAGAAGGGACAGGGGAAGGGTTTTGGCAAAAAAAAAAAAAAAGCCAATTAACAAAGAGGTGTAAGAGCTCAAGTCCCACAGACCAAACCCTGCTGGAATCTGCTCCTTTTGGCCACCCCAGACCCACCTTGTGCCACCCCAGGCTGGGCTTGGCTTTTGTCACCTGCATTTCTGCCACCCCCTCTGCCCTCTGAGCCCCAAATCCTGCTGCTCCCCACATCCTCCTGCAGCCCAGGTTTTTTTTTTTATTTTATTTTAAATTATTTCAGGCTCCCTCAGCCCCTGCCAGCTCCTGTGCTCCTCCTGCAGCACGTGCTGACAGATGCCACATTCCTGCTGCTGCAGGGCTCCTGGGGAAGCACTGGAGCAGGAGGAAGGCAGGAAATTGCTCTGGTTTGGGATAAAAAGAAACGTCTGCAGGGCTCCTGTGAGGACAGCAATGTTCCCACTGAGGCACGAGGAGCTGGGCCCCCACATTTGATTTCCTGCCCCCCCTTCCCAGAGCAGCTGATTTCCCTCCCATTCCCAGGAAAGCTTTTCAAATCTTGGAGCTAAGTGGCCAAAATCAGTCCAGTCATCCTGGCTGCTTTTTGGGTTTGTTTTTTTTCCTCTTTTTGGGCTGGATGTTATTTGGAATTGGGCATCCTGAGCCTGGCACTGCCACCCCTGTGCCCACCACCCTCTGCCACCCCTGGGTCACAGCCAGCTCAGGGCAAACCCAGGAACCCCTCAGCCACTTTTTGGGTTTTCAGGACACACCCAGGAATGACTTTGCCACTTCTTTCTCAGAAAAAAAAACAACTCCAGGAACCCCTCAACCACTTTTTATTTCTCAGAACAACCCCAGGAACCCTTCTGCCACTTTTTGACTTTCCAGGACATCCCCAGGAATGGTTTTGGCCATGAGAGGCTTCACAGCCAAATAAATCTTGTGATGAAATTCCTCCTGCAAGTTCTGAGCTGATCCTGGGGAGGCTTCTCCCAACTTCCACAGCCAGAGCTGTGTCCCCAAGAACAATCCCCCAGCTCAGGGTTAGGACAAGGACACATCACCAGTCACACAGCTGACCTGGAAATGGTTTTTTTTCTCTGGTTTTGCTACACAAAATCAAATATTTGCTTTCCCCAAATGATTTATTTTGGGAAGTTAATAAATGGGGTTTAAGGGAAGGGATTTATCACCACCCTCTCTGTCTCAGAGCTGCCTGTTCTGATGGAACTCTGAACATGACAGATGGAATGGTACCCATGGGGATAAATCAGATTGAAAGGAGAACAAGGAAAAGGAGACACTGAGTTTCCTTTTCCTTAAAATCCATTGCTCATTTCAGAGCTCCCAGAGCAGGACACCAAACCTCCCTCAACTCCAAAAATTCATTATATAAAGACACCCAAAAGCATCCACCAACCAACCTTGACCAGTCTGTCCTCTAAATATTATTTTGTGATGTCTAATGAGAGAAAACTCATTAGACTAATTGAGCATTGTCAGCTCCAAGAGCTTCCCTCCCCTGAGGAACACCCCAGGGACACAGGAGCCAGCACCTCATGATGGGACACTCCAAGTGCTGTGGCTCCAAGTCTGAAATGGATTTATTTCCCAAGAAAGCAAGGAGAATTTTGTCTGCTCCAAATGCCTCCATTATAAAGTGAGTTCAGTAACTCCTAGGGCTGACACTGACACTCCTAGAAAGTGAATTTTAAGCTTGTACACTAGAAGGGTCACTCCAGAGAAATTATAATTTATGTGAAGTGATGTAATGCGTGGGACAAGAATCCCAAATCCCTCAAATTCTCTCTAATGAGAGAAAACTCCTTAGAGTAAGGAGCAGCATCAGCTCCAAGAGCTTCCCTCCCCTGAGGAGCACCCCAGGGACACAGGAGCCAGTGGTGGGACAGCCCAGCCAGCCAGGACCTCGCTGTGGCTCCAAGTCTCAATCTCCTGCAAATCTCCAGGAACAACAATCCCTTCCTCTGGAACACAAGAGGATTTTCAAGTGCATTTCCCCACAAAGCTGCGAGTCCTGAAGGGACCATGAGCTCCTCTGTGCTGACCTCCTGCACCACCCCAACAATCCCACTGACCCGGCTCCATAAAACCCCAAAATGTCCTAAAATCCTAAACCTGTGCTCCTGGCAGAGCACCCAGCTGTGCAGGCCTGGTTTGGGGAGCAGCAGGGACAGCAAATCCTCCGTGGCTCCTCCATCACAAGAGCTGGGCTGTGGCCAAGGCAGAACGTGCTGGGGTTTTGCTTCCAGCTCGGATTCTCTCTCTATCTTATCCTTTTGTTTCCAAAGTTTTCTCTCTCAAAACGATCCCAGTGCATAAATACCAAGTCACTCCATTTGTTTTAGGTTTTTTCCTTCAGAAATGCAGTACATTAAGAGCTTTTCAATATCTCACTATCATTTTTTTTTAGCCTTTTTTTATACAAACTTCCACTTTCTGACATCCTTTGGAAAAGAAAAATAGGAACCAATCCCCCATGGTTTGGTGAGGGATGTGAGGCTTCCCTTCTCACCCATCCCAGCACCCCACTGAGCTCTCCCTGCCCTGCTGGGAGCTCATCCTGCCCTTCCCAAAGGCTTTATTCCCTTGGCACTGCCATTGGGAGCACCCTCCTGCCTCAATCCCAGCTCCAGCTGCATCCATGCCCATTCCATCTCCATGGGCTGAGCAGGCAAGCCCCAGCCACCACAGGGGAAAAGGAGGCACTCCAGGGGGAAAAGGAGGCACTCCAGGGGGAAAAGGAGGCACTCCAGGGGGAAAAGGAGGCACTCCAGGGGGAAAAGGAGGCACTCCAGGGGGAAAAGGAGGCACTCCAGGGGGAAAAGGAGGCACCAGTGCCACCCCATTACCCAAGCCAGGCTCTCATTCCCACCCAGCCTCACCCATCAAAGGCTCAGACAAATCCCTTCTCTTCCCAACTTTCTTGCCCACCCAACAGCCACAAAGATCCCAGAGCCTCTCTGGTGAGGAATGGGAACAGAATCTGCTCCGTGGCCGGCCGGGGGCTCTCTGTGATTCCCACAAATTCTCCTGACAGGCTCCATCTGGGATCAGGAACAGTGGGATGAGGATTGGGGTGTACAGGCACGGGCAGAGCACAGCAGAGATGCCCAGGTGCTCATCCAGCCTCACTGCCTGCTCCAGGATAAAGATCCCAGGTTTTCCAAGGCCTCCATGAGCCTCCAGTCACTCTGCACAACAAAATCCCTGCTGCTTCCAATGGCCCTCACCAAGAATCCAACTGGGAATGAAGATCCTGGTTCCAGGTTCTCCATGAAGCCCTCAGTTCACTCCATACAAAATCCCTGCTTCCAAGGGTGCTCACCACACAATCCAGGAGCAACTGGGAATGAAGATCCTGGGTTTTTGCAAAGCCTCCATCCTGTTCCCAAGGGCCCTCACCACGAGCTTTGGGAACAAGTGGAATAAAATTCCAAGGTTTTCCAAGGCCTCCATGAGCCTTGACTCACCCTGCACAACAACATCTCTGTTCCCAAGGGCCCTCACCACGAGCTTTGGGAACAACTGGGAATAAAGACCCTGGATTTTTCCAAGGCCTCCAAGAATCTCAATTCACTCTGCACAATATCCCTGTTTCCAAGGGTCCCATCCACCCTTCCTGCAATTAAAATCTGGGATGCCAGTGGGTAAAACACGGAGCCCAGACCTCCAAAAATAAAATTCAAATCCAAGCACAGCACAAATATTCCAGCATTAAAACCTTTGGAAGTGGCATTCAACAGGAAAACAGCAGAGAAATGCAATGAAAGAAATGCAATGAAAGAAATGCAATGAAAGAAATGCAATGAAAGAAATGCAGTACCTGGTGCAGGTGTTCAGGAGGTGAATTCCCACAGTGTGGAGTCAATAATCCTGCCTGGAAAAAGAGAGAAGGAAAATTAATATTCTGTTAACATTTGAAATAAAGATCTTTTCTATTTGAATAAAATAAAGATAATTAACTCATTAAAGCTGTCAACACCTCCATTTATTAAGTAGTAGAGACTTTGGGGTTGTATTTTCGTTTATACCAGGAACTTCTGATAATAGTAATAAAAATAAGTTTGAATAATTAATAATGATTATTAATATTTCTGTCTCCTTTTATTCTCAAAAAATAGTTTATTCTAACAAATAAAAGTCTTGGAAGAAAAATCTGGAACAGTCTCAAAGGAATCCTTTTATATGGAAGTTACATGGACAGGTTCCTTCAGCAGCTGATTCCTTCAGGCACCAAATCAGGGAATTTTTGGGAATACAAATATTAGGAATGGCTACACATCCCATTTACTCCAGAGAACTACACAAAAAAACTTCAGGAAAGACCATTTTATTTTACTTTTCTCAGTTAAATAAATAAAATTAACAGTTAAACACATAAAACTTCAGGACATGCTTGGCCTCAGTGATCTTAAAGGTCTTTTCCAGGCTAAATGATTCTGTAATTCCATGATTGGCATTCCCAGTGTTCTCCATTGGCCCTGGTGGCTTAACAACCAACCAGGTCCAAACTCCAATTGCCACTGAAATCCCAACAAATCCTTTTCCATTAGAGCCAACCTTTCCTTCCCCTGGAGTGAGGGTGCACATCCCTGGAAGTGCCCAAGGCCAGGATGGAGAGGGCTTGGAGCACCCTGGGACCAGAGGAGTTTGGAGGTCCCTTCCCACCCAGATCCACATTCCATGATTCCACCAAGAACCACAGCTCTTGGGAAATGAGCCCAACACCCCCTCCTCTCCTTCCTTTATTACAAATCCACGATTTTCTGGGAACAGCTCCTGATTTCTGCCTGCTCAGGGCTGGCAGGGCTCATCCATGGGGGGAATCCCAGAGCTCCCTTTGCTCCAGCGGGCTCTGAGGGCAGGGCAGCTCCTGCCAGGATCAGGCACATCCAGAGGGGAACATCCAGGGCTTCCCTGGCCCTGCTGAGCTCCAGGGAATTCCCTGCCACTGCATCCACGCTGTTGCACAACAAACAACATCAAGCATCCCATGGAATCAGGGCCAGGCTTTGGAATGCTCCAAGGAATGCTCAGGATACAAACATTTATGGGGCTGGATGAGCTGCAGCCCTGAATTAATGAAAGCAAGGCTGGAGGATGGCCTGGAATGTCCTTTGCCCTAAAGGAGGGGGATTGGAGTGGAGATATCCCTGTCCATGAAACAATTCCCACTCCATGGCAGGGCCCTCAGCTCCTTCCCTGCATTCCCCACAGGGAACTCCTGCAGACATCCTGCTCTGCCCAGCCTGTCAAATGTTATCCCAGCAATTCCATGAAAATGCCTTTCCCTTGGCATTACAGCCCCTCCAAAAACAACCCAGATGAGAATTGTCTGCCTTGAACACATGGGAACTTCAGAGGGAAAAGCTGCTCATCCCAGCAAATATTTGCTCCAGCTCCTGCCTCTGGAGCCTTGCAGGTGTCTGATAAATTCATGGATTCTCCCAGCCATTCCCAGCTGGATAAGCTCCTCCTGAACTCCTCCAAAAGGATCAGGGAGTGAGATCAGGAAAAAAACCCAACCCATGCATGTGGCAGCAGGTCTGGCCACGATGGCTTTCCAAGGAAATCAAAGCTCCCTGCACATTCCAGTGCTCTGGATCCACTCTGGGAGCAGATAAAAGCACATCCCACTGCTCTGGATCCACTCTGGGAGCAGATAAAAGCACATCCCAGTGCTCTGGATCCACACTGGAAGCAGATAAAAGCCACATTGCACTGGAGGCTCCACCTCAGCCACTCCAGCAGGATCTGGGTCAGTCTGATCCCCTGGGAATGCTGGGATGAGCTGGGGCCACTTCCCAAGGGATGCTGGATCCAGGCAGAGTTTTTATAGCACAGCTGGCAGCCACCTCCTCCTGCAGCTCCAGCCTCTCCCCAAGCCAAGAGTTACACTTGGAAAAGGCTTGGAGCCCTTTGGAAAAGCGAAGCTGTGTCCTTATCCAAAGGGAAGGCAGAATAATGGGATTATCCTCAGCTCCAGCACTTCCCCAGGGCACTCCCAACAGCCCAGGGCTCCTCTCCTGGCAGGTGGGGACATTCCAGCCCCTCCAGAGGTGGCTGCAGCTCCAGGAGGCAGCAGCTGTGCTCCCACCATCCCTGTTCCAGGCAGGGAATCAGGCACTGGAAGTTTTCTGTGGCACTCGATTTAAGCAGGACCATCTTTACTGGCTGGGAGTGAAGCTTTTCATCCCAGTTTTTGTTTTTTGGGATTAGGGCTCAGGACATGGTTCTTCTTGGCTGCATGGAAGGAACTTGATGTTTTCTGCCCAAGCAGTCCACAGGGACTGGGATTAATTCCGACAATATTTGGTGGAACAGAATCCCAGGTCCAGCACGATCCCTCAGCTGCCTCCAGAGGGATGGAGGGAGGCAGAGGGGAGGGAGGGGGAGCCTTTCCTATCCAAAAACCTCATGTTTTGACTCCATTCCATTCAAAAAAGGGGGAATAAAAGCCTCCAACACCAAAGGAACAAACCCTGGGCCTCCAAGGCCTTGTTTTCATTCCTGTGTGGAGCTCAACCACTCCAGGTCTGTACAGAGCCAGCTTTTGTTTGCTGGGCATTTCTAACTTCCCCTCCACCACCATTCCCATTCCAAGGCACAGGTGGAGCTCCCAGCAGGAGGAATTCCAGAGCCAGGGAGGGTTTGGAGCCCTCCAGGGATGAGTTCCCTGTTTCCCACAGGGATATAAAACCCTCTGATGCTAAAGACAATTCCTCAATTTTAGCCTCCATAAAGACAAAAGAATTCCAGGATAGCATCTCCTCCATTCCCACAGCTTCACCTGGCAGAACTGGGATCCAGCTCCATCCCAGCAGAGCTTCCCACCCTCCTGCCTCTCCCAGGGCCAGAGGTTTTGGGGTGGATTTGGGGAAATGCAGGTTTGGAGCCTGGGGCAGGGATGGGGATGGAAGAGAAGGACAGCATTCCCTGATTTTAGCAACTTTATGGCAGCTGGGAATGTAAATTTGGAAATTCTGCTACCTCAGTGTGGTTTTTCCATCCCTGCCCTGGGCAGCTGTGCCAGCCTGGCCAACCCTTCTGAGCCAGAATTTATCCCAAAATCCCACCTGAAGCTCCCCTGGCACAGCCCAGGGCAGCTCCTCTTGTCCTGTCCCTGTTTCCTGGGAGCAGAGCCTGGCTGAGGGGAAGTTTCACCCCATGGGAGCCAGAAAACAAATCCTGAAGGGGAAATTCCCCACCAAAACCAAGGATCAAGTGCCTGCAGCCCCATTCCCACCCTGGATTTTGCAAACTTTTCCCTTCTGCATCATTCCATGCCCGTTTGGCTGGGTTTATTCCACATATCTCTGATCCAGGATCTTCTCCAGAGCCTGCAGTCTCCCTGGATGAGCCATTTATCTCCAAACCCAAATAAAGCACATTTTCAGGCTGGGCCATTGCATGGGAAAGATGCACTTGGAGTGAACAGCTTGAATTAATGAGCCAGTAAAACTTAAATTGACCTTTTTTGTAGTTCTTGGCATTAAAGGGAGCATCAAACTTCCCTCTTTTTTTTGTTGTTGGAATGGCAGAAATGGGTGAGCAGAGCTCAGTTATGGTATCAAGTGATGCATTTCAGGTTTGCTGTCAAACAAATAGAAATAAAAACCCCCTTTCCTCTCAGAGAGCCTTTTACTGACTGATAACCAGGATAATTAGGTTTTAACTGGGCTGCCCACAAAGAACCAGCATTCCAGCCATCCCCTGCCTCCTTCCCAGCTCAAAAGGTTTTGCAGGGAGAAGCAGGGAAAAAAAAGGAGGAACCATTAAAATCCCATTTCAACAGAATCCTTGTGTTTCTCAAGGCCATTAAAAGATGCACTGATACCTGCAGGATTGGGTTCCTCCATTTGGGGAAAATGGGATGTGCAGTTATCAGGGCTCTGCTGCAACCTGATCCTGAATAAATTCCATTTATTTATTTCCCCAAGTGCTGCAGCTGAGGCCAGGATGCTGAGCCAGCTGTGCTGCAGCTGTGGCAGCCCTGGCACTGCCCTGCTGCCATCCCCAGCTTCTGGGGATCTTCCTGCACATCCCAGGGGAAATTTGCTCTCAGCAGGGAGAGATGGAGCTCAGCAGCCCTTTGGAAAAGCTGCCAGGACTGGGATCCTCCCAGGCTGAGCCAGGCCCTGCTCCTGCCCATCTCTGCAGCTCTGAATTCTCCACTTTGAGATCCCTGAGCATTCCAGGTGCCAATAAATTCCCTTTCCAGGTTCCAGTGGTGGCACTGTGCCCTGCCAAGCCAAGGAGGAGTGAAATCCTGGTTTCACCCACAGCCCCCAGCCCAGCAGTGCCACATTCACATCCCTCCCTCAGGGACAGGATTCCCAAATCTCTGCCTCCAGCCAGGCCTGGCTCCTCTCCAGCAGAAAACTCCTTCACCAAAACGTGGGGTTTTTACTTTTCTCATCTCAAATTTCTTATTTTCTTTTCCATTAGGAGCGAAATGGGTGCTTTGGGATAAAGGAGCAGAATTTGGCAGTTATGAAAACAAAATATTCCCATTCCTAAAGCAGCTCCTGCTTCACCTGATGCCTTCAGTTTTCTCTCCCCTGTATCCCAGGCTCTGTGGTGCCCAGGGTGCAGCTCTGAGCTCACAGTCAGGGGCACTCAGCTCTGCACACAGCAGGGACACAAAACAAATCCTTGTCCTGCTGCACACCAAGGACAACTTCCAGCCCCAAAGCACAAACAAGGGTGGCTGCAGGGAGGAACAAGAAGGATGGGAGCTCCCAGCCTGGAGCTGGAATGGGACAATTCAACCCCAAGGTGCAAATGGAACAAAACTGATCAAAGTGTGAGACCTGGGGACCCTTTGTCCATTTTGGGACCATTTGGGGTTGACTTTGGGTCCATTTTGTGTCAATTTTGGGTCCATTTTGTGACCATTTTGGGTCCCCCTTGGGTGCAGCCCTGCCCAGGCTCTTGTCCTGCCCAAGCTGTACCCTAAAGGCTTTCAATAAAAATCTGCTTTATTTTCCAGCTCTGTGCAGTCTCTGTCCCATCTCCCTTCCCACAGCTCCCATCAGTTCCCCAGCCCAGTTTCCCCCAGTGCTAATTCCCAAATCAGGGATTTCCCTCTCCCCATCTCCTCCTCCCTGCAGCAGCCCCTGGAGGAGCAGGAAAGGAGTTCCTGAGAACACAGATTTATTTTTTTTTCCCCAAGGAAATCCCTTCCTTTTTTCCCCTAGGAAAAGGACAGGTGCTTGCTGCAGAGGTTCAAGAGTGCAGCCAAAAATTTCCAGGACCTGTAAATGAGGTTTGTAAAGCTCTTCAAACACCTGGCAGGTGAAGGCAAACCCACAGCTCAACCAGAGAGACTCTCAAAAATAAAAATAAAAATAAAAATGAAAAAGAAAGAAGAAAATAAAGAAGAAATTTTAAAAGCCCACCTCAGCAGCTCTTTAATCCTCGAAATATCCAGGCCCCGTGGCCACATAAAGGAGCTTTAAATCTCTCTGGGTATCCAACAGCATCCCTGGGAAGGCACGGGGCCGTTTTTCCCCTAATTAACCCCAAAGTGGCGGCACCTGCGCAGCCCGGGGTTCATTAATTAGTTAATTAGCCGGGGCTGATGAGCCGCAGCGATTCCAGCTGGGAGCAGAGGGGAGGAAAGCAGAAGCCACTTGCAAACAAAAGGGAGCAAAAGCATCCCAGCATCGCCTGGAAAAGCCCTGAAATGCAGGGAAATCCCGGCAGCTTCCCCAGGTTCTGGCTCAGCCCCAGGCGCTGCTTTTCCCGCACAATTCACAAGGGAACACAAAGCTCTGGTGTTCCCCTTTTCCAGATGTGAGGAAGAGCTGGGGACCCCAAAAAAATTCCAGCAGGGAGGGGAAGCATCCAACCCAACCAGTCCAGAGAGCAGGAGGGGTTCGAATTCGGTTTTTTCTTGCAGTGACAATTAAAAAAATAAGATTTTTAGAAAATTAATGTTGTTTCTTTCCAAAGGGGAGCAGAGGGACAGCAGAGACACGCCCAAAATTCCGATTTCAGGGACACTGCTCAGGCAGAGCTCGCGGGACACAAGGGGAGGAATAAAAGAGGAAAACAGCCAAATAAAAGCCAAATATTCATTACAGCCACAAAATTGGTAAAAAAGGGAATTAGAAGAAGTAACAGCCATACCTTGGGGTGCCAGTGGAGCACAGGAGAGACAGGGAGGAGGTTTGGGACAAATGCAGAGGAAAACAGAGCAAAGCAGGGAATATCCCGTGAAGCAGGAATGGTTTCCATATCCTGAGCCTTCCCAGCCCCAGGGCTGAGGCACCAAACCCTGCTCTGGAGAGAGGGGAAGGATCCCAGACAGCTCCAACCTCTCCTGAGTCCCAGCACAGGGCTCAGCTCAGCCTCCCTCCTGCACAGCCTGGCAAATCCCAGGGCAGGGAAATCCAACTGGGACAGCCTGGGGACACACAGGGGACACAGGGGACACAGAGGGGACACAGAGCTCCCTGACCCAGCAAATCCCAGTCCAGTCAAATCCCAATGCAGGACAGCCTGGGGACACAGAGGGGACACAGGGGACACCCACCTCACTGACCTGAGGAGGAAGGTGCTGGGAAATGCCCGAGGTTCCAAAAGAGGTGACAAAATGTCCAGGACGCCTCATCCCCCAAATCCAGGCGGTCACCGAGAGCTCTGCAGCCCCCCCAGGAAGGGGAAATCCATCCTCTAATTCATTTAGAAACTCAAAAAATGAGGGATAAACTCCAGCACCTTCACCGAACGTTCACCTGCTCCAGGGCACCGGAGTTTCTGGAGGGTTTCAATCCCGCTGCCAGGTGGGAATTTGGGATGGGCGGAGCTGCCCCGTCCCGAGCATCCCCTCCGGCCGCTCCCGGTCCCACCTGCGCCTGGAGGGCACCCGGGAAGGGCCCTGGCAGCTCCCATCCCTGTGGATCAGAGCCCTCGGAGCCCTTCCAGGACTCTTCTCCCTGCCTGTTCTCTCCATGGATGGATGGGTGGGTGGGTGGCTTCCTCCCTCGTCCTTCCTCAGGGATGCTCTGCTCCTGCCAAGCCCAGCCTTGCACATGGAATCCCCCCAGAGCCAGCTGCTCGCTGGGATTTTCCTGTTTGCCGGGGGTTTTCCCCAAAAAAAGGGAGAAAAAAAGGATCATTCCAGCCTTGCCATGGCAGGGACACCTTCCAGGATCCCAGGGTGTCTTGTCCAATCTGGCCTTGGGCACTCCCAGGGATGGAGCAGCCATAGCTGCTCTGGGAAATCCATCCCAGGGCGTTCCAACCCTCCCAGGGAAGAGTTATTTCCCAAAATCCCATCTATCCGTGCCTCTGGCAGTGGGAAACCATTCCAGCTGTCAAATCCCCGTTTTTCTCCCCACAGCCCCCCTGTCCCTGCCCTTGCTCCCCTTTACTGCCACACCTTTGTCCCTGGATTTGCTGTGTCTTTCCCACCTCTCCCAAAACAATCTTATTTTTTCCATTTGGAATTTATTTCTAGCCCTGACATTCCTTTCATCCAAGCAGGCAGCAAACATTTAAAGATATTTATCTTCCTTTAGCAGCCTGGCTGTGACCTCACACAGCGTGGAATTGTAGAATTCCAGGCTGGTTTGGGATGGAAAAGACCCTAAAACTCATCCTATTCCATGGGCAGGGACACCTTCCACAATCCCAGGTTGTTCCAAGCCCTGTCCTGGAAATAAATTTGGAGTGAACTCACTGAAATCCAGGAATTTAATGGAGATAAAAGTAACAGCACGCATCCCAGCAGGGAATGTTCCTATGGATTGTCCCAGCTGAAGTCTTCACCTGACAGGGACAGCGAGCTCTCATTTCTGTGCTGGGAGGTGGATTGGAGCCTGTAACATCTGCCAAAACTGAGGGAAATGGCATTTCCAGCATCCACAGGTTTGTCTGGAATGTTGTTGGATAAAGTCACAAAACACAACCTGCTCTGCAGCCCAAAGTTTGGAGAAAAATTCCAAAATTTTTGTTTATGTGTGGACAGCTTCACCTCACAGGGTCAATGTCAGGGACTGTGCTGAGGGTGTGACAGGAATTCCAAGGGAATTCCATGGGAAAATGGAGGTTTTCAGCACCCAAACCATCCCACTCCCACCTTTCCAGCAGTGCCCTCATCCTTCCAGCCTGGCTGCCCCCCTGGGGAATTCCCAGAGGGAGCAATCCCAGCCTGTTCCTGTCATGAGGGTTTTTCTTGGATCAACTGGGACAGAATTGAAAGGAACAGAGGAGAAAGCTGAGCTGGAAGAGGAGGAGGAGAAAAGGTTTTTTCAGGCACCAGGGATTTTCCAAGCTCCAAAGGCTCCAGAGCTCTGTCCATCCACATCCTGGTGTTTTCTCCCACTCCATCCCAGTTTAAACACCCTGGAAGTGCCCTGGGGGCTCTGCCTCATTCCCCTTCTCTTTTCCAGGTGAAAATCTCTCTGTGGAATGGTAAAGCCCTGGTGTGGATCCACCTTTCCCTCCACCCCTGGGAACATCCATCAGCAGGGGCAGAAACGCCCTGGGAAGGAGGAGAGGTGGGATATCAGGGGCTGATGTGGATTTCTCCCGACCCTGGAGCCTGCAGAGGTGAGAAAAGAGCACAAACAGCAAAGGGAGGAGCTGGGATGGGAGGGAAAAACGGGGCTGGGGGAGATTTCCCAATTCCATCTGCCCTTGGATAAAGACAGATAATGAAATACCTCTGGAATGAGGGAAAAATATTTCCAAAGTGATGGAAAAGCTGTTAGCAGGGGCAGCAGCTGCAGGGGTTTTATCTCCCTGCCAGGACAAAGGTTCATTAATCACCTGGCACTGCTCCATGCACCCAGCCTTATCTTCCCAAAGATCCCCTTCCAGGACACCCTGGAGCAGCACTGGAATATTGATTCCTGTTCTTGCCTCCACGTTCTTCTCTGGAATTGCTGCACTCTTTAGGGCAATGGGAACAGGGATCTGCCCCAGAATGCAGCAGAGAATTTGGGATAGGGACTGGGAAATCCTTGCAACCATGAGGGGAAACTCACAGAGTTGTGGAATGGGTGGGAAGGGACCTTCAAGCTGCCATGGGACACCTGCCATGGGACACCTGCCATGGGACACCTTCCACTCTCCCAGGCTGCTCCAAGCCCATCCAGCCTGGCCTGGAACACTTCTAGGGATGAGGGATGAGGAACCCTCAGCTTTCCTGGGCAGCCTGTTAAAATCCAGGACCTGCAGGAAGGTGGGATATGAGGCCACATGTGGGAATGCAGCCAGAACTGCCCCAAATCCCTTCTCTCCTGGGAAGGTGTTGCCAGACCTTTGGAGAACACAGCTGGTGGAGACCCCGATCCTTCCTTAGCTCTGGAAAAATGGGAATATTCATTTGCCTCTCCTGGCTCAGCAGATGAGATTCCCCAGCCATCAGCTGTTGTTTTTTATAATTTTTCCTGAATCTCTTGGCAAGGGATTCCCTTCCCTGACATCTTAACCAGGAGCTGTGCTCATGCCTGGGTTGGGAACAGGCAGAGGAAGCTGATTTTGAGGAATCTCAGCTGGGGAAAGCCCAAATCCCAATTCCCATCAACCAACGGAGCACTGAAGCCTGGCTGAGGAACTGCTGAGCTCTGGGCTCAGCTCAACCTCTGTGAAACCACCCTGACAGCATTCCCAGCAGATTCCCACTGGGAATGCTTGCTGAACTCCAGCTGGAGCTGCACCAGATGTGCCCATCCCTGGGGAAGGGCTCCAGGCTGGGGGGAGCAGCCAACGGGATCCAGGGATGGGATCCCACCAGGAGCAGTGGGATCAGGGGCTGGGATGGGAATGGGCTTTGGGGAAAGAGCCAGAGGGTTTACAATGAACCCTCCTTGCCTGATAAATGATTCCTGTGGAAACAGCAAAGGGGTGTTGGGAATGAGCTGAGGCTGGAATGGGTGGCAGGGCTGGGAGGTGACCACCACAGTGATGACCACCACAGTGATGACCACAACAGTGATGACCACCAGACCTCAGGAGTGATCCCAGCAGGAGTTTGGAGCTGTTTCTGGAGCTCTGGGGATCACTGGGTGGGATTGGGAGGGATGGAAGGGGCACTGCCCCACGGGACCAGCACGTCCATCATCCCAGTGGGAACAGCCAGAGATGTCCAGGAGCGCCAGGAGCCCCTGGAATACAGCAGGACAGGGAGGAGAAGGGCAGGACAGGGAGGAGAAGGGCAGGACAGGGAGGAGAAGGGCAGGACAGGGAGGAGAAGGGCAGGACAGGGAGGAGAAGGGCAGGACAGGGAGGAGAAGGGCAGGACAGGGAGGAGAAGGGCAGGACAGGGAGGAGAAGGGCAGGACAGGGAGGAGAAGGGCAGGACAGGGAGGAGAAGGGCAGGACAGGGAGGAGAAGGGCAGGACAGGGAGGAGAAGGGCAGGACAGGGAGGAGAAGGGCAGGACAGGGAGGAGAAGGGCAGGACAGGGAGGAGAAGGGCAGGACAGGGAGGAGAAGGGCAGGACAGGGAGGAGAAGGGCAGGACAGGGAGGAGAAGGGCAGGACAGGGAGGAGAAGGGCAGGACAGGGAGGAGAAGGGCAGGACAGGGAGGAGAAGGGCAGGACAGGGAGGAGAAGGGCAGGACAGGGAGGAGAAGGGCAGGACAGGGAGGAGAAGGGCAGGACAGGGAGGAGAAGGGCAGGACAGGGAGGAGAAGGGCAGGACAGGGAGGAGAAGGGCAGGACAGGGAGGAGAAGGGCAGGACAGGGAGGAGAAGGGCAGGACAGGGAGGAGAAGGGCAGGACAGGGAGGAGAAGGGCAGGACAGGGAGGAGAAGGGCAGGACAGGGAGGAGAAGGGCAGGACAGGGAGGAGAAGGGCAGGACAGGGAGGAGAAGGGCAGGACAGGGAGGAGAAGGGCAGGACAGGGAGGAGAAGGGCAGGACAGGGAGGAGAAGGGCAGGACAGGGAGGAGAAGGGCAGGACAGGGAGGAGAAGGGCAGGACAGGGAGGAGAAGGGCAGGACAGGGAGGAGAAGGGCAGGACAGGGAGGAGAAGGGCAGGACAGGGAGGAGAAGGGCAGGACAGGGAGGAGAAGGGCAGGACAGGGAGGAGAAGGGCAGGACAGGGAGGAGAAGGGCAGGACAGGGAGGAGAAGGGCAGGACAGGGAGGAGAAGGGCAGGACAGGGAGGAGAAGGGCAGGACAGGGAGGAGAAGGGCAGGACAGGGAGGAGAAGGGCAGGACAGGGAGGAGAAGGGCAGGACAGGGAGGAGAAGGGCAGGACAGGGAGGAGAAGGGCAGGACAGGGAGGAGAAGGGCAGGACAGGGAGGAGAAGGGCAGGACAGGGAGGAGAAGGGCAGGACAGGGAGGAGAAGGGCAGGACAGGGAGGAGAAGGGCAGGACAGGGAGGAGAAGGGCAGGACAGGGAGGAGAAGGGCAGGACAGGGAGGAGAAGGGCAGGACAGGGAGGAGAAGGGCAGGACAGGGAGGAGAAGGGCAGGACAGGGAGGAGAAGGGCAGGACAGGGAGGAGAAGGGCAGGACAGGGAGGAGAAGGGCAGGACAGGGAGGAGAAGGGCAGGACAGGGAGGAGAAGGGCAGGACAGGGAGGAGAAGGGCAGGACAGGGAGGAGAAGGGCAGGACAGGGAGGAGAAGGGCAGGACAGGGAGGAGAAGGGCAGGACAGGGAGGAGAAGGGCAGGACAGGGAGGAGAAGGGCAGGACAGGGAGGAGAAGGGCAGGACAGGGAGGAGAAGGGCAGGACAGGGAGGAGAAGGGCAGCGTTCCTGCAGGAGCCACCTCCCAGGAGGTGGAGCCCGGGCAGCTCCGGAGCCCCGGCTTACGCAATGATTTATTTGCATCCTGCCCGAAAACAAATGGATGTTTTACATATTTATATCATAAGATAGGGCGGTCGTGCAGCTGATCAAAGGCAGGGCAGCTCTGGAGGCGATTACAGGCGCTGTTTGTTCAGCAGAGGTCACGGTGCACTCCGGCTCTGCTCCGCACATGGGAGCGCTCCGGGAAGGCCGGGAGAGGCCCTGGCTCCAAGGGCTGCCCTGCCAAGAGCTCGGGAAAAGCTGGGCCTGGCTCCTCATCCCGGCCTTGGGACAAAGGGTTGGTCAGGGGGAGCAGAGGGGTGCTGTTTGTGAAATAAAATTTGAGTTTAGAGGGGTTTGTGTCTGATGGAGGCTGGGTTTGGCTGCACTTGGGATTCTGGTGGGGCTGAGGGAGATGGGAAAGG
>WEIU01023103.1:2255-37553 GCA_013389925.1 Aegithalos caudatus
TTTTTTTTTTTTTTTTTTTTTTTTTTTTTTTAATAGATATTCTTCCTGTCAGAAGCCAATAGTGGAGATGAAAGAGGAAGCAAGTTTGGCTACAGTTTAAAAGTCTCTGAAGAACACAGGGGCAATCCAAGGTAGAGCAGGGGTAGGAGACATGTAGACAATGAGAGGCAAAAGGCCAGCTCTGCTGTGGCCTTGACAGAAACAACTTTTGGGAGTGCCAAAGATTTATGTGTTTTCTTGAAACCTCATGATTGAGGAAACTTTCCCACATGGAAGGGGCTTTTGTTGGTAACCAGGAACATGGTTTTCAGCATATATTTTTATTTATTTTTACTCTGATCATGAAATGTCTTGCCTGAGGCTTTGTGTATCCCACTACATCCATTTCCATTGCAACACAGAGAACAAATTATTTCCACTTTTCTTAGGGAGGATGGGAAATTTTTGAAGCAGGTCCAATTCTGATCTCCTTTCCACCTTATTTCTTCATAAAAGGCACCAAAATATGTCAAATAATATGTGTAGGTATGTGCAGAGCTAAAGGACAGAACCCACCCCCTCCCACAGCTTCCTAAACACATAGCAAATAAAACCAGTCCCCTTCAGTCACTGGTACCAAGATGCCCATTACTCTTTGACTTAAAATAAAACTTAAATGGATCAAAATCACCTTGTTTATCCTCCAGCAAGGTGGTACAGATGCCTTCAGATCCCTGTTGCGGGCAGAAGATACATTCTCCCAATCATTTGAATAAGTGACAGCAACCACTGTTCTTCAGAGCTAGATACAGTTAATTGCTCCAATTAGACTTTTCCAGATTGCGTTAATGCACATAGTTCTTTCTCATGAAATGTATATAAGAGCTGTATCTAGATCGTATTATGCTAAGAGGAAGATACAGTATCTCTGCTTGAGGTCTACAATAATATTACTGCTGATTTTTTTCCACATTCTCATGGTGCATTACTGGGTCGAATTTCCTCTATTCTTTAGGTTTCTTCCCTTGAAAACTGCTTCAGTACCTCAGTGATTCACTAAAACAGTCTTCTGGATATTTCTCTTCACTGGAGGGTGCCATCCAAGTCACTTCAATGGGTCTATTCATACAACAATGTGCACAATTGATTAAGCATTGTCCCAAAAGAGTACCTGGAAATGAAGTCAGCTGTCAGATATCCTCTGTTTCAATGGGAAATATTCTTCAAGATTTGAATTTAACTTTTTAAAGGAAGATTTTGCACCATACTATCATTTATAAAGAAGAAGAGACAGGGAAAATACAGCCTGCATTGTTTGCTATGAACAAAACTGCCTCTGAATGTAAAGTGCTTCTTAAGATTTATCCTGACTGATTTCTAGGCAGACACTGAATTTCAGCAATTACAGTAAATTGCACAAAGTTCATCTTTATTCAATAAAACTCTTAAGCATGTGCTCACTTTTAAATTGATGCCCATGCATACATGCTTTGCTGATCACAGTCAGAGATTTTGTGTTTCATTAGGGTTTTGAGATCACATATTCTATTCTAGTATTATACAAAGAAGCAGCATTAGGAGCCCAGGAACTGTGGCAGCTGGAACAGCTGATATGCATTTTAAGAAAAGCACACACATCACAATTATTGTGCTTGCTATAAGCATGTAACTTGCTTAATACGTATGTAGCTGAGAAAGGTCTTCAGATGGTGGTCATGCAGACACAAACATTTTGCAGATGGAAAAGTGGAAGGGGGAACTATGTCAGTATGACTTCTGCCATGCTACAGGATATAGGAGGGTGACTCTCCTGAGCTGTATCAATTGTGGAGGTAGGAGAGTGTTAAGGAAAACTGCATCTAAGAATTATAATCTGGGAACACTACAGAATTTCACTGAGATGTACTGTATGCAAGTAGTTACTCACACATGGAATGTATTTTGTATTACTGAAATTACAGTCAGAATTTACTGGGTGCAAGCATGGGGCTGGAGGGTCTTTGAGCATATGTCTGCCATGCTTAATAAAGAGAAGCTGCTTAACAGAGCCAGAAGAGTCTGGAAAATTCTGTGGAAAGTAGCAAAGGACCAGGTTTTTTTTGAACCTCAACCTATTGCAGGGACATTGTTTTTCTAACTTGCATTAATGCCTATCATTGATGTATTCAGTACTATTAAAATCAATTTCAATCTAAAATGCTTTGATTCTAGGAAACTTCCAGAAACTATCTTCTTTAAGGCCTGATAGTGTCAGTGGAAAAAACACACAATGACTGTGTCCATAAACCCTTGACTCTGTCACAGAATGCAGCCTCCTAAAATGGATGGAAAAGGCTAGATTTTTCATTCCAAGATTTTACCATTACTTTTTCCCTCTGCCCATGTCCATACCTATGTCATTAGGTGGACATAGATTTAAATGCAGAACAGAAGGGTGCCCACATAATGAAGGCTTTTAAGATCACATTAGACATGAGCACTCAAGTCAGGAATTTTTCCATTTATTTAGCTGACTCTGCCTGGCAGCAGGGAAATAGACCTCTAACCTCCAAGATCCTTTTGTGAGCCCTCCCAAAACATAAATCCTGTGCTTCTGTGTTGCCCTTCTCCATCAGAATTCATATATTTTTCTCCTGAGCACAACAGTACATGCATTGAGCCACAGCCTCCTTCAGGAAGGTCTGCATGTGTAGCCTCCAGACTATCACCAAAGGAAACATCTTTAAGCAAAGCAGGCATTTGATACTGTCATCTGTCTTGCAGAGAAAAAAATCATTCCCTTGGCCTCACTGAAGCCACTGATCTTTGATCTTTGCTGTCAATCACTGCATGCAGCCTTCTGTCTGCTGACAAGTGACTGCCAACTCAGGGAGGTTTTAGAGTACTAAATCCATGGAAAATAATAAAGGAAGAGGGATGTGCTTGTGCCTAAGACTCCTCCTCATGTGCTAAAACAGGTGATTGCTTCCCCAACCCCTGCCACAGCTGAGGTTGTATTCTAAATATCTGTGGTTGGGTAAAGACTCCAATTTTCAGCAATGCAGCATCACTGTAAAGTGGTGAGAAAGAAAGAAGCACTGACAGTCCACATAGCCAAGGGTATGAGATGTCTGATTTGGGACTTTAAATACATTTCCTGCCTAGGGAAACTGAGACACAACATGGCAGTCTACTAATGAATCACCTCAGAAATCATGAATCTGTGTGCCTGTGAGGACAGGGAACACCTCCTTTACCTTTGGTCTCTGCCTTTACATGTGAATTGTCTAACCCCGTGTCCTCAAATGACAAAGGTCCCAGATTACTTGTGGAGTCCACTGAGGCTCTTCCTCTTGCCCTGAATAAGGCACATGGGACAGTTTGCAGAGATCATCAGCCTCCATACTGATGCTCATGAAGCAAGGATTGAACCTTGATTTCCCCTTTCCTGCCAGAGAAGGGAAATTAAGTGCCTTTCCTCAGTTCTACATACAGTTGAAGAAATCTTTTCTACACAATTCATCTCAAGCTGCACTGGTCTGAATTTCTGGAAACCATGGGCCTGCTTCCTGATGTGAAGCAGGGTGAAGGGACAAAGGGCAGCTTTTGATCTTCTGTTCTTTCCCTGGTAGCCACAGATGATGGCAGTCAAAGACTGGTGAGGCAGCTGGACATTCAAAGCTCTAGCACATTTTCTCTTCTTTGCTTTCCTTCATATAATACCTGTTGGAACTTTGGAGGCTGAAAGCTTTGAGCTTTCTGAATTTGAGGGTGCCAACCCTCAAGTAAATGCCTTGTTTGACCTGAGACCTTGGAAAAGGCTTCAAAAATTGTGTGATAGAACAGAAACATGTAGTGTGCATGTAGTTGGGATAGTATTGTTTGATCTCACAGGGTGAAAAACTTATATTTGGGATTTTAGTGTGTGGTGGTATATGAGAGCCAAGGTGGAGAATTCTGGATGTGGGTTAGTTGTCTTTTTGTATCTTCTTCTTCCTTCATCTTCATGAATCCGTGTGGTTTTCTCTAATTGGGTGAAAGATGTGCACATTGTGGGTTTTGGGTGATCATAATTGGGTTAGAAACATAATATCTATGTCAACTGTTTATTGGATAATTGGGACTTAAGTAGCCTAGAACTGACACCATTTTAGTTCACTTTCTCGACTTGTTAGAGAGAACTCACATCTCATGAGTTTGTGATAGATAAGGATAATAAACTTCAGAGTGAGACTTCAAAAACAATGTTTCCTGAGTTTTATTGGCCCTGACCTTGGAGCAAGAAAGAGCCAGGAATTCCAGCAAATACCTATCTCAATGTTTAGGGGCTGTTCACTCACCTCCCCTCTGGGCACATGCTGTGCTGTGCCCTCTGCTCACTCTGCTTCTGCCCCTCCTCTTCCTACAGCCTGTTTCAGTGGCATGACAACGGGAATTTTTGGTTAGGGTGCAGCCAACTGAGCAATAAGGAGATTCAGATTCTGCACAGCTCCCACAGCAGCTCTCTTGCTGGTTCCTCACCATGGTTCCTTTCAGAGGCAGAGATGGTAGGGACAGGCAGTGCCATGTGAGGGCAAGAGAGCAAATGGACACAAACATTGGACAGCAGGGAGGAGAGAGGATTGCAGCAGAACAGGAGCATCCATCCATCCATCCATCCATCTCGCTGTACTTCCTAGTGCTGCCAGCCCCTTCTTGTCTGGACTCTGTGTTGCTGCTAAGCATCTTTTAACAACCTGTTGACTTCAAAGAGACCATCCTGCTGCTCCCTTTCCTGAGGCAAATCTGTGCCTAAATGCTGAGTCTGCATCTTCCTTAGTGTTCAGTTCAATCAGAGACTCAGATAGGAATCAGTATACTTGGAAATGACACAACAGGTTGTCCTTGCTTCTAAGCTTCTGTGGTTGCACTCAAAAGTTCATTTATATTTTAATTACTGTCCACACCAAACAATCAAAAGCATCATAAAATCCTTGGATAGTCACCTGTATCACCCCTCCAACCTTTCCAAAGAGGTTCTTGCAATGCAAAACCCCAAATAGTTTGTCATCTGTTCAAGTCAGCCTTTAAATGTGTGGGAAACAACCAAAGATTGCTTGATATGCCTGTAGAACAAATCATTTTCCAAACAGACAAACAGAGCTACTCTGGGAAAATCCTGTAAATAAATAATAGATTATAAGGCATCAGTTATTATTTAAATGAACAGAAACAAGCAAATAAACATATATGTGTACTTTTGTGTCCATAAACAATATATATATAAACAATATATTTTTAAACACATGTATGTACAGATCTATTCCTATATCCCAGCTTTCATTTATGGGCTTTCTGGCTGTCTTCCCTCAAGTTGTATTTGAAAGACAAAGACAAACTCTGTATTTGTTATGTGTGGCATAGTAACTTGAAAATTGATTTTCTGATGCTCTTTGAAAAGGGCAAAGAAGGAGAAATAAGAACAGAGTTCATCATGGCTCAGCAGAAATATACAGAGAGCACCAGACGCTTCTACTGAGCATGTTTGTGCTATGGCTCTGGTGTCCCTCTAGGAGCTCAGAGAAGCTGGGAGTTCAAGGTTTGAATACATTTTGGAAGAGTTGTCTTATTTTCTGTGTTCTGCAATTGTTTACATTTAATGTTTTTTTACCTTTCTCTGTAAGTTATGTTGGCAGTTGTTCAGAAATGGAAAAAAAAATTATAAAGCACTGTATAAAAAGAGGTAGTTACTGAAAATACAGTATGGTCAGCTGATGTGCAGGGCTCCAGACCAAAATATATGTGCATCCCTTTTTGCCCTCCATGCTCCCCACAAAGACAGGACACAGTAAGGGAGTGCCTTTCTTTCAGAATATCTTGGAAGAGGTTGGGGAGGGGACATGGACAGAGCACTGAATGTGTCTCTCTGGAGGCAGTGGGTGTCAGTGTCAGAGGAGCTGAGACAGTCCATCACATCAACTTCTGCTAGTCTAGAAAAACTGTCTGGCTGGAGTTTTTCAGACTCTGTGTAGCTGGCCAAAATCTGTTTGTCTTAAGTCATCTGGATGAGAAAGGTGATTTTACAGGTTTTGCAGTGTTTAATCAGATGGAGAAACAGCCTTGCTATTTCTCTCCAGGGAACTGCTGCAACAAGAATGTCAAATCTGTGGACTGTAACAAAGTAATGTTAATCGCTGACCTAATGACTGTTATTATGAGGATTAAATAGTAATTTTCTGTAAATTGGCTATAGATAATTATTGTTAATCAGCATCATTCTTAATACTGTAGTTCATTGTGATATCTCTTGAAGGCTTTATACTTTGAAAATCTGTATTTAGCATTTCTTTGAGAGCTTCTCACTTGCATGAATATTTTAGTATATTTTGAATTTTTTGGTTCAGGGATGTAGTGACTTTACAAGTAAATGCATGAATACTCTGTATGACCACTCTGATAGTGGGACTCATTAACACTGGGCCTGATTCATCTTCAAATCTTGTTCAAACTTTTTTATCTGTTCACTATTATAAAAATATCCTGGAATGTGTTTTTCTCTCAGATGACCGTTGCACTAGTTAGAAGGCTATACCTCAGTGATAATCCACAAATTAAAATAATAAATTGCAAACACTACCTGGAAGAAATCATTACAGTCTCTTAGTTGCAGTTTAGAGTGCTAATGACATGCTAGCATCAGGCTCATTCAGAAGGACACTATTTGACTGCTTTGAGAGCCACAGTGCCATGGCAGCACATATTCCAGAGAGATCAAAGCCTCTGTTGGGCAGCACAGGCTATTGGAAGACTTTATTCCCTGCTGCAGATGGCAACCAAGCTCCTTGTAATGTCCTACACACTGGGCCCCAGAGAATTCAGTGTTAGATACTGAATGTCACCTCTATTGTTGTGGGATGTTCCCACTGTACCTCGTGGTGGGACTGCACAGGGACTGCTCTCAGGTCCCCTTTCTGCTGAAACTCCAGTATTGCAGTCATAAAAGGAGTTGAGCAGGAAAAGCAAGTTCATGGGGATGGAAAACCCATTGGATGATTTTGGACTCCAGAAAGAAAAGCAGCATCTTGCTCAAAAAGTCCTTTTGGAGTGCTCAAAGACAAAAGGAAGGAGCAGGAGAATAAAAGAGAGTCCAAGGCTGAAGGCAGATTCCACAGGTTACAGTGGCAATGGCTGCCCCTCCCAGCCCTCACAGTGTATTCCTGAAGGATTGATGAGGTGAGTGAGAAATCTCTCCCGGAAGCACCAGTTTCCTTTGTTCCACATCTGCTTGTCTCCCCAGTCATAGGCTGGAAAGTTCTGGCCTTTACTCTCTCTTTCCTAACTAGGGGAGGCAGCAGGTGATATGTCACAGGAGGCTGATGCAGAGCACACATATAGCACTGCTTACAGGGCTAAAGATGGGCAAGACACAGATCCTTGCAAAATGTGAAAGCTTATATGCTACATAGTTTAGGGCTGATATACTGAGCAGACATATTTTTGTGTATTGCAGCACTTAGAAGCACTCCCTGGATGATACTGCACTTGTGCAATTTCTACATACAGTCATATGCTCACAGTGCATACACAGTGCAGTATCTAGTCCCTGGTTACTTCTGCTGTATTTTCATTTGCTGATCTGAAGTGCTTGAGCCTGGGGGGTAGGTACCTGCATGATATGACTGGGGTAGGAATGAAAACACTCCCTTTCTGCCTGGAGCAGCACTGAGGCATCCCTTCAAGTTCAGTCCTCTCAGCAAAGAATCCAAATAAAAGAAGCCTGGAAACTCCACCTCACAAAGCTTTTTCTGACACAGATGGGAGGAGATGTGCAGCATTTGCAGCTTGTGAACTTACAGAGAAACATTTATTTTGAGGGATGAGGGGCCTCCTTTTGCTACTGGCTGCTGTGACAGCCTCGGGAAACATGGTGAGGCAGAGAAGTACATGGAAGAGAGGCAAGTAGCACAGCATATACAATCTGCCTATGGAAGTAATTTCCACTGGGTGTCACTGTGACCACGAGTTTAGCAGAGCTGAAGTACTAACCATTTCTTACATTCACAACAGAAATATCCAGGCTTATGGAGAACCATGGTCTTGGTAGCTTCTGTTTTAAAAGTCAAGCTCTCAAGGGGCTTATTCCATACTTCTTATACTCCCACTGTTTGTCCACAGAGTTGTGGCCAACAGCAGAATGATGAAGCACAGCACTGTTCTTGAACCTGGCCTACACTTTAGGTGTTTCTTATTGTTCTGCAGCCTTTTTAGAAAGTGCCATGAGGCCCAGTGAGATCTTATAAATGCTCTGTCTCCTTTCTGGCCTCTGAGAGACAGATTCTATATTTTAGTTACTGTGATTGTAATCAAGGGAGGATTCGGTGCATCTACTATTTGCCAGTATTCTGGAGAGCTGACTTTTGCAAGGTTCCCAGATCCTGAAAGCTGATGGAGTGTTGTTTGAAAATGATTAAACCTGCTTAAATTTATGAAGAAAAAATGAAACTGTGATCCAGAGTGAGAAAGGGCATGGGACAAAGGCATTGGACTACCAGAGCCAAGGGAAGACAGCTTTGTTTTCAGTGTTGGGATTGAATATGTAGCCAGACTGCTGTACTTGTGAAAAATGCCATTTCTGCAAGCACTGCACTTGTCCATCTTTCTTCTCTTGGTGGATCCATCTGGGCTCCTGCATTGTCACTTACCTGTGGGAAGTAGGCATATACAGCATGATCCACTAATTTCACCTCCACCAGTACCAGTTATGAGGCTCCTGCTCAGCTACTGCCAACCATTCACCTTTCTGTTCACATTTCATCACCCTTCTTCCCATGTCTTCGCTTCACCTTTAAAATTTCTAAATATGTCCCAGCACTTTTTTTTCCATGCCAAGAGCTAGGCCCTGATCTTGGCAGGAGCCAACTTTGTGTGTGAGGAGTAGGTTACCCTGGTCTTCCCAGCCACTTTTTCATCACTGGTGTAGCATGCTCTATTTTCATTCATCAATGCTAGTTTTCACACCAAACACCAATATCACCCCTAAAAATTTAATATAGCACGTGTGTTCCCGTGGGATTAACAGTATCAGCTCCCTGCTGCACAGCAGATCTACGAGGGGTTGTGCATGCTGAATTTCTCTTCCCACAAAAGTAAGATTTTCCCTGTCAAAACCCCACATGCCAAGCAAGCTTGGTGCTTTTTGTGAGAAAAGTTAAGGGGAGAGCTTGGTCTGAGCACCCAGCTGAGATAGCAATCAATGCTTTGAGAGATGGTATACAGTAATGTTTGCTTCTCAGTTCATTGTTCCAGCTAAACATCAATCCTTTGTCAGCCTTGTGTGTACCAACATACAGCACCCTGGAGCAGGGCTGCAGCCCCCCAGCATTGCTGTCTGGCCTTTTCCCAGGACATGTGGCCCTGCAGCTAATGCAGCTGTGCTAATTCTTCCCTACTGCCCCCATCACCAGGCAGCTGAAGTGGGAAGCCAAGATGGGGGAGGAATTCAGTGGCTTAAAAGTGGCTGTTCTTAAAAGAACAGAAATAGGCCAATAAAGTGCAGGAGTTGTTTCAAGGAAGTTGTGTCACTTGTTTTCAGGGTCAGTATTTAAATAATTGACTCCACACAATACTATAAATCTCTACTTAAGTATAAGCATATGGAAAGTATTTTGGCATAAATTAACTTCATAAATTATGGTTTCTCTGTTTTCACTCAGTTCTCCCTTTTCTTGATGATTACTACTTCAGTTCTACCTCATTTCAGGGGCTTTCTGCCTTGCCATGCAGAGGGCATGACAGCAGTGTATCTCAAAGGACTCAAGTTCTTCTGCAAAAGGACTTTGGAGCTTCCCAAGTATCATCAAGAAGAGAAAGAGAACAAAAATCTGTGCTCAGGCAGACACAAATGACAATGTTGTAAGAGAAATAGCATATGCTAATATCTTTCCAGAGCTCAGACTTGTGCTTTGCTCCTAGGCCAGGGTGAGTGAAGCAGGGAGCTGGGTGTGCATATGCTCCCAGGAGAAACCTCTGCCCTTGACGATGAATGCAGCCAGGGGCTTGAAAGAGTTAGTAGATGCACTTTTCTCTTTTGAAACAAGGTACAGCTCTGAAGTGCTTTGCCTTCAAGCTGTCACAAGGTCTCCAGTTCCCATTTTGCTTCCGCATAATCTTTCTGTTCTCTTAATCAGGGTGTTAATTGTGCCCACCTTTCCACAAATTTTGATTATTCTGAAGGGTGTTGTGTCATGATACAACGTGGAAATGAAGGCACAGAACCCAGTGAGCTCAAAGGCAGGAAAAAGAGAAAGTTTATTTACAACTTGGGTTTCATAGTTTTCCAGGGATTACCCTTGTATTGGAGGGAGAAGTTACCACCTCTCCATCCACACTGGTGGGGACAAAAGTCCATCAAATGTCTCTCCATGAGAAAGGAATGTAAACATAGATTGTTTTCCTACAGAGTCCTTGAAAGGACTCCACTTCAACATATAAACATACAAAAAGAACCTCAGAAAAATCAGAGGATTTTAGAAACTCTGAGAAGCCTGTAAAAATGCGGATGACAGTGTTGTCCTTATCTGCTTTTGACAAAGAGTCTTTACTGTGATTTGTTCTACACCAGGGCTTACAGTCCTCCTTCAAGGGGGACTTGGGTCAGAAAGTAGATTTCTTGTCCCAAGAGAAAATGTGAAGATCTAAATGCTTTTATTGTAAAGGAGGCCAGAAAAGCAATTTTATTACAAATTACTTAAAACTCCCTGTTCCAAGGGAGATTTGCCCAGCTTTGATTCTCTCTCTTTACTCCCTCTTCTCCTTTATGTATTTAGTCTTTTTTTTTTTCCTTCTCCATTAAATAAGGTAAATATCACTTTGAATAATACAATAAAATTATCTGTAAGAAATAACTTTGATTGTAGATACAGGAAGTATACAGGCATATTCTATGTACTTTTGATGGTAAAACAAATGCAAGTGGTGAAGAATATATATTTTTTGTTGATGAAGTGCTGTCCCCCTGAAAAAAAAAATTAAAGTTTTTAAAAATTAAAAGCTGAAACCTTTTCTAACGTACACTTTGAGTACAGAAGCTAGCCTCAGTTTGCGTAGGGGAGCTGCCTCGGTGTTGAGCTGTGGCAGAATATGAAGGGCATGTTGAGTCTACCTTAGTTTGATGAAACTACTTTTTCTTCCTGATGAGGATGAATGCTCAGCCCTCTTTCTGTCAGAGACAGAGGACAGAAATGGATAGGGGAGAGGGAAGATGAAGTGTGGGATTTTCCCACTGCAGTCCCCAAGTGTCATATTTTTGTAGCCAGGGTAAGTTACAGACAGAATCTCTATGAAGATTGGGATATATTTTTGAGGTTTCCCCTCTCAATAGTTTCACATTTTCCATGCAGAGAGACAGGGTTGAGATTTTTTTCTTTTGGAGATACCTGTGTCTTTGAAGTGGCTTCTTAAGTTTAAAATAGATATAAGACAACATGAAAAAGAAATTACTTACACTGTTTCCTTTAATATGACAAATTCAGTTTAATAACTAATTGCAGCATAAATGCTGTTTTGACCAGTTCTGCTAAATAAGGGTTTTGTCTATTAGCTTTTAATACCATGTTATTCTGCACTATCAAGTATATTTCAGATTCTGTTGTGAAATGTTATATTTCTGATTCTTTTGTATATGAGCCTCTGGCTTGGCATATGGATAGTAACAAGGGGCAGACAAGGCTGCTTCAAGAACATTTGCTTTCCTGAATGTTACATGTGACTTAACAACACTATATCTAGCACAACTATTTCTCCTATCAGGTGGCATTATTTTCACTGCAGTCACTGAATTATCTGTAGTAGCAGAAATGAGGGTCACTTATTTTTCTTAGTTACCCCTGAATTTAATTTAGTTTATTAACCAGGCTCTAGAGCCTCAAATAGCTGCCCTACAAGTAAAAAACCTGTCATGCAAAATTATTACTTTCAGCCTCAAATTTTATGCACCCAAGGTCTAAAACAATCTGATTTTATCCCAATACAGTTTTCCATTTTCATTTTTCAGCTGAAAGATCTGAAGAGCCTATGTAAACCCAACAAAACATTTTTATGTTATATAGAAAATTTTGCCACTTCTGCTGTCACACACAACTCTTTACCAGAAAGCTTGATAACATTAAGGTTTGCTCTTAAAACTCAACCTTTTGATTTTAAGTATCTACTTTCCACTGCATATAAGCATCAGCTATCTCCTGGATATGAACTCCACTGTTCCCCTGGGATGTGTCTCATTTGGTTACTTTCTCCCGGAATTCCCAGTACTGGGATTGACCTTTAAAACTATATGGCAAACTGTACCTTCCATACTATTTTTAACATAGCTATGAGAAAGGATTGAGGAAGAGTCTGGGTTTGTGTTCTTTCTTCATTTAAGTGGCAATTTGTTGAAAGCATGAGGGAAATAATTAAATAATGTAGAATAAAGAGTTTTAATTGTACTTTTTAACTGTTTACTTGTAACTTTTGATGCTGCTATTTACTTACAGTGTAAAAAGAGCATATGGAGCAAAAGATTGTTAAATATTGTAAATGCCACTTTCTTCAATAAGCTGTAATATCTCATTGACAAATATATCTGAGATTTCTAGAAATTTTTGCACAAAACCTTAGATAGTTCCTGCTTAGCAGGGTTTGAGAAAAAAAAAAAAAAAAAAAAAAAAAAAAAACCTCCCCTATTTTCTAAATAATGNCCTTTTTAGACTTATGGAAAACAGATTAATCTTTAAAAAGTTACGGAAAAAATACACTACAAAGCCTTGGCACCTTCAGATGACATAAGGGCTTTCAATCTGTTGAAGAGAATTTGTCTTAATTGTCTTGTACAGATAACAAGCTTTCCCACCCCCCCTTGTCTTATGCTGCGCACACTTGTTAGTATCAGTATATTCTCTTGTCTCCTTTAAGAGAGAAGGCGAAAGCAGAACAAATTCATGGTTATGTCACTTTATACTGATGACAAATAGATCTTTAAATGTATGACAGTCAGAAGAATTTGGCAGACTATTTGAAGACAAAAAGAGAAGAAGGTCAGGGTTAATTTAAACACAGAATTTTAGCTTCTAACCACATTTGATCTTATCTTGAAAGAAATTATTTAATGTGTTGTTGCATTGAAATGGAAAGAGCTGGAAAAACTTTAGAAGTCATCTGACACAGCATTGAATTTCCAGCATATTTTTGAGTGTGTGTCTTGGATAAAAGCAAACAGCTACAATTTCAGCCCTGCTTTCCAGAGGAAAAAGTATTTGCAGAGGTTTGTTGCTGATGAATGAGAGCTACCTCAGAAAAAAGTTTACTGTGTACAAATGCCTTGCATATGGTAGAGTGCGAGGAGTATTCTTCAGTAAATACAGCACAACAAGCTTTGAATTTGCAGTCTCTCATATTGATGAGACAGCCAAGATCAGTCTTGTTATACATTGACTGTGCCAGAACACCCAGCAAATCTTCATCTTGCACACTTTTTCCTCCCTTTTTTGCTGCTCATGGCACTTATTTTCATTTTATATGGTTACTATTTATCCAGTATTTTTCAGAGCCTTGGAAGTGTGTTAAAAGCAGATACACCATTGTTATGGAAAAAATTCCTTAGGCTGTATTGGACTAGCTAACTTTGCTGAAGATTGAGGGTCTATACTCTTTGCTGGTCTAGCAATGGTAGTCAATACCTAAATCTTCCAAAAACATGAAGTCTCCTGTTTTCCCAGTCTCATATGGAAGGTACTCAATCATTGACAAGTTACCTTTTAACTGATAATTTTTACTCAAAATTGAATATTGCAGAAATACATGTAACTACCTAATATTTCTGGAGGAGAAGGAGCATACGTATGTGTGTGAAAAGGCATATTCCCTCTTTGCACCTTTTCTAATGCACAGAACAGAACAGAGAGATCTGGAGCAGCTTTACAGTGGCTGAACACTGCTGCCTGAATTGGTGCCCTGCCATCTATTTCTGCTTACACCCTTTCCATTTGCAATCATGTCAGCCTTCTTGTGCGTGGGAGGGTGCAGGAAACTTTTCCCACTTTTCTCCACTTCAGCCTTGTTATGCAGGCCAAATACTGCAGGGAGGTGTCAAAGTACCACATAACCATGACTCAGAAACTCATTGAAGGCTCTGTCAATGTTTCTGGTAATTTTGCTCATCAATACACAGAAATTAAACTTTTAGGTTGCTTGACTTAATTTGCTGAAAATTTAGCCTAGACCTTGTAACAATGTAATGTCCTTAAAACCTTAACAGCAACATGCACTGTATTAGAGGCCACTTCATTAGCATTGGCTTTTTGTTTTCTCTGTGGCATAAAGTAAGTTTGAGCTTAGCCCCCAAAAGATCAGTTTTAGGAATGGTAGCACACTCTCAATCTCCATGTGTAAGTATGGAGGGATCACTAAACTCTCTGTGTCTCAGAAATGCCCTGTGTCACTATAATCCTGTCTTACTGGATAGGGTTTGCTACCCAAATTACGACTACACAATCCCAGTCTTTACCACTATAGCTGTACTGGTAAAACTGTTTTGAGCATTGACCCTCTTGTGGAAGTCCAAATTTTAGAGTATCTTTGGGTGTAGTTTCTGGTAGAAATGGGGAGTGGAAGAAATACTGGAAGTCAGATTCTTAAAACCTCAAGAGAGAAAAACACTTTTAGGTGATCTGCTTAATTGTTTTCTGGATATATTAAAAGTCATTCCCTATTCACCAGATAGTCAACCAAAAAAAAAAAAAAAAAATTGCAAACCCCTGTCCTTTCTTATTTAAATTCCAGATGAAATAAATATACCTAGCATATTTTTCTATCAGTCTTCCAGTAAAATAAAACCTGGGCTGTGATTATTGGTATTTTGTGAAAGCAATGCTCTAAGAACTGTTTAGCCTGGTAAATAAGAAAGGAGTCTTATTTAAAGATTTTCTTGTATTACTGGTGATACAAATTGCATGACACAGTAGAAGCCAAGAAGCCTGTTACAGGTTCTGCTTGAGTTAGTTGCAGATCAAAAAACTTAGTTTTCAACTTTTTTCCCAATTTTAAATTGAGGCATTAGTGTAACTTTTGTGAAGTTTGCTTCACATTCTGACTGCGTTTCAACTACAGCATGATTTTCAAATTGCTTAATGTAATCAATGCCAGACTGTTTACCATGGTAAACTGGGCAAAACACACTGAGCATGATTACCAAATAGAGGGAGGCCTTGAGATTTTTTTAATTTGAAAACATCAAGAACTGTAATCAAATCCAAACAGTGGATTTTTTTTTTTTTTCATCCATTTGATGCTGCTGCAAAACATAAACTATAAGACTGTGTTAGGATATATTTCTTTTGGAGCTCTGCAAGTAAGCAGCAGTCCAAGTAAGAAGTCTGCTTTGAGTAAGCTGTCTTTTTAACAAGAATACATACTCACCAAATTATAATTGTGCAAAGTTTGTCCACACACATTAGAGTGCATGGAGATATGGTATTTGATACACAGAAGGCAAAAAGCTCGTAAGTTTGTAAAATGTTAATCTGTATGAAGAAAGAGACTTCCTAATGTGGACTTTATCCACTTTGGCATGAATATATAGATTTTTCACTCTGTTGTGCTGAGACCCTAAATTTTAATACATCAGATGATTAAAAATTTCATCTTAAATATAATATAATGGATAAGAATTTCTCAACAGTTTTGACTAATGATTGCCCTACTAACTGAATATTGTAATGCTGCACGTCCTAGGAACTTATTGCAGTATTTTAGGCTTTTGAGTCTTTGATCTGGTGTTGTAATAACCACACCTGTCACATATTTTTTTTAAAGTATCGAATCTTATAATAACATCACACTCTTTTCAATCAAGATGAATGCTTATGGAAAAATGTAATTGTTACTGACATTATGTGTTATAAACAGTAATCATTTCTGTTTCAATTTTTTTATGAAAGCATCAAAAATCTGTGGAGAGATCATATCTTTATGAGGTACATTTCATAACCTGTACCACTGAGAGGAAGCAAAAATGAGTAATTTTTGTGAGCTGATTTAGAGAAAAATCTTTTAAAAATAATACTTAAATTGATAGATGCTCTGTAAGGAAACATATTTAATACATTTAATAACTGTTTTGTCAATAATGTATTTGTTTTATGGTGGATTATTTACTGTGAAATAAATGTCACTTAAGTAAAAACTTCTAAAATGCAATTCCTTTCTTGACATTGTCCCACTAACTCTTTTACTAGTAACTTTGCAGACTATAGGTGCTAAAATATTTTTAAATGCACTTGCAGCAGAATTCCCCACTAGTGTCCAGCTTAAAACTGGATTTCATACTTCCCAGAAGTAAGACATGAGCATCCTGTGCCTCAGACATCTGTATTGTGTTATTAATAACACTTGAATTACCATTTCCCACAGAGGCGAAAGTAAAACCTTAACTAGATGCAATGTGAGCAATCCCACTGATCAGGCTGGGGATAGCCAACAGTGCAGACTAAAGTTCACAGTTGGCTTGGCAGATGCCTTTTTGTGTATATGTCATGATCCCTGATCTTCCCACAGACAGAAAAAAATCTTTCCATCTAACCCCCCTATATATCACTTCTTCCAAGAATTCTGGGCCTGTCTTATTTAATGATAATGGGAAATCAACCTGATATTTTATATTGGTATGAACAGTGGTTAAACCTAACACTATTTTTCCCCCAAAACTTCCTTTTCTTAAAAAAAAAAATTAATGACATTAGGTAATCCAGTATTTCTTTAGCACACTGTTTTCATTCACCCACTTATTTCAATTAAATGCAAGTCATTAGTGAAACTACTCTTTTTTTTTTCTAATGAGACATGTATTGATTTATAATGAAGATTATTTTCTTTATGATTAAATGCATTTTGAGATAAATAGTTAGAAAGCCTGACAGTACACTAATTTCTGTTTCACTCAGGCAACATATCCACTTTTTCTTCCCCATGGCTGCTACTAATGTCTACAAATATACCATCAGATGATTAATTACCATCATGGTTTGACAGTTGGATCTGCATGGGATCTTATCAAAGGTACTTGAAAGTGAAGGTCAGAATCAGGCCTAATTGTACAGCATTTTGAGACAGCCCAAATAGAGGATTCCTCTGAAGCTGTTCTTGATGCATTTGAAATAGTTTGATGTGAGAAACTCTCTTGCAACTCAGAGGTCTCATCCATATGCAGAGCAAGGTGTTCCTTTAATTTTATCGTCTGTTGTTGATGTGCATGCACAGATCATGATGCTGCACTACACAAGAAGCCGGAAACACAGAAATGCAGTTCTTTCACACAAGCACTTATCTCAGAACCTGGGGGTGAAGAGAAACCAGGGGAGTCTTGGAGTGCCTGCACTCAGAGACACTGGCATTCTGTCTTATTTCTCAATGAGTCCATTTTCAAGGCAGAGCCAAGAGCTGTAATTTCCATTTAGCAGGTCACAGTTGCTTTCCAGCATAATTTTCAGGTCTATAGAACAGGCTTGAAGTTTTTTTTTTGAGAACATGTGACATGCTTGGTATGTATTTCAAAAATACCTTCCCAACAGCCAAAGCCACTAAAAACGTTCAGTACAACCTGTAGCTAAATGTAGGTATGTAACAGAAGAGTTTGAAGGTAAATTCCCTTCTCAGTTACCTTGGGTCACCAGCTTTATAACTGATTAGGGACATGGAATGCATTTCCCTGGACACTAACAGTAAGAAAAATCACAGTCTGAGAAGTGATTGAGTTGAAATCATATCCTTGGTGTATCCCAGGAAATTTGCACCTAAAGAGAGCCAGGACATGAGATCTATGCTGAGACATCCATCCTAATGTAATAGGTGAAGCCCTAGCTCAGGGAAACGTCTGCAGCATGAGCAGCACATTCTTGTTCAGTGAAATACTCCCCAAGAGAAGCAGCCCTCCTCCCTAACTCCCACTGCTCCCTGGCCCCAGACCTCAGTGTGTCTAGCAGTCTGCAAGACACACGTGCTTCCCATCAGACCAAACACATCCCAACTCCAATGGAAAAACTCAGGCTTGGCTCCATCACAGTGCACAGAGAGGACCCATTACTCCAGAGCTCTGGAGAAATGTCAGATTATACCCTTTTCTGACCCAGAGATGGGGCAACTGAGAGGCATTTTAAAAACTTTAATTCTATTTTCAGTCTCATGTGAAGGCTGAAACAGTACAGATGTTACAATTCACACCATCACAATCAGAAGCCAGCTATTTCCTAATTACAATACATTATATACTTTTTTTGGCCTACCAGCTTTTGCCACACAATGCCATTAGTGCCTTAAAGCCAATAGTCTAAAATCACCTCTCGTGGGTCCTACTAACAATGCATCTTTCATAGTTCTTTTTCTCCAAAGTATCTAGTCTTATTTGCAAGGCCATCCCTTGAAACTTGTTTGTACTTCATTTCTTTCTCAAAAATGTCCATCCTATTCCATGGCATTTCTAAGTCAGCATTTCTTATCTCAAGGTTTACATACAGATGCACATTATGTGAGCCTTTCTTAGGCTTTGAGAATTCTCTACAAACCCATTTCCCCCATTTCCCCCTCTGTCTTGAATGGAAAATACTTCCTTGATTGCCTTGTTCGTTGTTCACCCTCCACAGTGAAGTACACAAGGCACTATCACTAATATTATCACTATAACAATCAATGTATATTATTGGGGAAGATGATACTAGAAAGCCTTATAAATATGACTGCTTAGATTTTGAGAATATGAAACCTATAAGTGAAATAGACTTGAAAGCAAGTTTCGATGTCTGAGATGCCCTAGTTACTGAACGACTGGAAAACAATGGTATGAAGGTAATCCCCTCTTGATTTAACAATGCCCTTCTCCTTACAAGAAGTCCAAGGGTCAGAGCAGACCCTACTGGCCTGGAAGGAGGGGCTCAGAGAGCAACTCTTAGAGGTTAAAGTGTAACACATAGGGTAATGTAATGATTCTTTATAGGCTGTATGTAAATGCTATAGGATTTGTATCTTGTACTAGATTGGTTAGTGTAAATTAGAAAATAATTTAATGTACTGTAATGGTAACTTCCCTCTCTTTTAGTTTCCTCTCTCTTACTTCGCTTACTCCTCTTAGTGCTCTTACTTCTCATAGCGCTCTCTGCTCTCTTTCTCTCTCTCTCGGGCCTGCTCCGAGCTGTGGCTGGCAGCACTTAGCAGGTCCCCTTCACCCACACCCTATGCAATAAACCACATGCTCTAAAGACCAGCCTTGACTCCAGAGATCTCTTGTCTCCATCTGTCCCGACCCTCCTACACACAACCAAACTCCTACAGCATATAAACCTATTTTACAAAGATTCTTTAGCCAAGGTGCAAAGCTCCATCCCTCAAACAAGTCATCCAACCATGATTCATTGTCAGCTTTAATTTGATTTGCCAAATTTTTCAGTTTCTGAAGTTGTTTGTGGATGGATTGTGAATGGTCAGACAAATTCATACAACACAATCCTTCAAATCCTTGACAGCCATGCCCTTGTGCCAGTAAAAGAAAATTGATTGCTGTTCTGTTTTGTAAGGTTGCATGTCTGACAGCATTAACATCTGTCATCATGTCACTAATTGCGGAGAAGAAGCATTGACTTTTTTGCTCAACCAACCCTCCAATCGGTCTATTTGTTTCAATGCCTTCACTGAGGCAAGTTGAGGCAGAAATAAATGTGATGTAACTTGTTTTGCAGGACCTCAGGGTTTAAAATTGCTATTACAGTTTTTCTCATAATGATGGGCAAATATTTTTATTTAATGTTTTCTCTTGATGGCTTTTTTTAATACTAGGTGCTATCACCATGAGTTGTCCGATACTACATGGGTCACCCTCAATTTTTGAGGGAATGCCCTGCCAGGCTCTATCACAACAAATGAGCCAAAATCCTTTTGTAAATTGCCTTGGGAATTCATCTAGGTCAGCAGTCCTACCTTTAGGGGGCACTGGGGTAGTACAATTGTACCACAAACTTGAGTTTCTGTACACAGGGATAGGGGGAGTAACATTTAATTGTAGATATCCCCAGTACAGAAACTCAGCACAAAACTCCATTACCAAAGAACCAAGAATTTCCAATTATTGAGGTTCTGAAGATGCTTTAAGAAGATCAGGGACCCAATGATGCCAACTGACTATGAGATTTGTCTCAATGGCAGCCTCCAGCCAATAATTGTCACAATTGGGTATTGGCCACTCCTTGGCTGGCACTGGCACATGGACCAAACAGATCGCAAAGGGTTTGTCTGGATTTGAATTGGTCAAACATATGGTGTCTGAGCCTGCTGACTTGGCTAAAATAACCCAAACATTCATTTTTGGTTGATCTATATGCATATCTGCACTACAAAAGCAAGCAAGCAAAACTAACAAGCGCCAATATATCATTTGGTCAAACTTCATGTTCCTGTTCAGCTGCTTTTTGGCAAAAGCTTTCCTGTACATTTCAATTTTCAAGCAAATCCTTTAACACTTGTTCAGGGACTGGCCAACTATAGGGCACGAAGCTGTCCCTCTAACACATATTTTTCAGAAATTTGGATATCTTAGAATTGTTTTAAACACTATGGACACCACGCTTTTGCCAGAAGAGCTCTATGATATTAACAATTTTCACAGCCCAAACTATAAGATTCCCATATATTGGGTTTTATCTTATATTCCTCAGGGTCCAGACTGTTTGGATCAGTGGCTATAATAGTGAGACACAGCACATTCTAGAGTGTCTTGTAACTCAAAAAGGTTTAATAAATGAACAAAATAGTCCAGAAACAAAATATATAAACCGTGCATGGTGCGGGAAGTCCTGCACCTTGTACAACACCCAGAAAATGCCGTTGGTTCAATTGTTCTGTCCCTTTTTCTACTTAATGTCTGAGGATGGTCCTGTTTGAAAGTTCCCAATAGGAAACCTTACAGGGTTTGACTGATAGGTGAAAGGTCCAACAGGTGTTTTTCTCTTGGCACTCAGCCAACCACAGACAGACATGTACAGAATTTTCCAGGCAAATCTCCTAATAAGTAAATAAGCAACCCAAAACTTTTTCCTTATATAGAAACACCTTCCTAAGTATGCGAAGTGCATTACTACACCAAACCTTAATATAAAACCCAAGGTTTGTAGTTTTCACATAGTGTCTCCGTGCAACTCACATCTGCGTGCTTGTGTCCCTTCTCATGGATTTGTCAGTGCGAGCTTGTGCACGAATGATAAGCTTTCACATTCTTCACTGGAACCTGCTTAGGTCCGGCACCTGTGGAAACACAAGCATACCCTTTGCCCCAGGTACTAGGGAAAATGGTCCTTCAATTTGTCCTGTCTCAGGGTTTCTGATTAAAACTGGAGGATTTTCTTTCAATTTTGACTGTGTACTATTTGGAAAATGCCTAAAAATTGGAGAATTTGGTTCTGCAAATGAGATAAAGCTTTGCTCAACCTCATCTGAGGTGTTGCTTGGGCCACTCCCCCCTTCTGTTTATCTAAAATGTGTTTCAGAGTGTCGTGTGTCCTTTCAATAATTGCCTGACCTGTGGGGGAATAGGGAATTCCATGGCATTTCTAAGTCAGCAATTCTTATCTCAAGGTTTGCATACAGATGCACGTTATGTGAGCCTTCTGTCAGGCTTTGAGAATTCTCTACAAATCCATTTCTCTGTGAGAAATTCCTCCTCTTCAATCAGCAACGTAATTAATTTTAACTAACAGTCCCACTCCTAAAATAACATAAAATCCAAGTACATTTCAGAGGTGAAATCACTCTCAGCAATCAACTATTATTTTTTCTATTTTGCACAAAAAGGATGAGGAGGCTCAAACTTAATATTTTAGCCCAGTTCATCTTTGCTCCTGTCTCTTTGTACAGGGAGGCTGCTACAAATGGCCTCTGGAATTAATTTTAAATCTTTCTTGAGTATCCACACAGAGAGCAAAATTTCTCCTAACCTGAGGAATATCATATCCTTTGAAACTGACAAGAAAGACAGGAAAAGTGTGGTGGAAGTATTAAGGCTAAGGCAATCCTACATGCCAGTGAATTTCCATCTCTGTGTAATTTCTGTAAGAAAACCTTTTCTTCTGCTAACAAAGAACTGATTTTTCCTAGGTTCCACCTTAAGCCTCTAATAGTTTCACTCTCTAGTGCACTGCAAACTTTAGATGCAGCTTTATAATCTCCTGCTCCAGGTGTCTGATCTCTTCCAAGTTTAGTTGTGTTTCAATCACAGGTGTTAAGAACAGTTGTGGTTCGTTACTAGAAAGGCACACTTGAGCTAGAACTTCAATCTGGAAGTAGCTGTGTATCAACAGGAAAATTGTACTAACCTCTGCATTTGCAGAAGTGTGAGTCATGAGAGATGTAGGTGACATCAGTCCTACAGAAACTTGGCTTTCACTTTTAGGAAGGTACACATATGAAAAGAAATTGAAAGGTTGACTTCACTTGAAAAACCACTAAAATTTGCACATCTCTTTCTAATATTTTCTTTTCATTCAAAATGACTATATTTAAGAATTTTCCTGGGGAGAAGAAGGAAAATATTTGCTGTTTTCTAGAAGACCAGAATTATTATTTCATTCTTAATTTTGCTCTTACTGAAAATGTTTTTTCTCTGTGATAAAGCATAAATAGAATTAATTTGCAGTCAGTCTTGTTTGCATTTTTGCATGAGCAGATCTTGACAAATGGCTCTGAAATTTAATAATTGTTTAGTTACCTCTACAACATTTAAACAAATCAACTTCATCCTATCTCCACTGCCAGGAAAAGAGAAAGCAAAACAAGTGAAGTCACCTAAAGCTGTCGTCCCCTCCAAAGTGGTGTGTAATCCCAGAATACTTAAGACACTATAACCATAAAAAACTTCTGGGCTTTTAAGAGAAGACTGCTTTAATGTCTTTAATAGAAAATACATGTAAATACTCAGCATTTCTAGTCATGCTTTTCTACTTATACTATACTATACTATACTATACTATGCTATGCTATGCTATGCTATGCTATACTATACTATACTATACTATACTATACTGACGCAGGAATGCCACGATGAGACACAACAGAGATGACCGAGCCAGAGTGAGAGGAGGAAAAGAGAGTTTACTTTTTTGATTTCACCTTATATACATTTCACAGAAATGGACCACATTGGAAGACAGAGGTTCAACCTCTTCAATTCCACTGGTCTGAGAATGTGTCTATCAATTGTCCCTCCTAACTGGAGGAATGTAAACAATAGTATTGTTTATAGAAAATGTGTGAGAATCTGACTCAAGTATGTAAACAATCAGAAGGCTAAAAGAACTGAAAAGAACAGGGTGACACTATACTATACTATAATTATAATATGTGATTTTACAAATATTACTATAGAATACACCTCACAGTATGGCAGATTTAATGCCTAGTTGTCCAGATTTATATAATTGGTGTTTAACTTATAGAGAACCTGAAGCAGGCCAAAAAGATTCTTTTAAGCTCCTTTTTAGATCAATAATTGAACCAGTATTCAATCAGTGCCAGATAGTGTATGTGTCTGCCTGAACAGGCTATTTACTCTGATGCTGACACACATATTCAACAAGCCAAACTTCACTCCTAAGAAATCACTAGATGCAGGTAGCTATTTATAAATTTTGAATTCCAGAAAGAGCTTTTATGATCATGTAGTCCAAATTTCCATGCAGCATAAGATGTTGAACTTAAGTAAATTCTACATCATGTGTTAATTAATTTTTGAGCTATATTAAATTTTTAGAAAGATACATAATGTAATGACCTCTCTAAAATGGATTAACAATAACAAAGAGACATTTCTTTCCAGATGTTGATATTTTAGCCAGATATTTTAGCATTTTAGAGCTGAATTCACAGTAGAAGTTTTAACTCTTTTCAACTTTTTTATCCTCTATGTTCCTAGACAATGTAAAAGCCATATAATTCAAGGGGGGGAATGTATATATTTTATCTTCCCCTTCTTGCCACACCTTTCCCTCCCCAGCAGGGGAAAAAAAAAAAAAAAAAAAAAAAAAAAAAAAAAAAAAAAAAAAAGGAGGAGGAAAACTACAACCATTAAAAATAAGTACTAATTTCCTGTGGGTTTGCAGTCCAAAATATGTGATAATGTGGAAAGTATTTGAAGTTGTAAAATGGGTCCAGCTTCATAATAGTTCAAATGGAGGCACTTTATACACCATTCTCTTTAACATAAGGACTTCTTCAACCTATACGGACATATAAAATTCTGTGTAAATCACAGGTGTGATATTTTAAATTTAAGTCAGTGCCAGTGAAAGCCATTACACTGACTGCACTGGAAGTCCACAGCCTAAATTTACCTGGAAGTCTGGTGTAATTTAGTCTATGACCATGAGAAGCACATCATTGAAGGAATTCAAACCTGAGATCTCACATGTGACAGGCTACTGCCGGAAACAGGCTAAAATAATTTTCAAATGAGTAACTGGAGACCAGCTTTCTCTTCCTTCCTGCAATTTCACTCTCCTTCCTTTCTGGAACCACATGGCAAAAAGCAGCTATGCCTTTGAAGAGAATCATATTTATATATTTTCCCCCATTTTCTGTGCCTTTTTAGGTGTAAGACTCTTCTTGTGCACATAGCTAGCCTTCCCTGCCACCAGAAGATTTATTAGAATGTGCTATATCATATATACCTCCTCCCTTAGCTATGTGTAGCAGTTTGAGTGTCTACCAGAACTCTGCTGTGAGATAGGATTAGGAGAAAAAGCAAAACAGGCTCAAATCTTAAAGGGTATAGAGGTAGAGTTATTAACACACACTAAAAGAAGAAAATGAGAATCAAAATGAAACTTTCAAAAACACTTCTCCCTCCCCACAAACTATTCACTTTCCCACTAGCAACATAAACAGACAAAACCTGTGGGTTTTCAGTTTCACAATTTAAAAATAGCCTTTCATCAGTTCTTAGGGAGAGGAGTCTCTCTTTCAACTTCCATGGAGACATCACCACAAGAAACAGTCCTCTACTGGCTCCCATGTCACAAATCTGCAGCTGCCTGGAAAAAAGCTCTGCACACTGTGAATTCCCTTCCCATTAGCAGCTTTCCTGTTAGCTGCATATGGGTCATCGACACTTTGGGGTGTCATTTTAAAGATAAGCAACTCCAAAGGCAAAGGATTTTCTTCATCTCATGGAACAGAGATCTCTTTTCACTTCTTCACTGGCACTGGGCTTCTTAGCTCTTTTTATTCAAACGTCTCATGAGATTACAGGATCACAGCTGCTAATTCAATATTCACTCAGTCAGTTACAGGTACTTTTGCTCAAATCCACAAATCTGAATAATCATGTCCCCAAAATGCATATTTTTCCCATGGTTTAAAGGGATATTCTAATATATTACAGTTCATTACCCATGGCTCATGAGTCCAGCCTAAATGAGGCAACTCTTCAATCCTTTCTCCCACTTAGGATTTAACTCTCTTAATCTCATACAGTGTCTCCTTTTGGTTCAATCAGCTTGTCTGTTCTCACTCAGAGAAGGGCCAGTGCTTCTGTTAGTCTCCCCTATCAAGGGAAGAGTTAACATCTCCCAGGTCTGCAGAGGACATGATGGCTCTTCCTGGGAAGTGGCTGAAGATGGTAGGGCCAGGCCACACTGAAGTTGGAGCAGGATCTCAGGGCTCTGGCCAGTGTGGGGTCCCTTGTCCAGCTGCAGAGCTGCTTTTTGGTCTCAGCTGCATGATCTCTCCAGTGGCTGGCCTTCTCCCCCTCCCTTTCCCTTTGCCTGGGAGTCACTGGAGGGGGAGGGGGGGCTCAGCCCCTGCAGCTTAGTGTCAGGATGTTTTACAACTCTTGGAAAACCCAATCTGGGGTGGGACAGGGGCATATTCTCATCCCCTCCCCTGGCCCAGGAGTCACCAGGCCAGGCGAGCCTCCCATGAAAAGGCCGGGCCTGGGCAGGCTGCATTATCCTGGCCTCCTGCATGGAGAGAGCCGGGCTGCCTTCCTACCTCCTCCGAGACTGGAAGGAAAAGGAATTTTCCTGGGATTCTCCTGATTTTTAAACTGGTGTATTCCCAGAGGCATGTTATCTTTCTTATTGGTAAATCAAGCTGTCAACTTCAAAGCCAGTCACTAATTTTTTTTTGCGATAACTTTCTTTTAAAAAATCCCTTCCATGCTAAACCAGCACACTGTGAAAACCGATAGCTTCCCAGGGAATAAATTCTGATTCTCTGCAAAGAGAGTCTGTGTGTGTCAGTCATGACAACCATCCACAGTATCAAGGTTTGCTTTTTTTCTTCCTGAAAGTGTTTCTCAATAGGAGAAAATTCCCTGCATAGATTCCACCCTTTTACCACTAAACCTGATGAGGCCAGATTGTTTAATGGGCAGTTTTTCATCCACCTGTATTTATGTCCCTACAGTCCAAAGCCCAGGATACCATGGGGGTTTTTATACCCTTTCTGTCACAGTCTGAGGAATTGGTTCTTCCTGTCTTTTCTCTCCATGGCACACACCATCTGGAGTAGAAGACATGACACACCACTGGCCTAGGCTGAATGGATTTAGCTGCATCAAAGTATCTCCCCTTTGATGCTTTGTGACAATGTTATGATGTTTCCTTATCTTTGGAAGGTACAATTTCTGTCTATAACTAATAAATGGATATTTCCCACACAGACTGGCTCAGAGGAGGCAGGTCACCTGTTGGCACACCCCTGTGCTATGAAAGAAGCCTCACCAGAGTATCTGTGAGGCTTCCCTCAAAACATGAAGCTGTGAGATGCACACAAAAATTTGAAAAACATGGCTTTTGTAAGCTGGTGGTGTTTCAAGGGCAGATTTCAAGAGCTGTTCATGGTTCATGGAAGCAGAGGACTTACCACAAGCAGAGAAGTTACATGTGACTTGAGCTGAAAGTAGCAGTTGTCTGGGAGGCTGCTGTGATAAATGATCTTTGCTCCTGTATTTATTTTCACTCCTACTTAGGTCCCCACTGAATGACAGCAGAGTAGATGGACCCTCAGTCTAGGCTATCCTGCACTCCTATGTTAGGACCTCTCATTGGATTTAAAACCAGAGTAGGTGAGATGTAGGAAAGATGGAAGATTACATCAAAGAAGAGACAAGTCCAAACTAGGTGCACATACTTTAAAAACTGAACTGTTTTTTCTTCACCAAACTGTTTCAGCTTCCACCACTAACTCTGCCCCCAATATCCATGTGGCTTCTCTTTTGCCTAGCAAAGTTAGCTGTCTATAGATATTTTCAGCTATATACTGGAATCCTGATATATACGTTTATACGTAAGAAAGATACACTCCAGTCCTGTGGAGGACGCTGAGCCCCAGCAGACCAGCAAATCCAGACTATATTGGTTTTTGTGAAAGCACACACTGCCCAAGGTCCTTCCATTTGATGTATTTCACAGGAAAAAAAAAACATTATAATGATAATAACAATTTTCCTAGGGCAGGAAGAAAAAGAAATATATTAATATAATAAGATACAACTCAACTGAAAACTGGGCAAATACCGATACCTAGGGAAGCAAAGTTTTCATAGGAGCCATGATGGGAAAAGAAATATGGAAACACCTTAAAAGGTCCATATTTTCCCTTTACTTCCTTCTGAGTTCTATTGAGTTTCTATCTGCTTCCTTCTATTGCCTGAAAAGAAGTGTATGTTGATAGATTTTGGACAAGTTGATCCAACCAGTCCTACAGTCTCACCTACCCAACAGCCTAAATTCAGCTAGGTTTGTGAGGCTGTATCTCTACAAAGAACAGGTGACCTAGTCCTCCAAGGTCTTTTCCACTTTTTGTAATACTACTGAATGTATGAAAAAGAGATGCACAAAGAGAACAGACATCACTGACTCTGGTGATGGAACTCACAATTACGCCAGTGCCTGCAGACATCTGTCTTTTCAGTAGCACTCTTTTCTTGCTCTATAAAGACCAGCTTAGATGTGTCTGACCAGCCAAACTGATGCCTGTGAGAGAAGCAGGTTCTCATTTTTCCTTTTAATGACATATTTTATAATTTGGTACCTAGGAGTGGTGCTACTGGAGTGGCTAACAAAGTGGTTGCAGGTTTCAAAACTGTGTTGACAGGCTCCCTGTGCTGGAAAATTGTAAGAATCGTCAAATCCTTTCCCTGCAGGTTATTTGTTCCCCCGATGACCACCCTTCCCCTACCCACCAGGGGACAGATTGCATGGAACAAAGGATGACTTTCAACACCTCTTCTGCAACTTAAAACAGTGACATGATTTGTGCTATAACTCTTTAGTCTGGTCACTACCTGAGATTTTGTGAAAGGACTTTTTTCTTTGAGGGACAGTTATGGCTGTGTCAAACAAAGGCACCAGGAATTTTCACCATCATGAACATTTAAAACAGCTTTACAACTTTGTATATGCTCTTAGAAGTGAATCAAAAGGAAAGAGTCCTTTCCTTTCTACTTCCTCCTTGCAAAAAAAAAAGTACTTATATACTGAAGACAGTATGTCTGCAGGTTGTTTAGCTCAAAACTTTCCTCTACTACTCCCTACTTCCCTACTATTTGTCTAAATTCCGTCATCTGTTTGTGGAATTACTTCATCACTAATGCCAAGTTTCAAGGACAGTGTTTTTTTATAATTGGAAACCAGCCAAAACAACAAGTGTATCTAAACCTCTCAACTGTGTATGTATTGCCAGTTTTACTGCTGCTTAACCTTGAGGAATCCAGCTTTGCTTTGAAACAGTTTATTGTTTTGAGTCATACTTACTTCTAATTCCCTTTTGTCATTTAAGGGAAGGTTCCACCAGCTTTATAGAGCTGGTTAACACATAGTTATAATGGATGAATATATCTGATTTCCTAACTTACATACACATTTTCACCATCGCGACCCAAATTTTATTTTGTCCAAAGTTAAGGTGGCCTAAGTATTTGCATTTAACACACTGTAAGGAATATTAACTCAGAATTAAAACTATTTGAGGGAGTAGGTGTTTACAAGAGAAGGGTTGGGGTGCTGTGGTTAATGAAATCAGTAGGAGTTCTCGACATTAATGGCTGTTAGATTGGGCAATGGGTAGAAGCAAGCATAATTGCTTGAAAACCTTTGATGTCATCAGGATGAACAGTGTGAGGTGTGCTCAAAATGACAAGGAAGTCATTCTCAGATCTGCTAGTTCCCATGCAGAGACAGTTTCCATTTTGTGTGAGAGCTCTAAATTCTACTGCTTTTAGAATAAATGGGCAATGGAAGACAAAGAGGATATTAATATCCCCACAAAAACACATTGAACTGTTTATCCAACTCAGAAAGCAAAGGAAAATGCACACAAAAATCCTTTCAAGGCTGTTGTCTTCCAAGCCATGATGTGTTGGTGCAATACGAAATCAGAGCAATTTGCCTGACAAATGTTGATAATGATCTCTATTTCTTCCCAAAGTCAGTAGGGGAGAGACAGCCTTCAGGCCTTCAGGCCAGTTCTTCCTCATGTACCTCATCTCACTGTGAGATGAGACTTTTACTTCAATGTATCCCGTGAAAAATCTCCTTGAACAAACTGATGATGACATTAGTATGATCAAAACTTGGGTGAAGATCACAGAGAAATAATGCTCAGACACAGAAGTTTTCTGTCCCTCAAGGACAGCATGCCCTCAACATCAAGGAATTCCCCCAGTAATACATTGCAGCAGTCCTGTGTCCTTGCTCCACTTCAAGGCCTTGGCTTCAATGGAAAACTTTGTGCTTGGGCAACTGTTTGTGCTTACAGACCCATGACTATACACAGAGGGATCTGCCCAGGCATGTCTGTGATTTAATTGTGCTTTCTTGGCATGATGGAAAAGAGATACCTGTTTTCCTGATCACTTAGGAGAAACACTTATTACACCTGACACTGCCTCAGTGTTATGGTAACCATGTCTGTGGCATCTAAATGGCTTCTAAGATTAAAATCTTCCTCACTTCAGAGCTCATAGAACAACAGGTTCTTTTTCCTTATACTTTTACTCACTGTGCACTTAATTTGAAGCACTATGGCTCAGTGGAACAGGTCAGATCACAAGAAGATAGACCACCAGTTGATTTTTCTTTTAAAAATGGAAGAAATTACTTTCTTTTGGATGACTAAAAAAAGTATCTACCTTTGAAAAATATAAGACTTCTCCACTTCCAATATTCATCTGAAATGCATTATAACTGTAGTATTTTAGGGCCTGTAGTAGTAGTCTTTTACTGACCTCAAGTAAATAAAAAGGGACAATTTGATTGTTTTATTAGTGACACCTGTTAATTCTCTGAGCCAACAGCTTGACTGATTATGGTTATTACAGTTAATATTAACTATGCAATTCTCAAAATGCTCTTCTACTTTTTTTATAATAAGCATATCCAAATATTCTGCATTTTTTTAATGTTTAATTCAACAGAAATAGCGTTTATTATTCTGTGGTTACTTCTAAAGTGTTGAGAAAAGAGAAATAGAAAGTAACACTTTTGTCCACATTCATACATTTTATAAATGTGTTTGTCACTACTGTCTTGATTCAAGTATGATGAAATTGCTAGTGAGGGAGAATCCTATAGTGGCAGAAACAGGACGGGAATACAGGGCGAATGATTTTTCCTTGATGTTCCTGAATACTCCTCCTAGAGGACAGCAATGAAAGGTGGAAAAGTGTTGAGAAAAGAAACTGTGTCCACTGGCTTGCAGTACTTAAGGAAGTCTTGATACCAGACAATGCTACGAAGTTCACCAATAGCATGAAGTTTGATCTTAGCTGAAAATACACACCTTTGGCTAACACCATTATTCCAATTTACAAAAACAACAATGCCAAGAAGTAATACAACACAAAACCAGCGTTGTTAGTGTATCTCTGCTAATAGAAGGCACTTTTTGTCTGCTTACCTTGTTCTGTCTGAAGACATCCCTGCTTACCAGAAAAATCACCTCACCCTGTATTCCTAACAAGGAGCTGATTGCAAAGCAAAGCAGGCCAATCATCTGAGAACAGCTCCTAAGCACGACAGATCCTTGCATGGGGCTGCTATGAAATGGCACCATGGAGAGCCATGGTTAGTGACAGACTTAGGGGTAGGGGGAGTTGGGGAGGAGCGGATGCAAGGTCAGATGGACAGAAACACATTAACATGTTTTTTTCCAAAGTAAACTGATTGTGGTTCTAATTTAATTAGCTGATACTAGGAGTAATTCAAGTTTTAATTAGCAAAATGTTCATACTAATTATAATTCATATTATCATGGAAGGCTGTTAATTGATGTAATTAACAGTATTATTAATGTCTCTGAATGCTATGGAAAATAGTTTCCATGACTAATGGGAGTAACCGCTCCTTGGAATTGCTAATCCATTATCTTCTGACTACCTTTCCCAATGCTGTGGCAGCACTGTCCAAGTTTGCTTGTTTTGTGTGACATTATGAGGCTGGGTTACCTGCCAGTGATGGGAAAACCAAAACTCTGCATAGGTGACTCTCCAGCTGGACACAGCAGGGGCATGAAGAGGGGGTCAGCAAGCGGTGACTTTGCCAGCACAATTGAAGGGCAGGCCTCATCCCATCCTCATAGCAAGGCAGGACATTATCATGTTGTTTTTCTCCAGCTAAGACACGGTTGTCCTATAAACTCCTTGAGATTTTTTTACCCGCTGCTGTAGTTGGCTGTTGACCCACAATCTGCTTTCAAAATCATCCACGTAAGGCTGACTTTAACTCGGGAGGTTGCATTCCCAAGGGTTTGCAATGATTTAGAAGCTGCGGATTTGCTAAGACCCACAATGCCTGGAACGTGCTTCCCCCTTGCTGTATTTAGTTCACTCCTTTCATAGAAGTGAAAGAATGTAGATAGATAGCACTATTTCCCTAGGGAGTACAAGCACATGCAAAATGTATTCCACAAAACAAATATTTAAATTATGATCTCTGTAGAAATTAATTAAATATCCTTAAATACACATAAAATAACACAAAATACAAGATGAAAATATATAGAATTATTCTTTTCTAAATACTGGTTTCAAATTCTAACAGAATTGTAGCCCTTACTGTCTTCCTCAGGTTAAGTGTGAATGCTAGAGGATGAATTAAGTAAATCTACAAATCTTTACATTTTTTTCCCATCTTTTTAATACAGTCTTAATGACTTGAACCAACCAATGAACAGAAAGGTGGAATTTTTAATCCTTTTTGTGGTTTTATCCTTGATTCTGAGTATTCAATTCTTGCTGTGAACAACCATTTCCATATTTACTTCTTCATTTATTTTTAATTTAAAAAACTGAGTCAAGCTCTAAACAGACACTGCTGCAGTTTTGTAGTTTTCTACCTGGGGAATGAGCACCTTGGAGTTGAAGATAAGATAAAACATAGCCAGAGAGCATTCCAGTCTTCTGATCGGTAATGTTTGCTCCAGATATCTTGGAAGATGAGCTGGGTTAAAATCCACAGCTTGACTGTAAATCCCACAACAGGAAGAAAGAATCAAATTCCAGGCATACTGGTCATGGAAAATAAACCTTAAGATGATCATTCTGCTAAAGGTTATCTGTGCAAAAACTCCAAACACTGGAGTGACATTTAGCTTTAAGGTATCAGTGGGCAAAAAAATAATAAGCCAAATCTCTTTTTCTTGGGATTACCCAGTATTAACTGGTATGTAGTTTCTCAAGGAGTTTCTGGTAAGAGTACATTTTGTTCTTTGCATGTTTTCCTTTTCCCTTATTCCACTGCGTTTGCTGTGGATAATTTAGAGTTTGTCAACCTTTCCATTATAAAAGCTTCACTCTCCAAAATATATTCCTGGTGCCTAAATGCATGCTCCAGCCTAAGTATTGCCAGTAGATTTTAAATATATGGGAGGATATCTGTGTAGGAAATGAACTTAAAAAAAAAAAAAAAAAAACAAACACAAAAAAACCAAAACTGTGACTGTTTTCTCTGTTTAGTAAAAATAACTGAGAAATTTACAGAACACATTCCCTGCTAGTGTAAATCAGCAGCTCTCTTTCAGTCATAACCAGGAGGAGGCCTGACCCCTGCATTGCTAAAATTTTGTTTACTTGTATGATCAAAACTCCCATTTTCCAGATAACTTACTACAGCTCCCACAATTAATTTACCTTGTTCAGAAGAATATGCCCAGGTTCTGTATGTTCTAATACCATAAAAGATTTGTTGTAATAGGAAAATACCAATCAGCAGCTTTATTAATCTTTTAAATTAAAACACATTTGGTTTCTATGCAAACTTAGAGAATCAAGACTGGTTTTTACTGAAATAGAATTGAATTCTCCTCAAAGTGACCATTTCACATTAAAAGTTAATGTGCCTCAGAAATAATAGCTTAGATTCCTCCTCACAGTTTTTATACTCTTCTTGTAATGGGATGCTAGAGCCTAGTTAGAAAGATTGACAGAGTGTGAACAGAAACAACAACAAAAAAAGTAAATAAAATAAACAAGGGGGCTCTTCAAAAAGAATGATTCTAAACCCATAGAGTTTTCAATATAATTCCTATTAAAATTCTCATTTATCAATCAAGACACCTTCTAGACTCCTTAGTTTTTGGTTTGTTTCTTCATCTGATAAATAGCTTAAAAGCAAGTTTCATCATTTTATATTGGACATACCACTGAGATAACCATGCAGTGACAATAAACACAGTCCTCTTTGTGCATACTCCAGCAAGCATCTGGGATTCATCTGGAGTCTGTAGTTTGCATCAGGAGGTAACAGTGGTCCCTCCACATGACTGGTTTGGTCAGCATTTTGTTTTTGTTTAAGCTGTACATGTCAANCTATTTCATAAATTAACATTGACAAATAATTTTCTCTCAGGCACAGCAAGAAAAGGGGGGAAGTAAAGGCTGATGCATCTTCTTGCCTGCAGAACAATGCAGCACAGCCTTGTAGAGGTTTGCATAAACCATATGTAAGGAGTTTGTGAATTGTGCTTCACAGTCAGGGATGGTAACAGCCTCACCACATGGCAGTGGTGACTAAGAGACAAGATTAGAGCCTTAGGGCTGAAAAGCCTTCCACATATGCTTTGCAACTGTCCCGAGTTGTGATCATTACTCTCTGCTTCTGGGTGAGTGGATGGGCTATAAACTAAAGAGGAGGCCCATTAAATCATCACACGCGTGCTGAAGATTAAAGTCACAAGCCCAAGTATTCACACAGCGGGAATGCCTACTTATGTCAATGCACAAAATCAGGAACATACCTGAATGCAGTACAGAATTCTCAAAGCAAATGCTTCCCTTCTTCCATATCTGTGTATTTCTTGATATGGGAAGCTGCTTTGGCTTTAAGCTACCAAACCTACTATGACACTTTCTTATTCTTAATTCATGCTGCTGCTTTTCAATGAGGAACTTTTCAAAGACTCAATGCTAACTCATTTCTAACTCACTCTATGAAATCAAAGAAGTCCAAATACTTGGTAGTACACATCTTCACAGAGCACCAAGCACAGGGAAAGAAAGAAGTGGGGCTAGATTTTGTGTAGGTTCTCTGATGACATATTTAGCTTCACAACAACTCTATTAACATGAAGCAGAAGATTGCTATCTGGTTTTGAGGCATTTGGATTTGTTTGGTTTCAGAGAAACATAGATACTGAAAAAACATTCTCCCTGAGACTGCATTCAGGTATGTTCTTAATTTTGTGCATTGACATAAGTAGGAATTCCCACTGTGTGATACAGGGCCTTTGGAGGTCAGCCTTTGGTGAGCTGCCCCTTGAATTTCTTGGTTCTTTTCTCATTTATTTTTTTTTTTTTCTGAAGGATCAGAAAGTAGGGCACAGAAAAAGTGATGCTTGAAGTGAAGCTCAAAGCGACTCCTGCTGCTGCTTCAGACATCACAATCCTCAGCAGAGGCTGAAGGTATCTGCAGGTCAAGAGTTTCCTCCTCTCCTATTGCTATGCAGTGCTGGGGGCATTATATATACCAGTGCTGATCCTCCCAGGCAAGACAGACTTGGGACCAGTGTGGGTGTTTGCTGAGTTGTCCTAGCCCATATTGGTTCTGGAAAATGCCATGAGGCCTTTGGAGATCAAGATTCTTCTCTCTCTCTCTCTCTCTTGTCCATGTTGAAAAGTATTAAAGATGGGGAGGAAAAAAGGAAGAACAAACAGAAAAAAAAAGATAAAATTTAAGAATTAAATTGAATAGGATTACATTTAAATAAACTAAAACGGGATTCTTGTTTGTCTTTTTATTCTGAGGGAAAAGCACTTCAGAGAGAGCATCGCTGTGCCGGTTCTGTACTGCTACCACA
>WEIU01023111.1:311-12480 GCA_013389925.1 Aegithalos caudatus
CTCTGGTTTCAGTATTGTAAGTGTAGTTAGCAGTGCTAAGGCTTTCTTCTTTTTATGACACAGAAATAACCATATTCTTCAGGAAGAAACAGAGAGAATTTTAACAAGGGATAATAGGAAACAGGTAATTAACTCTCATTTACAAAGTTGGAGTTTTTTCCAGAAAAATGTTTTCTATATGAAAAAAAATGTGCCTGTTTTCAAAACCCAGTGAAAAAATTCAATTTTCTGTGTGATTTCTTAAAGATAAACAAAGCTACATCATGGCATTTTAAATCATGATTATGTACTTTTTAATAGTGGAAAACTCAGACAAGTAATTTAATATGTCTTCAGAAGGTAAATATTAAATGCTTAATAAATGTTTGGTTTAAATTTGGAAAAATTTGTTTCAGACTGCAACATGGCAATATAAATTGTGATTCTAATCTAGTTTTAAAGTTGCCTGGGTTGGGTAAATGAACTACTAAGAAAATTTCTTATTTTCAATAGCATACACCTAGATAAAAACAGGGATACTGAATTATAATGAAATAATTGGTATTCTATTTTATATTTGTGTCTACATTTTACAAACAAGAATCTAAGAATGAAGTTGTGAGTTAACAATTTGAGGGTTTTTTTAGGCACATATAAGATTCTCATAAAAGCTATGATATGAACACTACTGTAATGACATAAAGCTTTGCTAAATAAAGATAAACGTAAATTAGCAGAAATCTTTCTGTGGTCTATATGAAGAGGTCTTGAATGGGCTCCAGAGGTGATAGTTTTCCCCAGCTTAAAATAATTGGCTACTTAGGATCTCTGAGGCTTCACCACAGAGTAGGTATTCTCATGGGCTTGACAGATTGTCACAGCTTCAGCAGAAACACTTCTCAGAATTGAGGCAGACCTTCATCTCATGCCAAGAAATTTTTCAGGATATTTTTATCACTGCTGTTTTATTTTGAGATACCTGATGCATAATCACGTCTAGTGACAAATTACGTTATATCTGTAATAAGAGGGAACCCAGTTCTTTTAGATTATATTAACATGTGAACTAATAGAAAATATTTTAATTATTTGGGAGGCCTTAGAACAGAGATATACATGTGATGTATCATTTGCCAGTCTTCGATTCCTGCACTGCACTGTAAGGTTCATTTGGTATGAAATTAATTCTTATTTTCAGCAAATCTATAAACACACAAAAATAGGAATTTCTAATACCATATCTGCTTTGCATCAATATTTTGTCTTTTGACAATTTTACTGCTTTGTAAAATCAAAATTCAGTGCTCCTTTGGAAAAGAATAAACTGAGGGGGTGCAAAGGGAATTTTTTAGTTTGCAGCAATCCTGTGCCACGAGAACACCTTTTCCCTCTCCTTAATCATTACTTACTGTCAGAAATCATCAGTGTGGCACTTTATTTCTATGAGCTATTCCTTGCTCAGTGCTTATTTCATGCTTTTTGGATTAGCAAAAAACAATTTCACACCCAGTGAAATTAGTGTTACATGTAATAAGAATCTGCAATTGGAAGCTTCATTCTGCTGAATTGTCCTGATTTGGTACAATAGGTTCCTAGAGTGCCATACCTCTTTTTTAAATGGTTCAGTGAGATCAAAAGTAATTATTTTCTTCTTTCACTCTACTCTCACCACAACTCAAGAAAACATTAGAATAGTTTCACTTACTGCTAAGTATGTTCTTAACTTTTTGTTAGTCAACAAAGCACTTTAATGTTTCTTTTGTTCCTGACTCCAAATCATACACAAACTTAAATGGAAAATGCATATAATTGATTTCATAAAACAAGATCAAACTGAGAAATACATTTTAAATGGGCTTACCCAAGAAAAGCTGTGATTTGATTCCATTACAATTCATTAAAGATTTTTCCTTCTCAAAGTCCCTGGCTATGGCTGGGGAGAATAGATTGTCAGCCTTTGCACCTGATCTAAAGTTAAAACCTTTCTCTCAAAAAACCTTGAACAAATACCAAAGTCTTCATGTTGTGTTCAGCAAATAACTACTGATTTTAAGAAATAAAAAGGTACCAGTGTAATGTAACTTTTAGTCCATCCCAAATAACAAAGTAGAAGAATACTGAGTAAACCTGCGGAAACATTTGAGGTCTCCATCGTCCAACTTAGCGTTGTTACTCTACTATCTCTAACACTGTCACAATATGATTTTCATATTTTCAGCTTTTAAATTCCTAACTTCTGAAAACCTCATGCATGCCCCTCCAATAAATTCCTAACTCTTCCTATGTAACAATCCCTGGGGGCATAGGCTGGGGCAGTCAAGTATTACTAGTGATAGAATAGTGAGGTGATCAACTATCCAGACTAAAGAGCACATGCTCATTCAGAAACACCACACCAGTGTTACAGTTACCTGTTCCCTAAAACTTGTACCTTGGCATTTTTAGGGAAGCACTTTTATCTCTTCACTATTTCTTTGTGAAATGCCTATATTGTCTTACCCACATTTCTTTCTGGATTACAGTAATTTTCTTTCTTTCAATATTCCCCAAGTTCCAAATGCAAATACTAAAAACAACTGATGAACTGTTGCTGTTGGACACGAAAATGAAGAGCTTGACTCCAGTTAGAAGAAACATCTCAGAAGGTTTTATTTACAGTTTTGCACACCCCTTTTATAACATGATGTGCTGAGGAACCATGTAATTGGTCAGCAAAGACAACACTTCTCTTCATTGGTTAAATAATAGAAACAAAACCTGTGAGAGGGTTGTATGAGAAACCTAGCATGTTCTGAAGAGATAAAGACTATTTACATTCATTGTCCTTGAGAGGGATGGATTCTCTCAAGAGAAAAGAAATCAGCTACTACAGGCTGAAAAACTCCACAGACTCAGAAAATCAAACCCACAATGAGCCTAGCTAAATCATTGCTAAAGAACTTCACATTTCCTCCATTAGATTTAGAAACAGATTCATATGGTCATGCACTACCACGTGTGCATTTATTGCCCATTTCTCCTAAGGGATTGGAAAAAGATAGAGCTATCTGGGCAAGTCATGGTATGAGGAAATCCAATTTCTGTCTTCAGTGGTTTCTATGGACTGGGCTTCTCAGTCCCAAGTGGAATGTAAATCTCCTGTTCCCCCCACTAGCAGTTCAAAAGGAAGATGAAAAAGGAAACTATGAACATTGTCCTTCAAAAGGCTTTCCCCAAGGCTCAGAAACCCTCAGCAGACTTACTCCTTAGCCATGACACCTGGTAGTGCTGCCCCAACTCCCACTATCCTGCCCATCCTGCAGGGCACTCGCTTTTCCAAGAGAAAACATTCTTTCTCCTTGCCCTATACGTCTGCTATTACTTATTATTTACATTTTCATTTTTTCACATATTGTATTTTCTTATAATGAATTTGAGTATTATTTTAATGGAGAATATGAGAAAGGTGAATACATCTGGCAGAGTTTTCTATTAATTTTTGAGTAGTAACCTTTGCAACTGTACAGGTGTCATTGGGAGATATGAACCCTGTTGAAAGCAATGAGACTGCTTGGCTGCCTGATGAAAAAGTTTCTAAAAACAGAAACAGAGAAGAAACCCACAATATATAAACATAATCCTTATACTCATGAAAGTAGCACCACTGATAAAATGGTTAAGGGAGGCAAATATCTGAATAAAAGGAGAAAAAAAAATAAAGATCAAAACCTTATCCCCCTGTTACAGGACCTATCAGGTAGGTAAATACAGCCCAAGTTCAAAACAGAGTTATTTTTCTTCTTAATAAAAATATATAGTCAGACTTATTTCAGTAAAATAAATTGTATATATCTGACTCTTTTTCATATACAGGGAAAGAGACAGAAGAGAAACACAACTGGAGGGAAATACCAACAAAGAACCTTTTCCTGTAATCTAAGACTCCCAAAAATTATATATTCTTTCACAAAATTAATAAATACATTTGATATATCATCCACTAATCTTGGACATCAGTAAGTGCAAGATTCCTATTAATTTCCACTAGTCTGGAATCAGTATCTAAGCAACCATTTTTCCAATACTTCAAGTATGTCTCTGTTAACTAATCACAGCAAACGAGCAAACAAACCAATCCCAAGAGTATGTAGATTATACCTGATGCAAAGCCTCTGTCATCATTCTTGTGACTATGAGAAGTGGATGAATGGATGATGAAAAATAATCATTGCAAAAACAGATAAACACATTTAGAAATTTTGAAAACACTGGGTATAAACTTCGATAAAGTGAATTTATTAATGATGAGACACAATTTCTAGATATACTAAAATCAAATGTGGAAAAGAATGCCTGCAATTATTTTTAGATAACTTAAATCTTTTCTTTTCTTCCTAAGTGAATATTTCCTCTTATTAAATATACTGTCTTCCTCATTCCCCTCAGACTTGCACAGGGAACTGCACTGACACTGCATCAATAGATGCAGTAACCTATCCCCTGAAATGCTATTAGCTTGAATTTGAACTGTTGGATTTTACATTTAAGTAATCCTAACTTCATCTGTATAAAACTTTTGAAATTACTTAAGTCTGAAACCTGAATAGAAGAATGACTGTGTGTCAAATCAGGGTTTTATAAAAGTTTTCATCCTTAGTAAAACTATGAATGAGTGATCTGTTCCAGCTATCTAAAGAAATGATCCATTTCCTTCTAACACACACAAAGTTGACCCAAAGGCCAGAGATCAGCTGCTAAATATAGTAGGAAAGTTATGTAATTAGTTGTTTTGCAAGATCAATGAACAATTGGACTGCTCATATGCTGCTGAACTCAGCTACATTCATATTCTCTATTGCCCAACATACACAACACTTAATATTTATGTTGACTACTTCACACATTTATACTACATCAAAGTAATAACAATGGAAAAAAATAAAATGTACCATAAAGTAGCAAAAAATGTTAGCGCATTAAATGAATTTGCATATAAATTGATGATAAATTGTCCTTCTTTAGGAGTTATTGTGACCAGCTATGTAGAATATGTGCCTGGGCATAACCTAGAGTTTGCACAGATCTATAATGATCCTATATTAAACTGATCCTTGATTCTTCCCAAATGCCAAAATACTTTTTTTGGGAGGGTTGAAGTTCATAGTTAAATGAGCATGAAGCCTAAGAAATTTCAGTTTATTCTATTTTCATTTTATATTTGAAATATGATCCCTTCTCAGTTTTGTTGCTTGAGCAGTTTCATGCTCAGTTTGGTTTATGCTCCTGTTCATAAAGGATGTACATGCATGTGTGACTTTAACCATGCATGTAAACTCAACCGCAGTTATTGAATCACTGGACCTTATGACTAACTCCATTGGCTTTAACAGAATCTAAGCACTTGCTTAAAACTAACAGAAATTAAATAGGTGCTTAAATACCTTGCTTAATAAGTCTTTAATGACTCTCATGTACCAAACAGTTCATGAACTGAACTGTAAAAAGATGAATGAATCACAGTTATTATCACTTTGTTCAGTAAAATGTACTTATTTAGCAGAAAAAAGAATTTACATCACATATGAATATCATACATAAACTTTATTTCAGTTCTAAGAGTACAAAAATGAATTCTAAGAAATCTAGACTCTAGCTCAACTAGAGTAGTAATCAGATTGTAAGAGTATCAGTAGAAATATTTTGAAGGCTTTTCAATCTGTTTTAGCATATGTTTCTGTGAGGATATTAATTGACAATAAAAAACAAAAGTATAAATTAGGCCAACTTGAAGTGTAAAGTGGTGTGACATTACAGAATGAATTTAGTCTTTATAATATTTTAATTACATTAAGAGCAGATTAAGAATATATTACTTCACAGCAGAAGATCCCAGTTAATAAATAATACACACATCATTCATGTTGTATTTAACAGATAACATTCTTTTTTGAAATTCAATTCCAATTTTAAAGATGTAGCATTTTACCTTCAATTAAAAAAAATAAGAATTGCTTACATTATATATTTATAGAACACCTTTGTATACTATTCGTAAGAGTTCGGGGGTTCTGATTTCATCTTTGCTTTAGAGATAACTGCAAAGATTTGCAGAGATCTGTCAAAGCTGGGAGTAAATAGGGGTCAGATTTTGCTTAGCTGACAATGTGCTACAGAGTTACAAGAGAATGACAATCTCATCTGGAACCTACATGACTCAAATCTAACTTCTTATTTCCTGATAGAGCTAGTCAAAGAAAGGAATCCAGAATACCATCTGCCATCTGACAGTCTAATTGAAGTTCCCATCTTTTTTCTCTGATTTTATGGCCAGTTTCAACAGCACTGTGAAGTGATTTAGTCATGCAGAGCATAAAATCATTTAGGTTGGAAAAATATTTAAGGATGGAGGTGTCTTTAAAAGCTATTAATGGGAACCTCAGCTGCAGCTATGTACATCTATGAAGTATTCAAAGTGCTGATTTTCTTTTTCAAGGGTCAGTGTGGGAAACAACAAAGGCATAAGCAAAAGAAAGTGTTGGATAAAGTTGAATCAGCTTGATAGAAATGCAGTCTTGGCTCAGAATTCCCAACTGCTGTAATATTAGGGCACTAAATGCCCCAAAACCCCATGCATGGTGAGGGTTTGGGGAGGTGATTTGGCTAGAAACCCTAATAACTTTATTTAATAAATTAATCCCTGAACTAATTCCTGAACTGGCTCACCAGGAAGCTACCTGAGTGTCAAAAGCAAAAGCAAGGGCGTGGGTGCTGATGTGAGAGAGGGAGGGAGGAGGGAGGCAGCCTGGATTTGGATCAGGTTAAAATGAACCACACCTGAAGCCCACATAAATTGTGACATGGGGAAAATTTGACACTAAATCAATGCAGATACGATGAACTCTGAGGCCTGGCAACATTCTCATTTTGATGCTTGTGACTAGAGGAAGATTTTAACAGTTTATTTTTTCTCATCAAGTCCTTAGTCTTGGACATGAAGATACCAATATGAAATCAAATAAAATTTTTTACAAAGTTGAATTAAAATGTTCATTCTGTTCATGCATTAAATATGCATGTCTTAAAAAAATACGCAATTTCACTTTAAAAGGCTTCTAACTATTCTAAATACAGGGGGAAAATGTTTTGTCACAGAAATTTTACATTTATCTAAATGAGAACTCCTTGTTGAGATAGTTTAATTCCCTGAAGCTAGTAGCAACAGATCAAGCTTATTATTCTGTCTGACTACCCTGAGTGCTATAAAGTTGACATTATATGTCTTGCTATGAAAAAAAAAAAAAAAAAAAAAAAAAAAAAAAAAGAAAGCTCAAACCAATTTGTTTGTGGAATTAACTATTTTACACTAATTTTTGCATAAATGTGGTAAAATTTGTAAAAATACACTATAGCTATACACCATAAATTGTATAAAAAATGTGAATGGAATTGTATTTAATTTATACAACTTTTGCAGAATTCCAGAGAGCAATATAGCAAACACATTCTTTTATTGGCACAGGAAATATAGAGTGTTCATGAAGTAGGAATGCATAGTATGGGAGAATAGGTCCTTCAACTGCATTTAGTAACTTAAAGAAGGGAGGCTAGAATGAGAGTTTTTCTCATAAAATTAAGATCAAAAATTCTGGATATCCCATTTGCTGGGTGACTGCTGTAAGCAGCATACTATCCTGAGTGCTCAAAATGAGATATGCCAGTGTCAATGGACAAAACTAGTTGTTGGGGGAAAAGAATGAACAAGAAGATATCCTAGTGCATTGCTGCTTTATTCTATCTTTGAGCTGAAGCAAATATCACCACCTGACTTCAAAGAACTTGTCCAGCACACTGGTGCTTCAGGATCTTCTATCAGCTAACACAGTGCTCCTATAATAACACTTTCTATTTGTGTAAAAAGTTTGCCATAACTTACTTTTGTGAAGGTAGCAGTTTTGCATGTATTTGAAATATACCTTCAGAATGCTTAACAGAACAAGTTCCTCAGCAAATGTAGGCAAAGCAACATCTTATTTCCAGATCTCAATCTAGTTCTGGCAGAAGCTAGATACAAACTTGCTCAGACTGGGCAGAAAGTCTAGACAACCTAGTAACAGCATTTCCATGTTTGAACTGACTACACCAATGTACTTCCAAAGCAGGGAATCAACTCAGCAAGACTCATCAGAAACACGGTTTTGGATGTAGGCAACTGTGTTATATTCTTTGTGTGTAAATTCTCATTTGGATACAGCCACTATACTCATCCTAATTTAAATGCTTTTAAAAAAACGTTAAACATAATCACATTCAAATAAAAGTGTGATAGTTGTTTTATGAATGTGTCGATACATTTGCATGATGTGTGATTGCTCATTATACAGATGGGCTTATTTCCATACTATGAAGGAACTGCTTCAGATGGGTGGAATAATTTCCCCCTTCCTTTGTCACAGGCCGGGATTTTTTTGCAAGAAAGGGTGCTGGTTTACATCATAGGGCTTGCCTGATCATGAACTTCTTTAGCAAAACAAAACAAATGAAAAACACATACCAGTACTAATTATCTTTACTAGTTATTCTTCCTCCTCAGAGCAGTCCCACGTTTTTAGGCACTGTATGTAATGTGACTAAAGGAGATGATCGGAGCTATTTATTAGTAATAACCACCACTGAAGGACTTCTCCACTTCCTCCCTACAGGTTTGAACAGGTTCTCCAGCAAACTTGTTGTAGTAGTTTTACTATGGTAAAGATATGCTTTAACAAGATTTGTAAGGAAAATTATGTATTTGCAGGGAAGGAAGAAGCAGGCTTTCAGGTAGACAAACGCAAACCTGCTCAGACCACAGGAAAGACTCTTTTGTCTGAAGTCATGGAGACATTTAAATGACTGATTCCTTTCCCAGAGAATTAGATGCTTAAATCATATTCAATTTGCAGGGAATGTGTACCACAATGTCCCCCCAAAGTGACAAAAAAATTATCTGTTATATCAACTCATTGATGAGTAGAAAGTTTGTTATCCTTTCCATTGGTTTAATATTGTTAACTAAAGGTTTCCTAGGGCAAAAAATAAAAAAACCTACAAACAAAGAGGAAGAAATGGGAGAGAAGTTACTAATTTAGGACCCAAAGAAACATTTATCTACCAGTGTGGTTATACGTGCTGAAGTTTGGCAAATGCAAGTACATAAAAGGTTGTAAGGAATAACCAAATTGACACCTGGAACCCTTCTGGTCCTTGAAAATTCTCAGCTTATAAAGGAATATAAGTACACTGAACATGTTTTGCAACTGAAATGGAAGACTAAGCCCTCACTAAAAGAATGACTTGAGAAAACCATTTAAACTACTATTCCCTGGTTTGTTTGTTTGGTTTTTTGTTGTTTTTATTTTTTGTTTGTTTGTTTGTTTGTTGTTTGGTTGTTTGGTTTTTTTTTTCCTACTTAAAATCGCTTTTAAAAAGATCTTCACTGTCTTTGGAAAGAATCATTTTTAACATCTGGCACTTTCAAGGGAAAATGAAAATAGAACTAATCCTTAGTGTAAGCACTTGTAAGGCAAAAGATTGGAAGCATAAAAGGGATAAATTGTTGTAAGATAAAGGCGTAGATGTAGGCTAGATAATGCATGTGTGGGGAAAGTGAAAAAGCTGAGAACTATGAATTATTGAGAGCAAGGAAAAGGCCAAGATTATTTAAAAAGTACCCGTGACCAAAAGGTCACATTTTAGGATAAAATAAGGGCAAAGAAGAAAGAAAAAAGGAGTATGGGGCTGCAGGCTTTCCTATGGATTGTATTCAAATTGTGCAAGAAACTATGTTCCATACCAATTATTGCAATCTAGTGGCCAACTGCAGTTCCCCTTGCAATTTATGAAGTTAGGAGTTTTGATTCTCAACCTCTTTGTATGTAGAAATAATGACATTTTCTTTCCCTGATGTATTGTGGATAATAATCAGCATCTGCAAGATAAATTCTGAGTGTGTTATACAGAGGTGGCAAAGCACACTAATAATATGTTGACATTCTAAATATAAACATTGCAATTATGTTGCTACAACCACAACTAGCAAATGCCTTGGACGCAAAGGAAGGAAGCAAACTTTAATCTTAAGAACAGACAGACACTGCATCGAATGGAACTAATCCTGTGCTTAGGAACCTTGCTGAACCACTGCTCTTTTGAATGGGTGCTACAATACAGGCCACCAGCTGTTGAAGTATGGCAGTAGGAGGCTCTTTAAAAGAAAGTTTTATGGTTCTGAATGCAAGTAATTTAAAACTTAGGTAAAATTTGTCGCATAAATGGAAATATCAGTTGAAGATAATACCCTATATAAAATATGTTATGCCCTTTTTAACATCTGAGCAGTGAATGATTTCTTAGTTTTTATTGAAAAGGAAAGGTTTCAGGAAGATCAAACATCAATTTTCTTGGCTAGACTGAAGTTAAAGTACTCTCTCTTGAAAATAATTATCACAATCAGCTTATACCTTTTTTCTCAATTTGCAATTATTTGGCTAGAAAAACAAAGTTAGATTTTTAGACACACTGAGATTTCTTCAATGTTTTGATGTTTATTTTTCAAAATGCTCTCTTAAACAAAATTCTCAGTTATTGTTAAAAGAGCTTTGTTGGCTTGCTTACCTTTCAACTCAACAGGAATTAAATTTACAACTTGCCAGAACATTTACAATTTGCAGTTTAAGGAATCTTTAAAATATATCATTCAAGACCTAAAATGTGGTAAATCTGGTATACAATGTACAGAACATAGTCCCAGAATGGGTGAGGTGGGAAAGGACCACAGTGGGTCACCTGGTGACCCACTCAGTCCCCCTGCTCAGGCAGGGTCATCCCAGAGCACAGTGCACAGCATTGCATCCAGATGGTTTCTGAATATCTCCAGTGAGGGAGATTCCACAACCTCTCTGGGCAACTTGTGCTAGTGATCAGTCAACTTCATAGGAAAGAAGTACAAAGGGATGTAAAGCAGTAAAGTAGTAAAGCAAAACAGAAGTGCAAAAACTTGCATTCCTAAGAGTTCACAGATGAAATCTGAAATTTTGGAGGAAAAGTGATGTCATCCTCCTTGACTGGTGACTTTTCAAAGGCTGACAGGAAGCAGAGATGACCTAACGATTTTCCGAATTAGTCATAACCCTTCATGTCAACAAGCTAAAAGATAAAAATGCATTTTATATCCTCTGATATTATGACTAGCAATTGGACTCTAAGGAAACCTTAAAATTCGGGATAAATATACATAAATTTGTAATTCTTATAAATAATTTATATATTTGTACTAATTTTTTGTATACACACAGTTATTTTTCGTTATTATTGAACCTACTCCACACAGAAACTAATAGGCCTTAAATTCTCATGATGTCACATTTAATAAAAAGGAGATGCCAAATGCCACCCGTCTGACTTGATTTACAGATCGGCTTTGCAGATACCCTGCTCATGGGAGCAGGATAGTAGCGGTGAATGGCATAAAACTGGGCCAGCCCAAGGCATGGAAAAAATTTGGATTGCCTTCCCAATTTTGATGTGTACGCTTTACAGTTACTTGTTTCACACACCGATTTGCCCTGTCTTCCAACATAATCGTCAACAGCTTCTTGGCTGCCCTGGCAGGAGCTACATTCGGTACTGCGCTGCTGCTGCTGCATGAGGCGGGTGTCTCCTCGCCTCGGCCGAGCGCAGCCCGGCCATCCTCAGCCATGCCCAGCCACACGAACACCCTGCAGGCTGGAGCAGGGGACGCGGACGGGCTGTGACCGGTGCGGAATCCACACCTGCCTGGGAACAGGGAGTAAGATAAGCCGTGACAAACCCTTTGGGACGTGCGTGGGGAGCTGCTCGAACACACGCTCCCACGCGAGGGGAAAGACAAGACCCAGGGCTGTTACTGTGTAGCCGGGGGGTGCCCGGCTGCCGCTTCGCAAGGGCCCCACCGCTCATTTTTAACTTTCTGGGAGGAGCGGACGGGACGGTCCCAGGCATCCCTGCAACACTCAAGGAGCGCGGGGAAGGCGCGGCAGCCGCCGGCACTTCCCTCCACCCCGTTCCCCGCCGCGCTGCCCCTCGGGCAGGACGCAGGGTGGGGAAAGAGCAGAGAGCACCGGGTCTGTCACACGGTCCCGGCCGTGCCCGCGGCGAGGGCCGCGCTCCCGCTGTGCGGCGGGGCCGCGCTTCCCCC
>WEIU01023111.1:13050-23626 GCA_013389925.1 Aegithalos caudatus
GGTGCCTGCGGTGGCTGTAGGTGGCTGTGGGCGGCTGACGAGGACGCGCCGCAGCCTCCGCGTAGTTGGGAGCCGCGGCGCGGCTGCGGGAGGCTGTGGGCATTGTACGGCCCCGGTGCTGCCGTGGCACCGGCTCCGGGATCCGCAGCACAGCGAGCCCGTACCCGAAACAGGGTTCGGCTTTCTGTGAGATGGGTACTGCCACTGCTGAAGCTGAAAGACCTTTCGGTGTAAAACCTGGTTTGTCTGGTTTAGCTTCACTTACCTGCATCATGATAAAAAAATTCATCATTTAAATTAGTTGTCGGGCCAGGGAAGAGATCAAACAGGTTAGCCGAATGCAGCTGAATGTATGTCAAACCCCCGACACGCTGTTGCCCTGAATATTGATGCAAAGATGCTTTGCGTGTGTAGAATTTTGGTAGAAGGTAAGCTCTCATCCCACAAGTACCACACTTACTAAAACTGCCTGTAATCAGCGGCGTTGCAGAGTAAATGCATGTGCCTAGTATATAGGCATTTCAGACATCAGTGATGGTGTTCGTGGTTTTCATGTGTGCTGTATCTGTGCATGTGTTTGAAGATACATACTGACAGCTGCATATGTTTTTGCACCTGGTTTAAAAGCTCGTATCTTCAACTACATGGAAGTTCTATCTACTTTTTCATTGTAGGACTGTAAAATTATTTTGGATAGATTTATTTCAGTCAGTAATGCAATGTAAGTCTTAATTTCCCCAAGGTCTCTTCAGCCAAAAAGGTGTGATATAAACTCTTTTTAATGAAGGTGATGGCTTTAAACATGGAATTGGAAAGGCCCAAGAGCATTGTTGTCAGTGAAGAACACATTGTCTTCTCTTGAAGTGCGTTGTGTTTTGAGATAATATTCCAGTTTGAAATGTGGGCAGATATTTTATTGATAAATTGTTTGAGATTATTAAGAGACTTCTTGAAAGGTTTGTGATGTCTTTTTTTCCCTCCAGAATTTGTTGCTTTTATTCATTACATCATGACCATGTGGGTACAATAGTCATCACTGAGGATTAAGACTTTGGGTGAAATACAGATTGGAGGAAAATAGTAATTTTTAAGGAAGACAGAGTAGTCATGGAAATATTCCTGTGGCCAATGAAGAAATGTGGAAATAATCTTGATGTCAACATTCAGCAGTATACCTCTATTAGAGTGTTCTTTAAGATGCTCTTTAGAGCCTAAGGAAAGGGAAAATTGTGATTCTACAGGATTTAAAGAGAGACTTAAAAAAAGTGAGACACTGCTTGTTATGAAGAAACAGAGAAAGAAATAAAAGTTAAAAGGAGTAGATAGCTGCCTGTTAAGGCACTGACAGAATACATGGTCTCCCTTGATTCTCTGTCTTCCCAAGCTTGTTTTTTTTTTTTTTTTCTTTTTGTCTCAAATAGCTCTGTCTGATAAGATGACCACTCTTTGTATCTCTTTTGAACTGTGTCATTGGTCATTTTATAGGGAAAATAAAGATTAAAAAGAAAACTGGAAAGGTATAAACTTGTGCACAGATAAATACATAAGGCCTTACCTTGTCAAAGAAACAGCTGGCTTATTTTAAGTTGGTTGAAAAATTAATTTGTGACATGCCTGTGTGCTTCAGTAGAAGTCTGAAAGGGACAGGGTCTTGCTCCTCACCAGGAAGCAATTTTGTAGCCTCAAAGTGATACTGAAAGTGAACACGTGAATACCTGCTCTGAGTGGCCAAGTTTATAAAAGATGCAGTGCCTGATTAATGCTTCTGTAGAGTGTCAGGGGTCTGAGTCAGTAAGTCTGTGTGAGGTTGGGCTGCTCTGTGTGCACCTGCTAACCTGAAGTATTGGAGACCTGATTTAAATGGGCTGCAAGTTAAATTGGTGCAAAATACTGCAGGGTAGGAGAGTAGATTTGTAGTTTGGCTTGAGAAACTTTTTTGCTTGGCTAAAACCTTTTTTTATTCAGTTAGTTAAGTACACTGTATGTTCATATCACTTGCACTGAAAGAGTATATCTACAGTTGTCTTCAGCAGTGGTTTAAGTCAGTATTGCCTTATCCTCCATTTTTATCTCCCTGCACAAATAAAAGGGATTAATGTCATCAGTTTCACTACAGCAGTTTAGAGTTGTCTGCAGTTTGAATGCTGTGATAAGGATAACCATTTTCTTTCTGCTGATGTTCTTGAAAGCTGTGTGATCTATCTGATATAATTGGAGATGTTTGGAGATGGGAGGGGAACTACCCAAAAATTACATAACAGGAAGTTCTGGTATTTCCTTTACTAGAATCATTGCTTATAGATATCCAGGCTTAGAAATTGTTATGGCCTTAGAAACTATCAACTTGAGAAAGTTGAATGTCAAAATAGGGAGGTGAATTCCATGCTCTTGCAGCTGTTTGTGATTGATATTTAAGGTAACAGAATTGTGTTGGTTTCTGTGAGATTGTAGTCATCCATGACTTTGTGCAGCTCTTCTCGGAGGATCAAATAAAATCCATGTTAAAAAAAAAAAAAAGTTGAATGCAATACCTGTTTTGAATATAGCAACTACTGTTTTAAGTATCCTTCATAGAGGAATGAAGATTAAAATCTCTCTGTTAACCTGAGCACCATAATGCAGGCTGGATTTCATGTCTTTTCTGTGATTTCTGTTGGGATGCTGTGCCTGGTTTAGCAAAGAACTTAGTGTAAAGTCGGGAAGAGCAAAAGGGAAGTACAGTTTAGCCTAATGATTCAGAGGACATTTATCTCCCCCAAACATCCCAGGACAGCCTTTGTTTGGGTGTTAGTGGGCCCTTTGTTAAATGGCAGTTGGAGCAGAGTTTGGAGTACAGGTTTTCTTTGGAGGGAAGTGCCTTAATGTTTAGTCGATAAAGTGAAGTTATGGCTTTGGGGAGGGCACGGGACTGGGGCACACACTGGTTTCTGGCACTAAGAGAAGTTAAACAGGAAAAATATTTCTTGAAGGGTACTTCCTGAGGGGTTGAAGATGTGGCTTTGAACCTTTGAAGTGTATGGGTTTTTTAACTAGTTTAGTATGAAAGTTGAACACTCTTGCTCTGGAGCCGTTGAAGGTTCCTGGTTGTCCACATCTTGTTTTGAATTAATATTGCTTTCAAAGGAAAAGGAGGTTGAAATACAAATGTTTGCTCAGCACACTCAGGAACTGCTGTTCAGGCCAGGATGAAATATTCTGTGAATCTCAGTGAATTTACATACTCAACTGTGCCGAGTTCTGTGCTGTACAGAAGCAAAAAATTATGTTCCATGACCACCATGTTCATTGAAAGTTCGTGGCCCATGCTTATCCTAACCTATTTCAAACTTCTTGTAGGTCTGGTCAGTGAAAGAGGGAGACTGTGAGCACTAATGGCATAGTTTCTGAATGATCCCTGCTTGTGATGAGCTTTTAATATGGGCAAACTTCCTGTTCCAGAAACCAGAGTGCCCACAGTTGGACACCTGATACGTATCCTGCTAAATTTTTAATTGTGCCATAATGAAAAAGTAATTCAGGTAAACTAGCATAAGTAATACAGGAAAACCAGAAGGTACTTCACTTTTGGGTGGGTAAAGGTGGGAAACATGTTACATTCCTGGTGGAAATGCATGGTAATGGGAAAGGGAGAAGGAAGAGAACCCCAGGAGAAAGATGTCATATTTTTTCTTGCCCTCTCTCCTTTGAGATCTGTTTCTTGTCCATTTTTCAAAGTGCAGTGAATTCCATAGCAGACTAACTAAATATAAATTTGGAGTTGTGAATCTGTTCAATTGAAATTGATTGAAATATTTTAATTGGAGTATTTTTATGCAAAGAAGATTCTTTTAAACTGCTGTTCCCATGAAGTGCTTTACACTAAACAAATGCAGAATGAAAAATGGAGCATACCTGTAGTTTCATTTTTATGCACATGGGAAAATTTAAAAAAGTTCATGGGAAAAATGAGGTGCTACATATTTTCAAATACTTAATTTCTCTATGTTCACACACCAAATATGCTAGCCAAATATATTTCAAGTGGCATTGTATCAGCATGACAGTAGGTACAGTCGTAGTCTAATGCCAGAGAATTGCGTAAGTAAGAAATTGTGCCCCAGAGTAGCCAAGTTCTTTACATGAAAAGAATGCTTTTGGCTTTTTTTTTTTTTTTTTCCTTTTCTTGGAGGCTTAAATTAGTTCAGTTTCTTACCAAGTGTTATTTTTGGTTTCACTACCAAGGTTGTCACCTATTTTAAATTTTCTAAGGGATATATGAGCATTTTTTCCCTGTTTTGTCACATTTTCTTGATACTGAGATGATAAATAATAATCCATGATTTTACTTGGCAATGTTCTTAAATACCACAAGTTTTGAAAGAAAACATAGTGTGAATGTTGTGACTGTAGCGGTGACCTGAATTCACCATTACGTTTGTACGTCTTTGAGGCTTTAGTCATAAAGCTAAATGACTTGGATTTTGTTTTCACTCTGTATTTCTTACTTCATTTTTCCCTCCCACAAAATGACACTTGTCCCAAAATAAATCATTATTATTATAGCTGCTGTTGTAGAGAGAAATGACCAGGTGTGACTCAGCTTTCTTCCCTTGCTTTTCCTGTTAATCCACTACTGAGGTAAATTTCAATACCACGTTTATTGTAGATTAGGCAGCAACAGGTTCTTTCCCATAAGTTTCTTCTTCTCTTTAGGATGGAAAAAATGGATTGAAACAAGTATTCTCTTTTATCTTTCAGACAGGTCAGAAAAGTGAAAGTGTATGGAAGAAGTCTGAACATGTGAAAATTGAAAGTTCAGTTTCTGCTTTTCTATCTCCATTGTTTAAAATCAGTCTTGAGGTAAATTGTTAGTGTTTGCCTGTCACCTGTTTCTCTTGTCTGAATCTAGTTAAGGTATTAAATTGATTGCAGAAAGAAATTCAGTATTCTTTTTCTGATGTTGTGAATTTGACAGTGTGTTATAGAATAGGCTTTGACACTCAAATACACTTCTTGAAGATAAGTAATTTGTTAAGTCTTATAAATAGCCCAGAGATGCCCAGAAGTGCTTTTTGCAATGCAAATAATCAAATAATCTGGAACCCAACTAGTACTAATATTTCAGAAACAAGAAGCATGCAAAATTCACCCACAAAATCAAAAGCACTTAACACCATGCCTTTCCCCTGCCAAGGTTACATTTAAAAAAAAAAAACCTAATGTACCCGGTGAAAATACTTTGGAAAAATTCCTCTATTAAGCATTGTGTCTCAGCCCAAACTGAAGAAGATAAGAAACCTGCAGAGAAATAGAGATTATAACTAATTTTTTTTCTTTTTTCCTTCTTCAGTGGGAAGAAACAGGAACTTTAAAGTACTAGGGGTTGAAAGCATGTAGGGTCTTAGGGCTTGACTCAATTTTTTTCTATGTTTAGCTTCCTGAGTATGCATGTGTGGCCTGCTTGTAGTGGACAGGGAGAGCAGCCTTTTGGAGATGAGTGCCTTGATATTTTGGCTTTCATATAAGGAAAACTTAGCAAAACAAATCCCTTCCTAAAGTGTGTTTAATCCTGGTTTGGTCTACTTTTAAGAGTGATAGGCAGTGTAACTAGAAAAAAAAGACAAATGTGGTGAAATTTAGATACCATTTTGTTTATTATGAGAGACATAGAGGTGTATACAGCAATGAAGAGTGAATTTTTGTAAAGGAAATGACAGGAACATGTATTTACCTTCCAGGGTCTTGTCTGGGCACATGCTGTTTTAACCAAATTATTTAGCTCACTGTAATTTCCTTACTGTTGACACTTACCAGTGTAAAACATTTTCAGTATTAGCTTGTACTACTCAGGAGTAATTTAACTTATTACCTTTACTTGGGAAAGCATCCTTTCATCTCTGCAATGCTTTAGAGTGTTTTTTAACGCTCCAAATTGGTAAGTGAAATTTTGCTGGGTACTCTGTGTTAGTGTGCACCTGGGATATTTAGGGTAGAACAATTCTCAAAATTAGACTATTTCTGCTTTCCCAGAGGAGGACTGTCTTGCAAATGGCTGAACAGGTGTTGATTTCTTTTTTTTTAAGAAGAAGGGATATATGATAAAACATTCTTTACCAATCATGTTTAGTTTGTGAACTGCACTGTTGGCACTTCATATTAGAGCACTGGTTAGATTTTTTTTGTATAAAATACAGATTTTTTAATCCTTATATTTAATACTGGAGTGGATCAAAGATGGCAATCTGTATAATTTGGTCATAAAAACTTTCCACTTGGCTGCTCTTTTTCTTCTGGACACTTTCTTCACTCACATCCCAGCTTAGAGCAGTTGCTAGCTGTTAATTGATTGACAGTACCTTTTGTGTAAATGTGTTGTCATTTTTCACCAGGGAATCAATTGGTCTGCTTTAATATATTTCAAATCAGACAAATTGTGTGTGTGTGTTATTTATTTATTGATAACTGAGGCACATTAAAGTTAAGCAAAGGAAGCATCCTTTTCATGTCACTGAACTGTATGGTATAACCTATTTCTGTATGCTGTTGATGGAATGTGAGACTTGTCTGCTGGGTTGATCTGATCAGTGGAACCATTCCTGAAGGATCTGTTTTTCTAGTCTTGTGACTGTTTGTTAGGGAGAGTATTTCAAGCCTTTATGCTGACAAGCTATCTTGTCTGTATATCAGGAGACTAATTTTTATGTGAAATCTTTGCTCTTGTTTCTTTTCTGTATACTTGGTTTTAATATCACCTGCAGCTTTCTCTGTTGGATTAGACATTATATATGTAAATATGTATATGTATTTAAGTTTATACAAACTCATAAATTATAAGTTTTACTATTCTGCAGCTTGATAGAGGAAGAGTAAGAATATGTAATTCTGCTCGTTTTCTGTCAGCATATTTGGACTTCTTAGTGGCTATCACACTCACCAAATCTTTGTTTCTAGAAACTATTCATACAGTACCTACAGCATGCAGGAGTGGGTTTTTAATTTAATTTTTAATCTAGGATATTTTTTACTTTCTTAAAGGATTGGTTCTGAGCTAATTTTTCATGAAAAACCATGTACCTGTTATTTGTTAATTTGATTCTAATGTGCAATTTGTATATTTGGGTGTAATTATTTATATTTTGTATTTATTGGAGTATTGGAGGAAGGGAATTTTTTATATATTATAAAAAATTATCAGCAATTGTAACCTGTGACTTACACGTGTTGTTTTTTGTATGTAGTCTGGATATTGTCTAAGGCGTATTTTTAAAGGCTTTAAAGCTAACAATGCAGTAAATTATTTTGCCTGGAAAATGCGCTTGTAGAACCTCTGATGTTGTCTTATACAAGAGGAAATCAGGTGAAGGTGCCAAGGTGTGGGATTATTTTTTGTTTTGTTTTTTGTTTGGCTGGTTTTCTTGTTTGTTTGTTTCTTTATATGATTCTTACCAAGGAGGTAAGGGCTGATTACCAAAATCGTGTAAAATGACAGTTTAAGTTGTCCATTATGTTGTGTTTTTTGTGAGTTTTGGAATGGGTCTTTGCTAAAATGTAGCTTCTTATAGAGCATCCTTGGTATTTGTTAAAGTGTTGTTAGGTTTGTGTTGGGAAATATGGTGACTCAGAGCAATTTGAAATATTAATAGTAATGACTCTGCCATTATTGTTGAAGGTGCAGGGTGCTCTCTGGATGGAAACAAAATGTCTAATTAGTACTGCTTTTTGTGCCTCTCAGGTATTGCTCCAGTCAGTAAATGAAATGCTCTGAAATGATTTAGGTAGATATTAAGGGAACTATCCCTCTACAGACTCTTTTAAAAACAGGCTATACTGGGTACAAGATTTTTACTTTGCTGCTCTGCAAATGAAGATGCACTGTAATGGCTATATGGATGGCAGATATAAAAATGAGGGGGCTGGTGGCTGACTGTGTTCATACTGAACTTCTGGGTGCTATAATAGCAGCCTCCTCGTGCTACCTGCCCCAAAACTGATGACAGACTTCTAGCCTCAGACCTCCTCCCTCCCAGCGTGGAGCAGCTTCCTACAGCTCTTGGGTGCAGGAGATGATAGCCTGTACAGTTTTAATTTGCATGGCCTGCCAAAAATAACTTCAAGAGTAAGCATTGTAAAATTCAGGAAGATTAGTGGGTTACTTGTTGTCTGTCCCTGGAGAACAAACAAGGAGAACAATGATGATCAGTCTGTTTCTAAACTGGGATTCTTGTCCCCGCTTTTATGAAAATTTTTCAGGTTGCATGTCAGTATGTTGTTTGTTTTCTGAGGCCATTAAATTCTCTGACTTCTGTGACTTTCAAAGGCCTGTAAAAACTTTGGCAGTATATTTTTATTTAAGCCACCCAGTTGTCACTCAGAAGTGGTGAATTTAGAATTTATGATGAAGCAGCAACATTTTTCTTCCTCCTTTTTTAGTAACTAACCAACATAGTTCAATTCCCATATTTGTAGAGATTGTTCTTTCTTTTATATATTTGGAAATAATGGAAATTGGGTTATAATACGTATAAAAAATTTCTAAAATTTTCCCAGTATTGCACCTTAATTCAAATTATTTTGTTTGAAAGCTTTTCTACATCTCTTCTAGTATTTTTACAGTGAATAGCCCTCGTTCCTTGGATCTGTTTATGGAAAACTTTTCTTGATTAAAGTTGAGTTTGTTTTGTTTTCTGCTACAAATGCCAGCTGGGAAGAAGCTGTGAGAAAAAGTGTGTCCTACAAGACAGAGCCATTAGAGGGGAAAAAAAAAAGTAACTGAGAAGAGACTTGGAAAGAATCTGAAAAATAACCCCTAACTGTTAATGCCAAATATTTTCAAAAACATGAAGATATATTTCTTGTGGGGCGAGGGGGAAAGGGGTTTACATTCATCAGTGGAAAGTAAGATATAAATTGTGGCACGTCCAATCCTGGTGCTGAAAAGCTTATGACATCTATCCATTTTAAATATTTTCATAAAATAAATTATATTCTTTGTTCTAATAAGTGAAGAGTTTCAAGATTTATCTCACCTCTTTATCTGCAACACTTGACTTACTAAAGTAAAAGATTTATTTTGGTGGCAGTGGCAATGATTTTTTGCTGCCTTGGTCCCTAGGAAGAATTAAATTTTTCAGTGCTCCTAGACTGCTGTTGATTGTGGATTACACAGAGTACAACTGGGTTTGTTTGATTTGGCATAATTCTATGAAAACTATTTTTTTTAAAATACTTTTGAACATGAAACATGTCTGATTTGTGCTATCTGCAAGTGGTGTTTCTTATCAGTGAATTCTTGATCTGTTGAGCTTACAATACACGCTAATCATAAGTAGAGAGGCAGCATTGTGAAATGATAAATGAGGAAGACAACTGGTTTTGTGACTAATTAACCAGTGTCTCAGCAAGCAATCTTTTTTTTTTTTTAATTATTTTATTTTCATATATTTTTATCTTTTTTTATCCTGACGGGTTTGCAGGTAAACCCAGCTAACTTTAAGCTAAACAGGGGTTGGTTTCATAGTTATCAATTTGGTGGGTTAGTGTCTGCCTGTTTCACATTGCTTTAAGAGTTTCATGTGACTGTACCTTGATGATAAAAGCCTGCAATATAGATAATTTTATCTTTGAACTGCAAGTGAAATGCTTTGGCATAGTATTTGGAGACAAATACTTGTGTGTTAAATATTGTTTTAGAATTTTACTGAGTTTGTGTGGTTGCTATTTGCATTTTAAAAAAGAGGGTTCTTGGTGAAATGAGGACTTACCAAAATAAATTAATAATAAGAGAAGGCTGGCAGGCAGTGGAGTTGAATGCATATGTGAGGCTATACCTTTGATACAGAATGTTGGAGTTCCTATTAAAAATGGTGTTGGAAAAAGAAAAGATAAGGGGGGCTTAATGCTTGTTTTAAATCTCTTCCATATTGTTTGGGTGGGTTTGTATTTCCTGGATAATTGCTTCTTTTCAGAGCAAAACCAGTAGAACTGAGTGAAAGAGTAATTAGGAGCACAGATTCACAGGGAATCACAGAATCACTAGACTGGAAGAGACCTTCAAGATCATCAAGTCCAACCCATGCCCCAACACCACAACTAAACCATGGCACCAAGTGCCACATCCAGTCTGTTTTTAAACACGTCCAGGGATGGTGACTCCACCACTTCCCTAGGCAGACAATTCCAGTATTTGATCACTCCATAAAAAACTTTTTCCTGATATCCAACTGATATTTCCCATGGCACAGCTTGAGACTGTGTCCTCTTGTTCTGTCAGTTGCTGTCTGGAGAAGGAGACCAATCCCCACCTGGCTACAGACACCTTTCAGGAGATTGCAGAGAGTGATAAGGTCACCTCTGAGTCTCCTTTTCTCCAGGATAAACACCCCCAGCTCCCTCAGTCATTCCTCACAGGGTTTGTGTTCCAAGCCCCTCACCAGCCTCGTTGCCTCCTCTGGATGCGCTCCAGCGTCTCCACGTCCTTCCTAAACTGAGGGGCCAGAACTGGACACAGCACTCGAGGTGTGGCCTCAGCAGTGCCCAGTACAGGGGAAGAATGACCTCCCTGCTCCTGCTGGCCACACCATTCCTGATCCAGGCCAGG
>WEIU01023115.1:9469-45841 GCA_013389925.1 Aegithalos caudatus
CTTATGGAGTGTGTATCATGTCTTCATGACAGCCACAAATTTTTAGAGGTGTCAGAAACAAGAAGAAGAATGGTCATGGATGTATCATTATTATACAATAGCCATTTTCTTGTTGAGGATTACTATTTGAATTGATAGAGCTGCCAAAGATTTTAGGCTGCAAAATAGCTCAGCTGTTATTCAATGGCTTGCAAGAAAGGCAATGAAAAGATGCCTGGCCTTGTTAATCAGCTCTGATTTGTGGGCAATATTTTCTGCAGAGAGAGATGGTTTTTCAAGCCACATTTTCTTTTTGATGTTGTCTTTATTTTTCCATTTCTCAGTATAAACACATCTAACAACAAAACAGCATATGGACTCTTGCCAGTTTTTAGCTATGTACATACTCAGACTCTGAAAGAGCCATATGTTTTTCCTGCAGTATTGTTCTGCATGTTGCAATTCCAGAATCTTTAAACCAAATTCAGCTGGAAGTCTCTAACATATTTCTTACAGTGTGTACATGTTTTTTGAAAAGTGATTAAATTCAATGTTTAGTTCTTGAATCTCTAGAAGCATTGATTCTGATGGAAACTGAATAGGGAGCCCTTTTGTAGAGGTCTGGAACATAGTCCCAGCTTCCATCTGGAGAATGAAAGCCTTGATTTGGGATTAAATCCACATACATTTGTCAAGTGTTTGGATGTCATGGTGGTAAAAACTATTAAAAGTCTAAACAGAGAAACTAACAATGGTAAGTAATGCTGAAAGGATTTACAGGAAAATATAAATCTTGTTGACTCAGAAAAGAGAAATTGAAAAAATGCCGAAATAACATTTGTTAAAGGTAAGCATCTTTATGAAAGTTTGTTGAGTAGAAAGCTGTTCAATAAAAGAAACACCAGTGATAATTTGTAGTCTTATGTAGAACTGGCTTGAAAAAATGGTAATATGAACATAAAATACAACAAGAGAACTATTAAATATTCAGGAAATTTGTGGCTCTCAATATTCAGGAAAAAGAAGAAAAAAAAAAGTGCTAAACCAAGAAAATAATGGAAAAAAAGAGCAAGAATGTCCATATAAAGTTATTTTTGTTTGCTTTCATACATTTATGTCACAATTACTTTGGAAAGAAAATCTCACATCCATTCACACTCTTTTGCTTGTCTCCTTTTTATAACCCTCCTTTTTTTTTCTTCTTTGTCATTATTAAGTACCTCCTTTAAGCACTGGAAAGATGCAATGAATCCTTCCAGGAATCTTATTTCTCCATGCTGGACAGACCCATGTGTCTCAGCCTATCTTCATGGGAGAAGTGCTCCAGCCCTCTGATCCTCTTCATGGCTCTTCTCTGGACTCTAACAGGTCCATGCTTTTTTTGGGCTGAGGACTCCAGAGCTGGAGATGCAGCACTCCAGGTGGTGTCTCATGAGGGTAGAGGAGGAGAATCACATCCTTCGTCCTTCTGGCCACACTGCTTTTGATTCCACTCAAGATGTGATTGGCCTTGTGGGCTGTGAGTGCACACTGTTGGCTCAAGTCCAGCCCTTCATCCACAGGAACCCCCAAGTTCTTCTCTGCTGCTCTCAATGAGTTCTTCTCAGTCTGTTTTCATATCTGAATTCTCCAGACCAAATAAGTTATGTTCTCTCTTCAGCTATCCTTCCCTCTATCTGAGATACCTATGCCATATAAGTTTCTCTGAGACCTAAGGTTGGAAAAATGTTCACAGCATTTTTAAGTGAAATGTCTCACCAAATGGGGGTTTTATGTGTTTGAAGCTTTCTGGATCAGGACCTAAAAACAAGAGAATACTTAAAGGTCTTTCTACTTGTCTTTCTGTGAAGTTTTCAGTAAGAGTCCTGTCACAGCATTAAGTCAGAGAGAACGAATGTCTATTTCATGCATTAATAGGCAATTCTACTAGATTGCCACAAATTTTAAAGACTGTACACTACAGTGGAATGCAATACCAATTCACTGTTGATGTATTGTACATGTGTTTATATGTGAAAGAGCCAGCCATTGAAAAAGCACAGAAAACACCAACAAAGCAACCTCTTGACTTTTAAAATTAACTCAGTGCTGTTAAACTTACTACTAAAACACAGATATAAACAATAATAAGTAAATAACTTCTAGCCCTGAGAATATGACTTTATTCCATCAGGTCATGTAACACTGCACAACTAATGACTGTTAGTCAGCCTGGAGTTCACTTCTGTAAATGGTAGGTCACCCAGAATTTGTTCTCTACTGGTTCTTGGTTTCTATGAAAATAATGTAACTTTTGTAATTCAGTTGCTGGTTAACACGGGTCTCATCTTTTAAAATGTATCCTTGACAAAATATATCATCCTGCAAGTTAATTTTTTTCATCTAATATAATCAAACACACAAAAAATGGATGCAACGTTTTTGTCCTGTGTTCTAGTTCTAAAGCAGCACTTCCCCTATTGTCTATGAAGGTGAAAACAATTTTATGTACAGGGTTATTTCAAAGATGTATGAGACACTGCAGAAATTCTATACAATTCTGCATGTGAGAAATGCACTGCAATACTTTAAGTAATGCAATTAAGGGTTTAGGGTTTCTGTTTCTCCTTACAAAAGAAGGACTTTTATAGTTAAAGATTTCTCAGGCATTTAATCTAGGAGTCTCTCAAAAAGACACATGAACCTTTTTTTATTCTTGGAAAATAAGAATAGTAAATAAAATTATTTATATTGTCCGAATAAAATTTAAAGTACTTAATATCCTTAATCTGCCATTTTTATCCTTACTGAAGAGAAACTTTTTCTCAGAGAATACAATTGGCCTCAACACTTCCACAGACTGTTAAACTGGTTTGGGTATCTTTCATCTTACTTTTAGTACTATAATGGATTATTTGAGATGAGTGTGTTTGTCATAATCTCACTATTGGGTAAATGGAAATGATTAATTTTACTTACCTGAACTATCCTCCACAACTTACCACTTCCCAGCCTAAAATATAGTCACTATTATAAGTACCTCACTTATGAGCCTTAAATTAAGTGGACTAAATCCAGATAAAAATAATTTATTGCTTTCTGTAATTATTGTAGCAAAATGTTACTGTAATGTTTATTAGAAATAAAAGAAAAGGGGGAAAATGAAGAGAAAAGGAACATCTTAACACACTTTTAGTAAATAACATTCACTGGAAATCTGACGGAGAAACTAAACATTAAATAAGGTGTTTGATAATAGCAACACGTAAAGAGTCATAACAAACTGCTTTAATTTTACACATTAAATCCTAGTAGTAAAAATAGAAGATTAAAAAAAAATAATTTAAATATCTATTATTCTTGTAGTTTTAGTTCTCTAGAGATAGATACTGTGTTGATTTTTCATGAAAGTGTGATTTACTAGGTTACACTTTTCATAAGTTTTAGCAAATATAAGGTAACAATTTTTATATGTTGTTAGGACTGAAAAAAGAAGAAAGTAATATTCTTTCATTCAAAAAGCATTGTTGAAGAATGGTATGCGGTTGCTTTATTAAGTACATGTCTGAAGTAATCAAAAATTAATAAAGAATGGAACATAATACATGGACATGTTATGTATTTTCACTTGAAAGCATTTAAGAATAATCAGACTGTTAATGCAATCAGAATGTTTTAAATATCCATGTTGTTATGACAGGAATGCTGAGAAGTGGTAACAGGAACACAGCATACGCCTCTTTCTCTTCCTTTTCCAGTAGATTAATTCCCTGCGACAAAGTATTGCAGCAGGATCTGGTTTTTCTTAAGACCAGAAGTCTGTGACTTGACTAGATACTATGCGGCTAATTCTCTTTTTCAGGACCTATCTTACCTAGAATACTGATTTGTTCATATTGTTTACATAATTGGGTATTTTCTTTTTCATTCACATTTTATCAACTTTTTTTTCATAAATTTGAAATCACATGTTTTTCAAAAAATATCATTGACCACTTTTTGTTAATGCCTTCATAATAAATATTTTAGGAAATTATCTAACAGTCTGGTATTTTTAGAATTATTTGGTTTTTAAAAATTACTGCAGTATGAGATCATAATGTGTCTAAAAATGCTCTCTCTGAGTGTTTACAGCAGGTCAAGCTTATACTGAGTTCCATAATGGAATGAGGTCACTGAAGATGGAAGATGAAGAAAATGGCCATGGCTACTATGTGTACATGAAAATAATGTTAATGCATGCCATAAATTCAGCTTTTTCTTTGAATTATGACAAAATACTCTAATATGAATCAGAAATATGAATTCTACAAAGGGGAAAAAAATCCTAATTTTTTGAAATTAATGAGACTAGGCTAATTAATGATCTCAGTCTAACTCCTTAAGGCAAAGTGTTGTACAAGTTCAGCTAGAAAGTGAGCTTGCGTAATTCTGCATGCATAAGTTAATTCTAAGTGAATTTCTGCTAGAAATATTGAGGTGCTTAGTTGTTTGGGGTTTTTTTTAATTGGTTGATACCTGCCATATAAGGAGACCTATGTTGTTCAATAAAGATAGGTTGATCAATAAAATGTTTATCTTTCTTTATATTCTGCTTCCTTAGCACATATGATTGCCCTTAGAAGAATATTGTTTCTGTGTGACTATTCAAATCATATGAGATTCAAATTCCTTGAATGTTATGAGAATTAGTTGTAAGGATGATAAAGGGAGCTATCGATTAAATATCTTGAATTTGAAACAGAAATTTCTCAGGAATACAGTGAATTATATCTATTCTATCTCATTCTGTATAATTTTGGCACATAACATGTTAACAGTTCTCCCCAGTTGCCTGTTAGAAGTCATTACATATAGAACAGATTTAATAAAATTGAACACTTTAAAATAATTCAAAATACTGGCTAGAGAAAAGTCTGGATAAAAAGAGATTAAATAAAATTGAAACAGAAATAATTTTTATGTCATCTAGTACATCTAATTTAAGTATCTTATTGAGACTCTAATTCAGAAAAGATGGGCTCCTGGGCCCAGAGCTCCAGTCCATCATCTGAAATTATTATTCTTGCATTGATTGATCTATCAGTCTCTTGATTTGAGAAAAAAATAAATTTTCCTTAGTGTGAGCCTATAACAAAAAGTTATTCTTAGTATCCTCATGTTGTAAAAATCCGATGGTTAGAGCAGCAAAAGAAGTAATATGTGTAAATCTCAGTCCTTTCTTAGCCAAAATTGATTGAACCTGTGCCTTCCATAGCTGAGAAAAGTTGTCTAAGTACTAGATGAGGTAGTTGAGGCCACTTGAGGATCCCAGTAACTCTGTTCTACATTCCTTATACTGTCTCACAGCTAATGTGATTTAAAGAAAATTATGACTCAATGAAAGAATTCAAGAAAAAGCTGAAAACTTTTACTTTGGGGAGCACTTACCTGAGAAGTTTCTTCTGTTCTTCTGATTTCAAGACCACAGTTTTTTTCAACTGACAGGGGTTTTATGATTTTTCAGTTTAGGAATAGAGTACAGCTTTTTAACATCAAGCTTATAATAGCTTTCTAAAGGGAATGATGGTACGGCAGAAAAAGTTAAGACTTTGGAAATACTAGCTGACAGCTCTAATGGAAATGTCATTGATCTCTCAAAAATATTCATAAATTAAAATTTAAATGTGTTTGTTAAATTCTGTCATGGGCAAAAGGGAACATAGGGTATATGAGTGGAGCTTAAGTTTATTGTTAAATCAAAAAATGCTTTAACACTTTTATTACCTGTATGCGTTATTTGTATCCATTAGCCAGCTTATCTATTTTCACAGAGAGCCTTCACTAGAAAGGCTTCAAATAACTTAAAAGAAAAATAAATTTTTAAAAAGCCAAAATCCAAGAGTGAGAATTTATTCTCTTCCTTTTACATTGCTCTTTTCCTCTGAATGTCTGTTTTCAAAAAACTGTGCCAAGAGATCTAACGTGAAGTAGAAGGCAATCATGGAAATCATGGGTGTGCCTGCCCTCCATGATCAACCTTAGAGCCCTGCTCAAGGCTTTGGGATAGCATTTCTTCCTGCCTGGCCTGTTGTTGACTCGTCTGGAACCTCTGTGGGGAGGTGTTGGTGTCCTCTACCCTGTGACACAAAGTGTTGATATTCCTCCACCCCATGTCTGTCAAGCCATTGGCCCCAGCCAGTTAGACGCAGTCCCCAGGCCAGGTCCCATTGGGAAGCAACATGAGAAGAGGAGAGGGAAAGCCCAACCATCTCTGACTGGCTTTAACCATTTCCAGCCAGATCTAGGTAGCTGATACCACCCCTGACCCAGAGGAAGCCCTGCCCTGTACTGTTTCTATTGGGGCTGCTGCAGGCCCACAGTGTATTTAACACTTCACTGCATTTTCTTTCACTTCTTTCATGTTCATGCATTACACATCCCCTCAAAATATTAACACATTCACAAACAGCTGAACCCCATAGCCACTACCTTCATTCATTCTGTGTTTTACTCCTCTGCTTGTCCTCCCACCCATTTTGTTATATACCAGCTAAGCTTCAGAAATGGCAAACTGCTGAACTCAAAGGCAGTGACTCTCACTCTGTCCTCTCCCCTTCTCCACAGACCCAATTATTTTACTGCAGAAGGCAATCAGATTGTCTGTGTTTAGTTTACCATTTACCTTTGGACCATTCCCAAAGTCTTACCCTCCATGTATCCAGAAATGTGCCCCAAGGAAAATGACACAAAAGTTTTCCCAGGGACTGAATACAGCCTAAAAGTAGTGCCCCACTGAGGGGCTATGAGGGAGACCACTGAGAGGAAGGAGCTGAGGTCTTCACAGACCTGCTTGGTGGCAGGACAAGGGCATAAGTTGAAAGAGGAGAGGTTCTGACTGGAAATGAGTGTCTTGAAGGCAATCAAGGTGCTAATATGATCTGATTCGTGAGAGATGCCTCTGACCAAATTAAGGTGCAAATGAGACCATATACTGAAGACAGTAACGTGGGTCATATTTAACAGTAAAGGTAAGATAGATAGATGATAGATAGATAGATAGATAGATAGATAGATAGATAGATAGATAGATAGAAAAGTGGGAGAGGGAAGAGAGAAACAGTGAGATCAAGAAGAAGATTGTCACCAGCCATTGATCGAGCAGTATCCCATTGGTCCTTCTTCATCCTGGGCTTTTTGGTGTTGAGTCCCTGAGTTATTCTTCTGCTGGTATCACCTTTACAGAGTCCAAGTTCCAGGTATCCACAGGGCATAGATGCCATTCAAATAAGTTAAGGTTATATATGTATGATCAATTGCTTCCTTTCCTACAGAGGGATTTTTTTTCTGGATATATTAACCCAGATGTGCTAAACAGGTCTTATCTCCATAAGGCCTGGAATTAGAACCTTCTTGATGCAAATCCCTCCCTAATGTGCTTATCTGAAGTTCCCTCTGTAATGGTTTATTTTAGCTTTAGCAGTGTTTTGGGATGGACTATGTAAGTCCTTATAGGTGCCCACAGAGGTAGGCTTCATCCTTTGGATTTTAAAAGATTCAACTGGACAAATACCCAGGCATCCTCAGAGCTTACCCTGCTCTGAGCAGGAGGTTGGACTGGAAACCTCTCAAGATTCCATCCAAAATTATTTTGTTTCATGACAACACAACTTTAACTGCCTTTCTTTCAAATACAGTGGTTTTTAATTTTCTCTTTCAGGGGAGAAAACTCCTAGATTATAAACAAGCAGACATAAAGATAGCTATACCAAAGAATTTTAGATATCTTGCTGGAAACACCTTCTGCTTTCCAGTCACAGAAAAAAAATGTTTTAATTCCTATAATTACAACCTGGAATTCAACCCTATGGGAATTCTTAAGTTTACTTTAGCACAAGTTTTTGTTTATTTACTTGCTTCCTTTGCATGAACTTATTATGATTGATTAATATGTATAGAAAACTGAAGTTCTTGTTAATAATAATAGTGTTGCAGTTTTAAAAAAACTTATTGATTTCACATAAGAGATACTATGAAAAAGCATCACAAATATGTTTGTTGTAATTAAAATTTTAAACTAGATCTGGTCAGATTCACTCTGACTAACAGCCAGGAATCATTCAAGTGGAAATAATGGTATAAGCGCAGCCCTACAAGATATAATACAGTTCTAAGTCATTCAACCAATGAAATGGGAGGCTTTTTTGGATTTGTTTGGGGTGGGTTTTTTTTGCATTTTCATGATCAGTTTTTTTCCCTACTTCTCCTTGCTTCAAGAGAATAATAATTACTTCTTAATTTAGACCAGCAGCAAACAAGATTAAAACTTCAATAACCTTTACTGCTTTCTAGTCCCGATACTCATGGGTTTATGTTAACCAGGAAGGCACCCCCAGCCTAGCTCATGATTTTAGTATGGGACACGATGCCACTCTAGTGAAATAACTAGTAGGACAAGTAGTAACAAGTAGAACATGAGGCAGTCAGTTTTAAATAGCAGTAAAAATATGAACAGTGAGAAATAGAACCAAAACCAAATATACTGTATTTCAGTTAAAAGCACAGGGAAATATTTATCTTTATGCTGGACTTTTTAGAATATATATATTCTGTTTCTTTTTAGTCTCATTGAAACGTTGCTAAAACCAGCTCAAGACAACTGAGATGAGAAATACAGGGAAAACCCCCAGTAAGTAGGCAATTATATGAAGAAAATTGTTTTGTAAAGGTTTACATTCTGTTTTCTGTCCTTGAAACTAAAAAAACTTATTTCAGTCTCTTAATAGCTCTAAGAAAAACATCACAATATGTCATCAAAACATTAAAGTGTAAAATCTGAAGAGCTATATTCTAAATTAAAACCTCTGTCCTTAATTATCACCATAGTTATGTAGCTTTTGACTGGTGGACTTAAAAGATTGATAGTATATTCACTGAAAATATGTTTTCTTGAAAATTAGAGCTATGTCTTCCTCAGCTTCAAAGGAAAGAGTATGTTAAAGAAATTCTCAAATGTAGAATTTCCATGATCTCAAATATCTTTAGAGAGTGGCCATTAGAAAATTATCTAATAACTATTTTATTTTCATAGGCTCTTGAGGAAATTAGTATCTAAATTTTATAGATGTTACTTACCTCAGTGGTAAAACAAAGTATGCTGTTACCAGTGTTTATGCTCTTCACTGAGAGAAAAATCCTGATTACCATGTCAGGTAATATGGATTTGTAACATCCATTAATGAAGAGAACTCCAGGAGATAAATGTGAGGAAGAATGATTTTTTTTTCCCCCTTTTTTTTTCTTTTCCCGCCCCCCATAAATTGCTTTGTTCTAACAAAAATAAATAAAAAACACCAAGTAAGATACTGTTCATAAAATGCAGCAAAAATAGTTATGGAAAATGGAAAATATACCAAATTTAGTCTGTACTAAATTATTTCATACTGAATTATTACAAATGTCACCAATTCAAGACCTCAGTTATGGCAAGAAACTGTGATACAGTGTCTAACAACAACCGTTTAAGAGTCTAGACAAAACCAAAATAAATGTAAGGAGGATAGAAAGAATAGGTTTCTGATGGTTTATAGAAGACAAAGCCTGTCACAGGGCATAACAAGAGCTCTGGTGAAGGCTGTCACAGGAAAAAAAAAAATCAATAGTAGTGTTTTCCTTATCAAGAGGATTGAGACATCAATTAATGCCATCAAGACCTTTTTCCCTAGATATTAGTGGAAAATAAATAAAAAAATAAACTCTAAATGTGCAACAGACTTTTATGGGAAATTGTGTAGTTTTAATAATTTTGTTTGTTTTTAAAAAAAGATAAAATCTTTCAGGTCTGTTGCTCTTCTTACCATGGTGCCTGGGCATGGTCTGGGTGAATTTTTTTGTCAGTTCCAGCCTTATTTTTATGGTTATATTTACAAGCTGGCAAAGTTCTACTTTTAAAGTAATTACATTTTTTATCACATTCTTGTTCAGAAGATGATTAGACACATGATTTTCAGCACAAATATTTTCAGGTGTGTCTTTTATCAATGCCACTTTAAACTTTAGTAAACTGTGATCTCTTAAAGTCTTCCTGGAAGTCAGAATATCCATTTGTGTGACTGTTCTAATAACATTCTTATTTACTCACTGCTGTTTGAATGAGCTGTTTTGAGCACAGGTTAATGAAAAACATGTTCTCTCCAATGCTTTGAACAATCACAGTGATGGTTTCCAGTTCCTATTATGGAACTTGAATCTGATGGACACAAACCATGCGTTTATCTGAGTCACTGTCTTACTACAATGGGATTCATGCTCACTACAAACTCCATTCAAGGAGCATTCTGGCATTTCTTAGATCTATGCAGGCACCTTTCTTGTGTCTAAGTCAAAGAAAGTAATATAAAGAGTTTGTAAGCCAGAATTCAGTTCCTTCTCATCACATGGTACAATCAGGTCATTTGCTTCTTTTATTTTCTCCTGATGAACACTCAGCAGGTAAAATGAGTTTTGATCATCCCTGATACAGTCTACATTTTCTCTCATTTTAACTATCTAAAAGTTAGAATGTCTATTTGTCTTGTTCTTTCTTTAGCCAATAAAATAAGAGTAATGAAACTAACTGAAAAATAAATGTTTAGTAGTTGTAATAAACTTGTCCCTACAATGAATACTGAGGAAATCCAAACAATTTATTTCTACAACTTTCAACAGTTTTTGATATCTATATGCAAATTTTGGGGGAAATCTGCAGTACCTCCTTTTGGGAATATGTTTTTGAGTAAAAATAACTGATATGATAGAAACTAAATTCAGATAGCATGTGTGAATAAAATATTCAAACCTGCCTATTCTGGACAGCTTGTTCACCAAAAATTGGCAAAACTAGGCAAAAGATAGTATCCATTTTAAACAGATAATAGAAGAATTAAACACCAATGAGGGAATTACCTGGAGACATTTAAAAAAAGCATGTTATCATACTGTGAAGAATTTTTGGCTGATCAGCTGCAGCTATCTGAGAGATTCCATCCCCATGGGCAGTGCCCTGGGGCACCCTGAACCTTGCCCAGCTGCTACCCAGCAGGTTGGCAGCATAGAGGCAGTCTGCAGGGACCCGAGTCTGAGGAGCAAGCACATCTCCTGGGGAACTTCCTCCCTGGTGGGTGTATCAGCAGCATGTCAGAAACAGGAGGGGAGGACAAAAAATTGGGGCAGCATGTCTCCTGCGGGAAGGATGTGCACATAATGGAGCCCCAAGATGGTAAAGGAGGGTGACCTTGTAGCTGTGTGTGCATCTGTGTAAGGTTCTGGGCATTAGTAAGAGTAGCAGTGACCCTGAGGGTCACTAACAGGCCTTATTCATCCTGCCCAGACTAAGATATCCTAAATTCTGTTGTCTTCCTGTCCCTGACAGCCCTTTCAGCATGCCCTACTCTTCAGTCTGGGTGCTGAGAGAGGTCCCACCTGGCGACACCAATGTGGCTCCCAGCATACATTCCCTTACAGAGCATCTCCATTCCAGGTAGGTGGAATCTGTAGATAATTACTCAAATTTGTTAAGTATATTGTTAATATATGGTTTAACTGTTTTATTGGTTAGATTTACCCTGCACGTGTAGCTCCTGGATTGCTGTTATGGCACTAATCAATAAACCATTATGATTCTGATTTAATATAAACTACAAGAGGAGAGTAGCCTTTCCCTGAAACAGTAGAGGAAATAAAATTCAAACTAAGCACATGGGTTTGTATTCTGTACTATTGAATTTAATCATCTTCTCATTATTATTCTGCATCTCAATATTGTCTGATTAATTTTTTGGGAGGGAAAGGAAGAAAGTCCATGTATGCAGTAATAATATTTGACAAGTTTTGCCACTATCAAATTCCATTAGCAATCATCTTATCACCAAAAAAAGGCAAAAAACCCAAACNNNAAAAAAAAAAAAAAAAAAGTCTTTTACATAAGAGTAATTTCATAAGAATAATAACCACTATTTCATTGATAACTCTCTTCTAATCTCCACTTCAGGCTTACTCCAGGGTAACTACAATCTCTCATCTTCAACCAAATGTCTCTCTAGTTGTTTTATTAGCTGTATATTACCCCAGAAAATCCTCAGGTAGAAATAAATAAACTATTTAATGTTCCTTTTTCATAAGACAGATATCTTTCAAAGAAAGGCACTGTATTCATCTACAATAATATCTACTAAGGGATAATCTTTTACTCTATCTCATCCCATTTTACTTGCAGCCCTTCTAGATGGAAAAGCAAACCAAAATGTCCCCCTTTTTGTGTCAATATATGATTTTTTAAAAATCTATACATCTTGATCACAAGCAATAATGCTATGTTCTGATTTTTTGGATATATATTTTTAACAAAAGCTCTAACCTCATAAAATAAATTTTAGAAAAAGAAAATAAGGGAAGGGAAGGGAAGGGAAGGGAANAGGAGAGGAGAGAAGAGAAGAGAAGAGAAGAGAAGAGAAGAGAAGAGAAGAGAAGAGAAGAGAAGAGAAGAGAAGAGAAGAGAAGAGAAGAGAAGAGAAGAGAAGAGAAGAGAAGAGAAGAGAAGAGAAGAGAAGAGAAGAGAAGAGAAGAGAAGAGAAGAGAAGAGAAGAGAAGAGAAGAGAAGAGAAGAGAAGAGAAGAGAAGAGAAGAGAAGAGAAGAGAAGAGAAGAGAAGAGAAGAGAAGAGAAGAGAAGAGAAGAGAAGAGAAGAGAAGAGAAGAGAAGAGAAGAGAAGAGAAGAGAAGAGAAGAGAAGAGAAGAGAAGAGAAGAGAAGAGAAGAGAAGAGAAGAGAAGAGAAGAGAAGAGAAGAGAAGAGAAGAGAAGAGAAGAGAAGAGAAGAGAAGAGAAGAGAAGAGAAGAGAAGAGAAGAGAAGAGAAGAGAAGAGAAGAGAAGAGAAGAGAAGAGAAGAGAAGAGAAGAGAAGAGAAGAGAAGAGAAGAGAAGAGAAGAGAAGAGAAGAGAAGAGAAGAGAAGAGAAGAGAAGAGAAGAGAAGAGAAGAGAAGAGAAGAGAAGAGAAGAGAAGAGAAGAGAAGAGAAGAGAAGAGAAGAGAAGAGAAGAGAAGAGAAGAGAAGAGAAGAGAAGAGAAGATTTTGAAAGTAGCATTCCCTGTTACTGAATATCAAAGAAACCTGTGAATTTTCTCTAGAGTTATTTAGGACATACATAGGTTAGAGAATTATCTACAATACGAGACCCCTATTATCCACACTGCTGAAGAGGTAACTCTGTCTCTGGTTTTGATTTTTTCAATTATTTTTTCCCAAACTAATAGAAAAGAAGTATTTAGTACAGGTCTGCTTCAGGATGAGAAATCCTCTGTATTAAGCAGTATTGAGCCTAACTGTATGACTTATCCAAACTGGATGATAACATCAAACAGATCAAAAGTAGAATTCTACCCCCCAACATGATTACTGGATAAAATAACTGCATGTTTATACAGTTCTTAATTTTTCTTTCATTCATAATGGCAATCCTTCTCCAGCCTGTGCTAGTAAAATTCAGATATTTCACAAAATATTTTTTTGAAATGGATTTTTACTTAATCTGCACTGGTAATCAAATAACACAAATGAGATGAAACACTTCACACTTCTGGTAGCAAATCTTCTTTCTTTATGTCTTATATGATACTGGGTGGTCGTTTCAATTGACCCCACCACATCATCTTGGACAATTTGAGATTCCCTAGCAATTTAATACATCCAAATAGGCTTCAAAGACAGTGGAAAATTAATGTCTGTATTTGGGAAGGCAGCTGGAGTATTAGAAGTTCATGTGAGGATTTTAGAAACAAATTCAAAAGGAGATGAATCAATTCTATCATATATTTTCCCTCCACTGATCTTATAAGAAGCTTAAAGACCAGGTCTTCTTAGCTCTTAGAAAAGAGTCCACCTCTGTATGGTTAGTCTTTTGCTAAGAGAGTCTAGTATTTGTATTCCTAACCAGAGTTTAACACTGGAATCAGAATACTGAAATATAGGCAGCGAAAGGTGATCAAATATTTCTAATATTTCCTTTAGCAACTTCTGCCAGATTAAAATATTCTTAATGGGTAAATACATGAATATATGTTCTGCGAATAAGTGCAAGAGAAAAATTCATCTAGAAACATGATAAATAACATTTTCAAAAAGATAAGGATAGGCGACAAATTTCTGGAGTGTACAGATATCAATGAAAAAAATTATTTAACCCTTTCAAATAGTCTTATTCTCTCAGTATTGAATTAAAAAATGTCAGCATCAGGAATTTAGAACAAAGGGGTTTCTATACCTGAATATGCTGGGGTTTAGCCTTGGTAGGCGGCTAAGCACCCCACAGCTTTTCATCACTTTCCCACACTGGAATAAAGGAGAGAATGGGGAGAGTAATAGTAAGAACACTTGTGGGTTGAGATAAAACAGTTTAACAGTTAAAGCAAAAGCTGCATGACTAAGAAAGTAAGACAAGGAATTAATTCACTGCTTCCCACTGGCAGGAGGTGTTCAGCCACCTCCAGGAATGCAGGTTACACCATTATGTGTAACTGTTACTTGGGAAAATGAATAACATCACTCTGAATGTCTCCCCTTCCTCCTTCTTCCCCCTCCCAGTTGTTACTGTTGACAAAAATGCCATGACGTAGAAAGATATGGATATCCCTCTGGCTAGTTGTGATTGTCTGTCCCCACTGTGTCCACTCCCAATATCTTGTGCATCCCCAACCTACTCACTTGTGAGGTCAGATGCTCAGCAACAGGTAAAACATGTGTGTTACTTTTTTTTGTCACAAATCCAAAGCACAGCACCATACAAGAAACCATTAAGAAAATTAACTCTATCTCAGCCAAAACAATTACAAAGAAGCTTTAAATTAACTTCATTAGAACTATTAGACTATTATTTGCAGCAGTGGAATAACACCATCATTTTGGTCTAGAAGTGACTTGGCCTGTGAATTAATACTTGAATCAGCCTAACTCCCAGGCAGAATTAAGCCTCAGCTGTTGGGGTCTATAACAAAGTTGTCTGAGCTACGAGAAAGTTATGAAGCAGTTTTAAGTGCAATGGTCAGCAAATCTAAGTCCATTCATTTCGCACTTCAGTGCTTTATTACTGCTTGATAACATACATTTTGAGAGAGATGTTGTCATGTTCCACTGTGGGAAATTCTAAAAGAATTTTTTTTTAAATTAGATGGTAAGGAATGAAATTAAGCCAAACAAGACAACCTTGTATCTCAGAAGCATTCAGTGGTGACTAAAAAAACCCAGAAAAATAAAGGAGTAGCACTACTAAAGAGGGCTAGAAAAGACAGAAAAAGAGGAAGGAAAATAGAAAAGGAATAGAGGGAGAAAAAGAGAAGACAGAGAAATAAAAGCAGGCATTACCACCAGCAGGACCAGGGACTGCCATCAGGGGAGCTACCCTCTGCCTGCTGCTGAGCCTGCACATTCTCTGAGAGGCATGGCTCCACAGGTACAGCTGCTGCAGTGATGGGTGGCCAGACACGTGGCAAGTGGGTGCTCGGGCAGGAGATCCAGGACCATGAACAGGGTCACGGTCAGGATCACAGTGGCAGGCTGGCTTGGATGCAGGTGGATCAGTCAGAGCCCTGGATAGGGTCACAGAGGGGACCATGGCAGAGGGCAGCATTCAGGGGCAGGGGCATGGGGAGACAGGACAGGTGTGAGCAATTACCAACAGGGGCAGGTGAACCAAAAACCAGGCTGGAGCGAGGGCAAAAGGGACAAAAAATGGGCTAGGGTCAGGTCTAAGCAGTAAGTGAGAAAGCAAGTGAGCCTTGAAGCTCATGACACTCTCGGATTTTATACCCCCTGGCCTCTATCAAAGTTTGCCTGCAGGCCAGAGATCACTGGCCCAATCCAACCATCCTCTGCAGTCCATTGATGGAGACCTTTGCTATCTGATTGGAGAATGTCTCTGGAGGGTGCAGTGGCTCCTCCCTGGCCCATGTGAAGTGCTGTAAGGCAAAGTCTCCCCAGAGACAAGGCTTTCCCCCAACTTCTAGCTGCCTCCTGCATGTGACATATGTGCCTGCCTCCTCCACATGCCACTGACAATCAGTGTTGAGACAAATCAAAACTAAACTCTATTTTCTTTCAATTGCATTTTATTTTATACCTCCCTTCCAGACAATTTCTTACAGTTTCTTCTCTGTTTACAAGATTTAATTTGCATTCATGAAAGGAAAATCTTAATTTCAATTAAATTAAATTAAATTAAATCTTGAGATTTAAGTGAGGATCAGTTTGGAAGGCCTTGGTGCACTTCCTTGCACTTCATGTCATCCCATCCTACTTTGTTGTTTTCCATCCAGTTGACAAGAAAAGCATGGAGGGAGCAATGTTGGAGCAGTGCCATGCTGGCCTTTGCAGGCCTTTTGCAACTACAGTGTCCCTAGAGCTCTGGGCTATGTGTTTTTCTGGACTCTAACCCTAAGCATAACCCTAACTCTAGGTGGAGCAGGAAAAGCACATAGGGGTGAGGCCGGTACCAAGGAGAAAGCTCTGGAGGGAGCAATGTTGGAGCAGCAACATGCTGGACTTTGCAGGCCTTTTGTAGCTGCAGTATCCTTGGAGCTCAGGGCTTTGTGGTTTCCTGAACCCTAATCCTAACTGTAACCCTAACCCAAAACCTAGGGTTAGGGTGAGGGTTAGGATTTATGGTTAGAGTTAAGATTAGGGTTAGGATAAGGTTGAGTGTTAGGATTAGGAGGTAGAGTTGTAACACTTGGCGGATCAGGAACAGCCCCAGTGGGGTGAGACTGGTGCCCTGGAAAACAGCGTGCATGGAGCAGGTTTAGGAATAGTGTTAGGTTTAGGTTTAGATTTAGTTTTGGGGTTAGGGACAGGTTTTGGCTTAGTGTTTGGTCTAAGTGTTGATGATAGGGTTTGGGTTATGATTTGGGTTGGGGTAAAATTTAAGGTTAATATTAGGGTTGGTTTTATGGTTATGCTTAGCATTATGGTTAAGGTTTTGTTTAGGTTTAGGGTTATGGTTAAGGTTGGAGCTGGGCTTCTGACCCTAGGCAGAGGAAAAGTCTCATGGTTCAGAGTCTGTTGTGAAGGAGAAAATCGTAGATGGAGCCTGTTTGGGGTAGTTCTGTGCTGGCTTTGGCAGGCTTTTTTCTGCTGCAGTGTCCTTGGAGATCTGTTGTTTTTCTTTTTCTAAATCCTAATTCTAGAATTCTGTGGCTTTCAAATATTTAAATTTTAAATTTTAGAATTTTAGTAATTCTAATATATAATGATGCATGTGGTCCTATCCTGTTAAAACCAACTACTTTTACAATTTTTGTAATATGCATTTTTTTCTGATCTATTTGACGTTTCTTTCTTTTTCTCTAAACCATGCTAATGTTTCAGTTTTATTAGAGTAGACTTGATTTGTGATTTACACTCTATTTTTTAAATTGCCCAAGAATTCTTATTTCAATATCATGTGTTTGTCTCACATGGAATTGTGAGTTCTTAACTTTATTATATCATAGATTAGACATTGAAACTTTCATGGGGAATGTTTTTTCAAGTAAGTATTCTATTAATGGGTTAATTCTTTTTCAAAATCATAATGGTAAAGATAGTTAATTATATTCCATGTATTCAAGGATTTCTCACAATTAAACTAAATACAAGAAGCAAAGTGTGTGGGTTTATGAATTACTTTTAACAAGATACCAATTCAGAAGCTGTAGATTCATCCCATTAGTAAGAATACATTAGTATTCACCTCTTTAGTAATTAATTAAAAAGCACATGCTGAACAAATTACTTAATTCCTAAGGAACTAAAACTTGGCAAAAACATCTGCTACTTTTTTCTTTTTTTTTTTTTAAAGCCAGACAAAATAAGGGAATAAAAAGCATTTTTAAAAACATGGTCTCCGAAAATAAAGGAGAATATAGACTTTTTGACACCAATAAGTAATTTGTCTTGTAGTAATATTAATTATATGGAGGTTTGGACATTTCACCATCCTTATGATCTGATCAAAAATGGATAAAAAAGAAAAGATTAATAACTTCAAATGTTTGATATCTTCTCCTTTTTCACCCCTCAGCTTTCCAAGTTTTTATTCAGAGAAAACTGAGCAGAAAAATCTGGATTTTTCTGCCCTAGAGAGAGATGCATTAGATAGACAGATACTGTGAAATACCACCTCAAAAGTTACACTTTGAGATCAGTGCATCTACCTCGGGGGTGAATTAGGTGCTTAGATTCTTTTCTATTACCTTTCTTCTTTACTATTTATTTATTTTTTTGCTCATTGGAGGTAAAACTCCTGATGTTTGCTAAACTCCTGATGATTTATATTCCTTTCTTTTTATTTAATAGACTGCTACTATTGGATGTGGGGTTTAGATAAGCCCATGCCTTTTTCCCAGGCCACCAGCAGCAGACAGTAGCTTTATTGAAGTGACCAGCATCCCAAAACCCACTCTCCTTCTCAAGTTATTTAAAAATGGCTGATTTGGTCCATTACAGAATGAATTATTTATTTAATAGACACAAAACTAACAGACATAACACTACACAGGAATAAGGACAAAAAGGAACTGTTATTAAGTGTATACAGCACAAGGTTAAAGGTACCATTAATTTTACAGCTAATGAAGACATCATATAACCTAGAATTCAATGTATTCAAATCCAGTTGTTGGTGGGGCACACATTGAGATCCTTTCCCTCAGTTCCCAGGAAAGTAACCCCTGAATCTGCACCCAAACTGCAACCTGGGATCCTGAACACTTGTCAGGATATGTGTGTGTAGGAGACTTCTGACTATGTGATAATTTGTGTGACTTTTATGGTCTGTGTAAAACAGTGTCTATCAGTCAGGAATAACTATTTCATCTCTTTCCATAGCTGTTTTCTGGACTAAGATGTTGATACTTAGCTGGGGCCTGAGACCTTTTGGCACCAGAGATTACTCCTTGTGTCGAGGACCAAAGATGGGTCTGAGGTTTGATATATTTGGTCAGCAGTTGTGCACATTGACAAAATAATGTAGAAGAAGAACTTACTGTTAGCTGATAGGATTAACCTTCGGAAACAAAACTATGTATTGGTCATCTGGTGGGATTCATCCTATGACAGGGGAACAGTATACAATAAAGATGTTGTTGGCATGGAGGTGTGAACCTGGGCCATTGTGACCTCAGCTCATATGTTGGCCCTGCATGACATGATGTTGAAACTGGCTGTTCCTGAGAAGATAAAGGTTGTGGTCCTGGGGTGGAGGAAAGAGAATGACATGCTGCACACTGTTTTCATCCAGGGGACACCCTGAAGGTGTGCTGCACTCCTGCCCCTCCCGCTCATGCTCTATCTCCTCGTCCTGATTGGCAGCTTCTCCAACATCCAGGGGTTGGTATGTATTTAATTGCTAATGTGACAAATAAAATTGACTTGCTTTGTTATTCTGACTGCATTTTAAGATATTTTTACACAGGCATCCCCCAAACACATAACAACTCTTGCTGGGTCTTTCATATGCATCAGCTTTCTGTGATGGGGGGTGGGGCGAAACAATGTCCTGCCACATAGACAGAGAAATTTTTTACATGTATTGTGAAAAATTATTGTAAGAATGTTTTATATTAAAAGTTATCAAAAGAAAAGTAATGAAAAAATACTACTTTCTTTCATGAATAGTGATTTTGTTCTTAATATCTACTTAATGTTCCAGACCAATAAATTTGGTTTTCAAAAAATATTTTATTATACATTGCAGAGGCCTCAGTCTTAACACTGCAATGCAGTTTATTAGCTTCTCTAATGAAGGGGAAAGAAGACATCAGTGTATCTAGAAGCTGTATGAAACATCTTTATTTAGGATCTGAGCCCTAAATTTTGGTCCTTGCAAAATATTTGAATATTCTATACTGTACCTGCCAGGATTATATCAAGATCCTGAAATAATTTCTAGGAAAAATCATAAGAGAAATATAAAAATATCAATAAAAACAAATTATATATCTGAAACATCATAAAGTTTCATCTAACTAAAAATGAATCATTTAAGCCTTGTCCTTAAAAGGAGTGAAAGGGAACTTCCTATGGAACCTGAGGATGAAAGTAGAAAAACAAGAAAACCAAATTAAAAAGACCAGTTGCTAACAGACCAAAGCATATTTGCTGTATTTAATAGAAACCTGAAGTTCAGAAAGATGTATAGTAAGTTGGCATGAATGTGTGCTTTATAAAGCTTGGTAGAAAAACTGTGGTGATAGAAGTTGGTGATAGTAAAACTCAGAGTACATGAGGGCTTCTTATGAGTTCGCAGCAAGCAATAGCTCTTAGCTACTTCTTCTGGATGAACAATTCTGAGAAGCTGTAAAATTATTTTACAATTATCATGTTTAAAAATTGCTTCCTTTTCTGATGTTTGTGTAACTGAATGGCTGGATTTTTACCACGTAGTTTTACTACAGGTTTATTATTATAGCTTACACGGTATTCATTGCAATCAAATTTAGTGTGTCTCATTACACGTGAGGCTGATTTGAAAAGGATAAAACATTTTAAAAGAAGTTAAGAGATTAGGCTCAGCAAAACATTTAATATAAGACATTAGCTCTGAAATACAATAGTATTTATTCCATCTCTAAAAACATTTTTATTGTGTAGCATTTAATTATAAAAATAAGTGCCATTGAGATGGAGTTACACGTATTTCTGAAGTTACTAGTGTGAGGAAAGAAATAGATAAGCAACGTTTTACATTTGTATATACTACCTCTAACACTATGTATATTTTCAAAGTAATAGATAAGATTTTTATTTCAGTTTGTCATCAGAAAAATAAGATATGAGAAAAAAGTATATTTATGAGGAAAAAAACCTACAACAGTAATAGACAACTCATACTTTTTTCCTTTCCCTGTGTCTTTGTTCAAAAATGTTGTGAATTCCCTGTGCTCCTCTTTCACATTTGTTAAAAGTCATGTTAAAAATACCTTTTCCATTCCTTCTCTTTCTACATTCACCTGTATACTAATTACCAAGAACTACAGTCAAAAATAACTGTTGCATGATTGCATCTTCTTTTTTTACCAGGACACAGAACACCTTCAAATGAGCAAGTAGTCCATAGACATTTATAGGAAAATAAAAGTAATATTTTACTAGAAGTTATTAGTTCAATATACCAAACACAATTTATATCAAACTTGTGTTGGAAAAGAACCAACCAACAAACAAACAAAGTGAAAATTTCAACATTTTCACTCTTGGGCAACAGTAGAAGTTTTATATTTGTAAAACTTAAACTTGTCTGGAAATGTCTTAGAAAGTTAAATGTATACATCTATATTTTGAAGTTAACATAGCTCCAGGCTAATATTATGTAACAGTGTTTACTGGCATAAGATAGTTCTCTTAACATGGTTGGCTGCTTTCTTTTTTTTCATTCCATTGAGTTTCTGTGAGCTTCCCATGAATCCTTAAAATCTGTTGCTCTAGTTAACTGCTTCAGAGACAACATTTTTCTAGTTTTTTAAATGACAATTCAAAATATAGAACAGAATATTATTTATGAAAAATTCACCATACACTTCAAAATGTGAAAATGTTTAGATAAATCATAGGAAGATATGACAGCAAAACTGTTTCAAAATCCAGTGTGATTAGAGAAAAAATCCTTATTTTTCCAGTCTTTTAAAAATTTTATTTAGGAAAAACTACCTATAAGACCAAATTCTTGTTTCAGAAAATTTTCTTGTGCCAGTTCTTTTTACATTCACACATGGAGCAATAATACTTGAAATATTGCCTTAGGTTTTAATGAATGTAGGGAGACAATTCAGCAACATGGAAATAGGATTTTATACAAATATGTTTAAAATCTCTATATACAAAGGAAAAGTATAGAATTACAGCATATTAAAACCAGTCATAGAATATATTTCAGTTTCTCCCAGCTCTACTCTGTCGCCCTGTTCTTTTCTGTTCCTTTAGCCTTCTGAATGTTTACATACTTAAGAGTCAGATTCTCACACATTTTCTATAAACAATACTATTGTTTACATTCCTCCAGTTAGGAGGGACAATTGATAGACACCTTCTCAGACCAGTGGAATTGAAGAGGTTGAACCTCTATCTTCCAATGTGGTCCATTTCTGTGAAATGTATATAAGGTGAAATCAAAAAAGTAAACTCCTCTTTTCCTCCTCTCACTCTGGCTCGGTCATCCCTGTTGTGTCTCATCGTGACGTTCCTGCGTCACTACTCCAAGAAATAAATATCTGAATAATCTGAAGTGCACAAAAGGAAAATTCTATTAGAAAATGAGAGAAAAGATTGCAGTATGAGAACTTCTGAAGAATTTTTAATAGCATGTGTCTGGCTGTGGATTGATGCAAATTATCACAACATTTAACTATGTTCAAGTATCCATATGCATGATGCAACACTTGTACTTACACATGTGTATGCATACAGATACTCTTCAAATGGCTGGAAGTCCTGATATAGGCATCAGGACAGGTGATGGAGAAGGGAACCCAGTCCCATCATGAATGTGTGCTTGTACCGCATGGCTACAGCACAATAGTTTATAAGGGTTACATAAAGGAACTCTTGTCTAAATACTCTCTCCTGCTTCTTGGACTGAGTGCCATTGTGCCAGGTGAAATGTTCAAAAAGCTCACAGACCTACCCATTCTGTGTACTTGTGGTATGGGATCTCAAAGCAGGGACGAGACAGAAATGCTGATCTGAATAATGCAATTCAGCCCATTTATGGGGTTCTAAAGACTGAGCCTCACAGTTTGTGAGGTTTTTCAGAGACTTTGTCTTGTCTCTGCCATTATCTTCCATCTCAAAAAAATTGCTGCAAACATATTAATGGAGATTGTTCTATTTAATTCTATTCAGTCTAATTTCAAACAGAGTAGGTTACCTCTACACGGTCTAACACTGCTTGTGATAATAGTTTATTTAGAGCTTGTGGTGGAAAAATAAATAGATAAATAAATACAATCCAAATTTTTGGTTTCATTCTTACATACCCCATTTAGACAACAACAATAACAACAACAACAACAACAAAAGGTTGTCAAGAAAACAATAAAAAAATGAAGAGTTTACCTGGGCATGAAATCTCATTTCAAAATGCTATATTTCTAATGTCTCTATAGATCTTTCTGGCTTTGTTCCTGCATTCTGAAAGTTCTTTGTTCACTTTATTAAAAGGTAAAAATGGTACTAGAGCTTTGTGACTTAAGAGTTTTGTCGAATCAATGGACAACAGAGGGAATATTTGGAACCTCCTAGTACTATTCATTAGAAATTTGAATCCTGTGAATGAAATCTGTGTCCCTCTCAGTAATGGTGTGTGTATATATATATATTTTTTTTCCTCTCTGGTCTTGAAATAAATGCTGTAATGTTTTTATTTTCAGTTCTTTATGAGAATGTGACATAATAAATAAATATGTAATTTGAAGAAGAAATCTAATTTTATTTATTCATCTGCATTTTCTATAGCAAATGAAAAAAAAAAAAGTTAAAATCCTGATTTGCTGTTTCTATATGTATTTCTGAACATTAAATTTTCTCAAACTTTTGTGGTGATACATAAAATATAAAGATTTTTGGATTTCTTTTAAGAACAAATTCCCTTGTGTCTGAAATACATCTTCCTAGTACACATGAAGTTTCAATTATACTGACAATTAAGAATGCAGATAAAAAGAATGTTCCAAGCAATCAAATTCAGATTATAATTTACTAACATGAAAAGCAGAGTGTCAAGATGATGTTAATGTTAATATGGAATCCTGGCACTTTGAAAACTCTATTGAATTAAGATGAATACAGATTTTGGTCAATAGGAACATTCTGATAAGTAGATCCGTGATTTTCATTTTGATAAGTAGATCTGTGTTTTTATCTACTAACTTTTGCAGTATAATAAAATTAACTTGATAGAAATCGACTTTTGGCAAAATATTCTAGGTAATTGAATATCCAGTTTTCTTTGGGCTTAAATGAAGTTATTTGAGTTCTATAAGTGAGATAATCTAAATTTAGCCTTATCAGGTTGAGAGAGACAAGGCGTGAGAGAGAGAGACGGGTTAGATGCATAGGTATTACGCAGAAGTGGACTTTTAACACAGGTTGATTTCCACGTGTAGAAGAATTGAAAAAAAGTTAGAAAAGCAAAACAAAGCAACAACAATAAAAAAAAAGAGTTTAGAAGACAAGTGTAGAACTGAGAAAGCTGAAATAACTGGCATATAGTCTCAAGACCTGAACAAGATCCATAAAGTGATGTAATCAGGAAAGATCAAAAGGGAAATAAGAAAGTTATCCAGAGGCCAGCAAAGAGGGAGATACAATGGGGTTTTTTTGTTGTTTTTTTGTTTGTTTGTTTGGTTGGTTTGGGTGTTTTTTGTTTTTTTTTTGGTTTTTTTTGTTTTTTTTTTTTTCTTTTGTTTTTGTTTGGTTTTTTTGGTTTTTTTTTTTGTTGTTGTTTTTTTGTTTTTTTGGAGGTGAGGGGAAGGGGAGGAAGTGTATTGGGATGAACTTCACATTACTACTACTGCTGTATTCAGTGTCTATGTAACATAGTGATAAAGGCAAAGACGTTAATCTGTCTTTTCCATTACTGTCTTTCTATTTTGGTGCTCTCTTTCAACCAGTATGACAATGATGAAATATACTCCCACTAACATATTAGGTTAGCAAAAGAATATCTAAGAGTGAGGTACATACTGGAAAGAAACCAATCAGATACGCAAGCAGAAAAGCCAGAGCCAATGAATCCACCCCACTTCTCCAACTGATCCTCACTATGTTTTGGGTTCTTCATTGCTGCATTTGTTCTAGAATAATTTTTTTTTTCCTGCATCATAGCAAGTGCAATTAAAGGGAGTGGGAGTGTCTTAGATGACTTTCACTCCAAATTTCAGGAAGTAAAGTACTTTAAAGTACATCAGATCAAAATGTTGTCTTGAAACAGTCCATTAAAAGATCCTCATTAGTAAATCCCCCACGTACACCACTTACAAGATTGTTTACATTTAAACTCAGTATAATCACTGCGACACAGAACTATTAGTTCTGATAAAATACTCCATATAACCCTAAATCAAATGTTTATACACTTATATGTATAAACTATGACTCTATTTCATCATATTCCCGATTTAATGTACTTAATTTGAGAGAACATTGACATCAAAGTCACACATTCATTTCTATAAATCAGGTATATTTGATGTTATCTGAAGTGCAAGCATTAGGAAATTCACTTTACACATTTAAATTAACATCAAATTGAATCTAATCAAAGTTAATTACTCTGTATCATGTATTATTTTGCTGTTATGATGGAAAACTACTGTCCTTTTTTAAACTTCCCTGTACATCCCTTTTAGTTTTTTGTCTTATGAATTAACAACTAACAGATACCGTAGGTATATTTCTGAGCAAAGAATACATTTCTCTACTGTTCTCTTGGTAGTCTTACTTCCAAATACATTTTTAATATGTATTCACACTTCTAAATTATTTTTGATGTGAGAGATCATATCAGAATTAATTTCCATAACCAGAGTTAAAAAAGAGAAATAACTGAACTTCTAAACATAAAACATTCTAATAATTCTAAATTAATTAACTTTATTGAATTTTTCATGTTAAAGCTGGAATTTAAATTAGTATAAACTCATAATAGATTAATCTTCCATCATATTTCTTTATTGTTGTTTAACTACACAATTTTTTTCCACTGATCTTATTTCTTCTTCTAACTGACAAGAAAATCAAAAGGTAATGTCCAGAAATACATTGTATATTTGACTATAAGATGTATGAAAGGGAAATAAATGTTTATGCAAATGAAGAGTCACATTAAGATAAATATGTCTTTGACAGATTCCAGAATGGTTGCAGCCTACACAAGAGGCAATAAGCAAAAGAACATGGTTGGGACTTGACAAAAAAATCCGACAAACACTTCAGAATCTGTCAGGGAAGTACCATCAGTACAGCTGCTAAGCTTCAGTCATCCATTGATGCATCCTCCAGGCTCATTGACCAACACTGAAATGCATTTCTCTGTTCATCAGGTTAATATAGTGAAGATGATGATATGTGTTTTTCAGCTATACTAGCAAGTACTGTGAGGCAGTAGGATATAACTGTCTGCAGTTAAATTGTTAGTGTGGTTCCTGGGATGATTTTAGTCCTGCTCAATTTACTTGTCTTCAATAATATCCAGGTACAATGGAGTAGTTAGCAGAGACCAGAAGCAAAAACTGCAACCACAGCTATTCTGTCCCAAAGGAGAATACATTAACTGTGCAGTTAATAGGCTAAGCCTTATCATTTAACATCTGAGTCAGAGGAATGTCCCTAGCACTATTTACCTTATTAGTATCAAAACAAACCAGAATTTTGAAAAGATACTGTCTGAGGAAAACATGAATAAAATCTACTTGTACAAAGTAGTAGAGTCATGAAAGAAACAAAATTCCTTAAGGTGTATTGCATAACCCTTTTGAGGACCTGAAATAGAGCCCATTTTTTCTTAATTTGTGCTTTCAGTTTCTTCTGTGTTATTATTTTTCAGCAAGGTGGAGTTAAAACGTTCAGGCATTAGCTTGATGGTTGTTGCAATGTCTCTATTTTTCACCTTGTTACAAAAGTCTCATTCATTTAAATGAGTCAGTGTTTACTACTTCTTCATCTTTTGCTGTGCTGATCTCTTTTAACCAGCAAATAAAACCAGAACTGCTTTTAGATAGCTCCTTCTGATTATGTGATGTTACTGCTTTATAGTTATGATACAGAGTTAGTAGCCTATCTNGTGTTTGGTTTTGTTTGGTTTTGATTGTTGAGGGTTTTTGCATCTGGCATTTCTTTTCCCAGTTAATGTGTTTTAATCCTGCATGAAGCCAACTTGAGAGGTAGATCAGCTCTTGGGAGAAAAAGAGGGAATACAATTTAAGGAATGCTATGGACAGAAACATAGGAGGAGTGGAAAAGAGGCTTACACCAATACAAAGAATTTCCTTCTATTTGCAAAACTAGTGAAAAGAGAGGTACAAATAGGACTCAAGAAGGATATGGCTTTATGCTATTTCAAGATTTCTTATTCTTGTGCCTACATATTATGGAAGTTAGTGACTATGAAAGATCTAGGTAAACATTAGTGTTTTGTCAATATTTCCACAATATGTGATGCTTACAAAACAGCTTAAACTGAAAATCAGACTTAGTCCTACCATGCAAAATAAACTTGTCAGACAGTGTATTTTATTTGTCATCTTACTTCTTGTCCCATTCTTCCTTCCTTCTCCTTATATTTTATTTTATGGCATATTATTTAGTCACACCACACCAAATCAGAGTTCAAACAATATTTATGCTAAATATCTTAGAGACTGTGAAGCAACTTTGTGATTTTTGCAAATATAAATGTTGATTGTGATGATAAAGTTTGCAAATATTTAAAATACTGTTACATGTTATGCTTCACTTTTCCTGGTAGCTGAAATTTGTTCCTCTTCAGAAGTTTTATGGAAGTTATTAAATAGGCTTATTTAATAGTTAGAATTAATCCATTTTTGGTCAGTAGCATAAGTAAATCTTCTGTTCCAGGGCACAAAAGATAAACACAGATCTATTCCTTCACCTAGAGACCTAAATAATAAAATAATATGTTTCCTGGATTACTGGTAAAATAACTGCAATATAGGTTTGGTTTGGTTGGTTTTTTTTTTTTTTTTTTTTTTTTTTTTTTTTTTTTTTTTTTTTTTTTTTGTGTGTTTTTTGTTTTTTTTTTGTTTGTTTNTTTTTTTAAGTGTCTTATTCTTTTTCTAACTGGAGCATGACAATCTTCAAAATATCAAAGAAATACCAAAAGAATATTGAAAAAAGTATTTGAAACTCAATCCTGTGTTATTTTTGACTTCACAGAACTATTATGTTTAATGTATTTCACAGTGACATTCTCTTAGCACTACTTTTAAGTTCAGAAAAACTTTATCTCGACAGCATCCTAGAATACTTATAGATGTATGTGGGCATAGTCAGAGAGCTCAAAACTGGGAACCAGCTATCATTAATAAATTAAAACACTAAAGTTATAGGACCTCACTAATCACCCAGGTCCAAATCATGAACTATCGTTCAGGGGACTAAAGTTTAAAATGTGTATATTCATTTAGCTGCAAGTAAGCAATTTTTCTTTCAGCAGTACCAAGAATTCCAGTTTCTTCATAAGCCTGATATAAAGGTTGTGATATTGAACCACTTCTATATTGTGTCATGACATGATAATTTAGGGCTATTTGTATATATATACAAAACCCTCAAAACTCCTGATTGGGGGTTAGTGTATTTCTGCCTGCCTTTCCCTTTCCACCACAACTCAAAAAGTAATATGAGAAGTGGAATACAAAATTGCTAAAGATGACAGAAATGTAGAAGCCACAGATAATCAGGCATTTGTTGCTTACATTAAGAAATTCACATTGCAATATGAAAGGGTATTTTTCCGAAAAGATCGGTATTTTTATTTAATGGTGCTTTAGAAGTCTAACACAGTATCCTTTCTTTCCCACTTGTGACCCATCTGTTACATGTTCAACACAGAGTAGTTAAATGGTGAGGAGAGGACAGAGTTGCAAAGGCAAGACATGATTTTGAAAAGGAATGTATTATCAGTCATGATAAAAACAGCAGAGTTCAAGTATGGAGCAAAGGCCCTGAGACTTGACATGGAGAGGTCATTGTAGGCCTTGATGTTAGCATGTCCTTGGTGCAGAATAAAAGTCAAATTAGAGAGGATCTCTGTTGGATTGAGAGGAAAGGAACTTGAGGCAATTGCTATAATCTATGAGTTCAAGGAGTTCACCGATCATGGGAAGAAGTGATACAGAAAAGAAAGGGGGAATGGAAGGGTTGACTTTCAGAAGCTGCTGGATATTACACTATGATTATATTGTTAGGAAGAGAAACAGGAGAAAGGACAGCAGGGCACAAGAAGTCCTAGTGTTGAAGTGGGAAGAAATGGAGTTGCAGGCAGGAGCAAGGGCCAAAAGATGGAAGGAGGATGTAAGTGGAGAGGTCACGTTGGATCTTGTAGATCTTTGCTAGAAACTACAGAGGTAATATAAGATGAAAGGAAGAATCAATTCTTTTATCTGCCATAACAAAAACTGTCCCACCTCCTCGTTTGGGCTGCATGCTAGCAAAGATTAAGCATCAAAAAGAATAGCATTTGATTCCCATCCTGTTAATAGCCAGACTCTAAATGTTATAGCATGATAAAAATAAGCTAAATCCTGTGGAAATAAAATAACCTATAATCCAACAAAGCAGACCCATCTTTTCTGTAGTATTGGAATGCATCCATTTATGTTGGGAGATGGAAGTGGCAAAAAAAAGGACCAACAAAGAAGGAAAAAAGATTTCTATTCTAACTGAAGAAAATATGTCATTACAATACAAATATTACACTGTTTCATCAAGATAAGAGTAGATTAATTTTCAAGTGTTCCTATAGTTATATAAAAGCTCATTTCTCCAGATAAATTCTTGTAAATAATATATTTCACTGTGATTCCTGTCAGAAGGTAGTATCAAATGGGGAAACAAATGGTTAAAGCCAACAACTATAGCAATTCAAGTGTAGTGTGAATATTGATTCTGAAGAGTGTTAGCTGGGGGAATAATCCCAAAGAGTTCTAGATATGTGCTGGTTTTTTTTCATTCAAAATAGCACAGCTTTTCTCAAGCTAAATAGTGTGATCAAACCATTAGAGTCTCTGAAGTACAAAAAAGCTCACAGAATTTAAAATAATGTATACCCCATTCTGACACAAATCTGTATTATGGGAATATTATAAGAAATTAAATTTCTTTTTAGCACTGTGTGTACACTTATAATGATAATGAATTTTATGGTACCCATCAGAAAGTATTTCTAAAGACTTTACTGTTTTCTATTCCCCACTAGAGTGCAGTGTATTGTGAACGCCAACATTTTTGTAAATTATTTGACAGAAATAAATTCCCTAGAAGATATTAAATAGTTTCATGGAAATATGAAAGTTTTGCATTAAACAGAAATGTGGAAGAAATTAAATAATAAATAATAAATAATAAATAATAAATAATAAATAATACAGAATCATGTTAAGACATACTTTATTAGATGGTGGTGTAAATATTTGCATCTGCAGTGATTGAATTAGAATACTTGTGTTATCTATTTGATTTCTTTAACCTATGGAGACTTTGCTGAAGCAATTCTGTTACATAATGATCTCAATTTACACAATAAATAGATAACTACTTTCAGTATTCTTTCAATGAAGCAGCAATACCACTCCTTGTAATAACTTCACATTTACCATGCCTATAGCATAGAATGATTAATGCTGCATTTTGTAACACTGAAGATGACAAATCACTAGTCTATGGAAAGTAATGTTTAAATAACACATTTTGTAAAGAATGGTACTAGTGCATAACCATATGCATGCATCAAAATAAGTGCAACAAATAGATTTAGTTTAGTGCTAGTTGTGGAGTTATATATAAATTTTTGCAATTTTAAAAATAAATATAATTCAATTGTTGTTCAGGATCTTCCTTCCTATCTCTCTACAGTTAATCATGACAGTAGGATTAGATAGATTGGAAAGAAGTGTTAGAATCCAACCTTAAGGGAACCAGAACTCTTTTGATGAATTGTGTGTCTTGTCATTTGAAAGAAACAAATTCTTCAAAAAAAGACAATATAAATCAATGCATGTCAAATTTTCAGAGAAATTGGGACAAATGAAGAAGCAAGACAATTCTCTTCTCCACGATTTCTCTGAGGGACAGTAAGCTTTGTAAACATGACTGTAAAAATCCTCTGTAACTGAGTTTCCCCAGGTGTGCTGCTTCCCAATGTGCCGTGGAAATGTGTGGTGAATTAAGAAATCATAAGCTTGATTATCTATTACACACTTTCATTCAGAAATATCCCCATACAAACCTATGACTTCAGGAACGTTGATGAATGATGAATGTGAGGTAAACTTTTGATCTCACTAGTGCAGTTTTAAAGCAACCCCTTTGGGAGTCCTACAATTTCAATAAATCAGTATTTCTGGCAACCTGATGATTCCTCCTGATATGGACGACTAACAGGAACATTAATGAATGAGACTACTTGCAGATATTTTCTGTAATAGAAGCTCTCTTTAAAAAGTGACTGGTTTTTCATTTCTGAAAGACAGGAGGATTAGGATCAAAGCTAGTTAAAGGCATAGGCTCCAGATCTCCTATTTCTGGTATCACCATGACAACTGAAAGAGTAGACCTCTACCACAAAAGCTTTGTGGACAAAGAACTTACGTTAAACTTTTGCTGCCACAAATATAAAACTTTCAAATATTTTCAATTGTCATATCATTAGTTTCCAATGAAAATTAAGGTCTTCATACAGAGTTTAAGCCTATCAACACTAGACTTGCTTCTTAATACCTTTCATATTTTTAAGTGCTTAGAAAAAATCCACTCTCTTATATCAACAATTCATATATTTAAACTATTGTTCTAAAGTTAAAAACAAAAACCTAAGGTTTGCTTCATAGGGCTTACGTTGCATTATGCTTTTTTATCTTGCTGATCATGCTCTGTATTCTCCTCTGAGCCATCTGAAATTTTCCTCTATCATTCCTCAAACACAAAGCTTACATGAGGCTGAATAGAATGAAACAATTCACTGTCATAACTTCAGCTTGCCAAGAAGAGTTTGGCTTTTTTTGACTAATATTCTTTCTGAGGTTAGTTATAACCACACAGTCTGCCTTGTATCAGAAACACCGTGGCTACCAGGCCTAGGTAAGGGAATCTTCCCTTATACTCAGCAGGTCACACCTGAAGCACTGTGTCCAGTTCTGGGCCCCTCAGTTCAGGAAGCACATTGAGGTACTGGAGCATGTCGAGAGAAGTGCATAGAGTCCAGAGCACATGGCCTATAAGGAGCAGCTAAATGAGCTGGGGTTGTTTAGCCTGCAGAAAAGGAGGCTCAGCGGGAGCCGTATTGCATTCTGTGACTGACTGAAAGGAGGTTGTAGCCAGGTGGGGTTTGACCTCTTCCGTTAGGCAACCAGCAAGAGGACAAGAGGGCATAGCCTTAATCTGTGCCAGGAGAGTTAGGAAGAGTTTCTTCACAGAAAGGGTGATTAGATATTGCAGTGAGCTACCCAGGGAGGTGGTGGAATCACTGTCCTGGAGGTATTTGAAGAAAGACTGGATGCGGTACTCAGTGCCATGGTCTGGTTGACAAGGTGGTGTTTCGTCATAGGTTGGACTCTATTCCAATGAATAAAGAAATTGTTAGTTTAATCTTTAAAGAAGATTAAGAAAATTTGCAGTGACTCTCTATTTCCACTTGGCTACGTATTCTGGGGATGGAAACATTACAGTCTAATTGTGGTAATCTAAGTAGTAAAATCTCTAGTGATGTATTCCTAACAAACCATCTAGTGACTCAGGTATCATGGGCAGTTGTCTTGGGCAAGTACTAGGCTAAAATCCTCTTATGGCATAGGAAAGGGTGTCTGCAGATTCCTTAGTATGCAGTTTGAGTACCATTCCATAATTAATACCATGAATTATTGTCTACTATGTGTTTTATACTGTAAAAAAGGTAGGTTCTCTCAATTACATCATTTCATTAAGTTGAGAAAACAGTGGTCAGAGGAATAAATAGCATTTATAAGTAGAATGTGAGATAGAAAATCAAGGAGAAGGAAAGGAAATGCAAGAAGCATATGATAACCTGGTAGTAAATTAGTTTATTTTGTCTGTAGATAATAAAATTCAAATAATGTGGGGAAAGTAAGATTAAAAGGGACAAAGGCAAACAAAAGGATTTAATTTAAATTATTTAATAATGAAAAAACAATTAAAGATAACAAAAATATTTCAGTTTTGGGCTCCTCACTGCAAGAAAGGCATTGACATGCAGGACTGTGTCCAGAGAGGATCAACAAAGCTGGTAAAGGGTCTGGAGTACTTGTCAAGGACCATCATTCTTTATATGTTCCTAAATTTATAAGACTAATTATGAAACTTACTCTAGTGTCCTTTCTCTGAGTTTATTTGGCTTACACTTCAGCACTACTTCTNAAATATATGTCTGCAGGCATGGAGATTTTTCCTATTTCCCTCTGCTAAGATGAAGATTAATAGCTTTGAAGACCTGATAGGACTCCAATAGAATGCCTGCTTTTTTTTTTTTTTTNAAAGGGTGTCTGCAGATTCCTTAGTATGCAGTTTGAGTACCATTCCATAATTAATACCATGAATTATTGTCTACTATGTGTTTTATACTGTAAAAAAGGTAGGTTCTCTCAATTACATCATTTCATTAAGTTGAGAAAACAGTGGTCAGAGGAATAAATAGCATTTATAAGTAGAATGTGAGATAGAAAATCAAGGAGAAGGAAAGGAAATGCAAGAAGCATATGATAACCTGGTAGTAAATTAGTTTATTTTGTCTGTAGATAATAAAATTCAAATAATGTGGGGAAAGTAAGATTAAAAGGGACAAAGGCAAACAAAAGGATTTAATTTAAATTATTTAATAATGAAAAAACAATTAAAGATAACAAAAATATTTCAGTTTTGGGCTCCTCACTGCAAGAAAGGCATTGACATGCAGGACTGTGTCCAGGGAGGATCAACAAAGCTGGTAAAGGGTCTGGAGTACTTGTCAAGGACCATCATTCTTTATATGTTCCTAAATTTATAAGACTAATTATGAAACTTACTCTAGTGTCCTTTCTCTGAGTTTATTTGGCTTACACTTCAGCACTACTTCTGATCTACGCTCAGTTACCTAAAGTCATGGATATTTCATCATCTCTTCTGGTGTTCAACTGTGAGCTATATGTGTAATTGAAATTTAATAAATGGCTGAGTGCTGCCTTTCACTTTCTGTCTTTTCATTATGTTGCTGAAGATGTGCTTATGACCTAATCACGATTTAGTGCACTACTGTCTCAATTTATTTATATGGATTTTATATNCCCTTTATGTTTTTAGGCTGTTTCTACAAAAAGTGTATCCTAAGTGTATCCTATCATCCCTGATAGGATGCCACTGATGTATTAAAAAAGACTCTATACTTTGCTTTAAATCTTCCTTTCAAGCAATAGTTGAACATAGTCTTTTTTGCCTAATGCCTCTGAGTTCTTGTCTTGTATTGAGTCCTTGTCTGGTGTAATAATTATGAAATTAATTGCTCGGCACAATTATATAGTCATAGATATAACCACAGATTTGACAAGGAAACTGAAGATACTGCTGAAAAGTCACTCTGATAGCTAGTGTAGAAGTATCATTTGGTGTTTTAATTTTTCTTTTTTTTTTTTTTTTTTTTTTTTTCCAACATTAATTTGGGCAATGTGCTTGTGTTTGCAAAGTAGGAATAAGCAATTTGGCAACTATTAAGCTTGTTTCAATTATAAGTGGAAAATATTTAAAATAAAGCTTCCTAATTTTAAGTAAAGAAAAAACTATAATATCCTGGAAAAACACACACTGCCTTAGGTTATTCAAGTTAGGATTTCAAATGAAGATGAATTTTCATGTTTCTGCAACAGACACCTTCAAGTATATTATTTTGATGGTGAATTTGACTGAGGTAAATATAACTGAAATGTATCTCAGGCACTATCAGATAGTCTTGGAAGTATTTTGGGAATCTTGCATTTAAAAACACAAAGCAGAGAGAAAGTGTGTTTTGCCTGAAGACTTATCTTGATCTCTAAATACAGTAGGCTGTCTTCTTTCACTACACTATGTAGAATGATTAAAAGTTAATCATAGCGTGCCACAGCAGCCAAACCAGTTTTTTCTGAGTTTTTACTCAAGACCATCATAAAATCAAAAATAAGCAATGCTTTTTAAGCAGCTTTGGAAATTTCTTACTTTCTTTTCAATTATTTTTCTTCTTATTTAATTTCCATATACCAGTTTTCTCCCTTCTCTGTATTAACAATTTGTTAGCAATGAATAAATTTTGCTGTCTCTTCTAATCTGTAAAAACTAAGCCAAAATGCTAACTAAAAAATTGATTTGAATATATTGTGAATTCTTGCCTAATACTCAGTATTTGAAATGCAAAATGACAGATTTTAATGATTTGATTTACAATTAATTTAATCTATGAATCAACAGTTGTATACAAGTTTATTATAATAACATTATTGCTATAGTTAATGTTTGATTCTAGTGTTTGATGCAGTTAACCTCATCATATTTTTTATAACTTACGTATATACATAGAATTTTTCAAGTTTCATCTTTAAACTGAGTGAAATCTAACCTAAAAATCCTAAGTGGTCCTTCTTATGGAATCTTCATCAGGAAGGGTAAGGGCAGGGATAGTTTGGTGCACTGTGTAAAATAAAACACACAAAAAAGACAAATTAAAAAAAAAAGGTGAGGAAAAAATTTAACCGTTTTATTTGAATGTATGTATTTGAATATATATTTTAAATATATCTCTAAGCATTTAAATCTTTCCATGGAATGGAAATAAAAACTATCAAGTCAAATATTTATTCTCCCCACTTAATTAAAATGTTTATCTGTCTAATTAATTAGGAGAGTGTAATAATTATGTGCAATATATGTCAAAATCATAGCTATTATTATTTATCCAGTGGATAAACCTATGCACTATTTATTTGTTGTGCTTAATACTTCTTTGCTTTTTATTCCCAGAAGATCACTTCTGAGATCAGTTAGGCATTTGGAACTGTGTGCTGTGCATTCAAGCATGGAATGAACAATAGGTTTGATGTCACATCATATGTTTTCTGAGTGTTCAATTATGTTGTACAAACCAACTTGCTATTACACAGTTTCTTAAAAAAAAAAAAAAAAAGGTAAAAAAATGAAGAAAAAACACCCATGAAGATGGGTTTGAAGTTTATTTAAAGCATTCATAGTATGCTGAAAAAATACAGTAATGATTACAGCAAATAAAAAAGAAGCATTTTTCTTTAAAAATAATGGTGTGCTATTTAGAAAGTGTGAATAATTTTTTTTTTTTTNTAAGGAATACCTGTAACATTTGTAATGACTATTTTTCTATTATAAGTATTATAAATATTTAAAATATATAATTATACAGTGTTTTTACTATATAAATAAAAACTAAAATATACTATAAATATATAGACATTGAAAAATAAAATTATATACATGGATATAATATAAAAATACTCTGTATAAACATACAAAATAAATCATCTAGAGAAATATCTACAGTCAGTTTTGCCTCACATTTTCTCTCTAAATGTTGTTGCCCATTTAAACAACCTACCTAGTATTTTCCCGAATCCTAAATCCTTAAATTATAAATTGATGCATGGATATTAATA
>WEIU01023116.1:0-20708 GCA_013389925.1 Aegithalos caudatus
ATTTTTCTGAAAAACTAAACATGTTTTCAGTTTTCCCAGCATGTCTTAGCATAGTACTAATTGCACCCTTGCTAGGCAAGCCAAGTCCTGTTTGTGTTCTTCAGTATGGAGCATTGCACCATGGTATAACTTCCATTTCCCAAGAAAGAGAAGTGAAAAATAAATTATGTTTCTTGAAGACCTGGGAGACATCATGACACTGCAATGAGATCAGAGTAGGCCAATGGAACTTCCTATTTTTGAATTTTTCTCTCTGAATGTTTGATTTGCCACATTTTAAAAACACAAAATGGAAAATAGTTTAATATTATTGGCTTTTATCACAGAATAATGTACTCTTTTTTATATGATAATCTCTTTTTTGTGATGCAGTGCTCTTTAAACACATTATGAATTGTTTCTACCTCATATATTGATCTCAATTTTGTATATTATTTGCAGTTCCAGAAATACTAGTACAAGAATGAAAACAAACTATAAACAGTGAGAGAAACAAACATGTGTTTATTTTGATTCTGTATCCTTGCTGTGAAAAATTATTAAGAAGTTTAAATTTTCCATTCTCTAATTAGCATGACTCTTACTTCACCTCAGATATACAGGTTAGGTTACAGTCACACCCTAGGAGTAAATAATAAATCAGTGTAGTTGTGTATTACGTATACTTACATGTTTTGGGAATATTTAAAATTTTTGTTTAATTAATAATTTTTTTTTAAGTCAGTGGAGAAGCCAGTTGAATTTCAAGTTTTGTATGTTTATTTTTGTCTTATTTGCAGAAAATGCAAGAGATTAACAGTGCCATTAGGAAACACTTTTTTTGTTTAAGCATCTGTGTTAAATTTTCTAAAATCTTGTATTGTGTAGATGAACTCTTCAGTGAAATTCATTAATAGTTCAGATTTGAGAGTAACTACTTTTTAATCTCAATAGACATCTAGAAAGAGTGATTTCCAACAGGTATTCCTGACCTGAATTTTCAAGTATTTACGTATTGAAAGTAATCTAAACTAGATTTAGTATTAAAATTTTTAAATCTCAGTATGAAGACTGTTAAGAAACCTGAAAAAATTGAAGATTATTCAGTTATGTCTGATTCTGACATGTAAGTCTGATTCTAAGATAAATATTGAGGTCAAACCTGTTGAAGTCCCCTATAGAAAAATTTTCAGTGTAATAAGTGTTTTCATCTGACTTGCCAAGCCAAAGGGAATTTCATTGCTTTGATTGAACATCCCAAGTTCAGTCATATTAACATATATTTTTCCAGTTAAAAAAATAATCAAGTGAGCAATGTAATGACCAATACCTTACATTGGTTTGGGTGGTAATTTATAATACAATGAGATACTATACATGTATTTGCTAAGACTTTAAAGCTTTAGGATTCTCTATTTCCATTGTTTTTCAATTGTAGAAATTGTCAGAATTGTCAGAATATCTACAGAAATAACCTGTCATAGCCAAACTTCTGGGTGGTGGTGTTTTTTTTTAAGAGTATATGTGTTACCTGGGCTACATAAAACCCAAGGAAAAAGCTGAATTCTTCTTTCAATTCCAGAACATTTAAATAATTTAAAGTAATTTTCATTCTATGAAAATACTTCCTATTTGAAACAGGTAGTAGGAGGAAAGATGACTGAATCAGGTCGACTCTGCGCATTTATCACCAAAGTTAAAAAAGGAAGCTTAGCTGATACCGTGGGGCATCTTAGACCAGGTATGTATCTACTACAGATCTATACTGCTGAGTTGCTTTTCTGAAGGTGATAACAAGTGAGCAAGTTTAATTACATGCAAAATTATATTAAATAGATTTGATGAAATACTGCAGAATTCAACTTGACACTGTTACTAGATGTTTGCTTTTGTGAAATATATAATCTCATGTCGTTCAAAAATGTTTCAACATTTTTGCTCATTTTTATACTCAAAATAATATTCTGCTGATGTCCTCCCCAGTCATTTTGTGGTGTATATTTTGTTTAGAGCAAAACAAGCAATTATAAATGTAAGAGCAGAACCACCTTGGCTAGGAAGCTGCTTCTGTTCCAACATGCAAACCATAGATTGCTAGACTGAAGAATGTTCAAGAAACACTAACTATTAACATAAGAACTATCTGAACCTTAACTTCTAAACTTCTAAAAGTACATGGATCTTCAAAACAGTAAGTTGATGAGATAGGATGTTTTAGATATGAATTTTCTAAAGAACGTGTTGGGATTTCTGTAAGCCACAGCTGCCAAAGCGTGTAAGAGCAACATCTAACTCCTACTGATTATATTATTTCACAGAACTTTATATATTTGAAGCTGAGTTGCAGAAAACCTTTAATACTCAGGATTTTCCTGCATGAAGGCCTCCAAACTTGTTCTATAACACAGGTTTCACAATCTGAAAAACTGACAGTACAATGGCTTAAATTGTTATTGTAAGTGCTGTGCAAAGCAAACTTCCTAAGCAAGGTGTTATTACTTGACTTACAGGTGATGAAGTATTAGAATGGAATGGAAGGATACTACAAGGAGCCACCTTTGAGGAGGTGTATAATATCATTTTAGAATCCAAACCTGAGCCACAAGTAGAGCTTGTAGTTTCAAGGCCTATAGGGTAAGTAATTTCATGTATTTTTTTTCTATTAAATATGGTAAAATTGTTCATTTTAAGATGGAGTATATCAAACATTCAATAAGATTGTAAATAGAAAAATCTTATGCAAAATTCTGTAAACCAAAAGTGTAGCTAGAATGATAGATCATGCTAGTGAGTAAAAAGAGCTGGTGTGAAATCCTGTATTCTGAGAGTATCNACTGAATCAGGTCGACTCTGCGCATTTATCACCAAAGTTAAAAAAGGAAGCTTAGCTGATACCGTGGGGCATCTTAGACCAGGTATGTATCTACTACAGATCTATACTGCTGAGTTGCTTTTCTGAAGGTGATAACAAGTGAGCAAGTTTAATTACATGCAAAATTATATTAAATAGATTTGATGAAATACTGCAGAATTCAACTTGACACTGTTACTAGATGTTTGCTTTTGTGAAATATATAATCTCATGTCGTTCAAAAATGTTTCAACATTTTTGCTCATTTTTATACTCAAAATAATATTCTGCTGATGTCCTCCCCAGTCATTTTGTGGTGTATATTTTGTTTAGAGCAAAACAAGCAATTATAAATGTAAGAGCAGAACCACCTTGGCTAGGAAGCTGCTTCTGTTCCAACATGCAAACCATAGATTGCTAGACTGAAGAATGTTCAAGAAACACTAACTATTAACATAAGAACTATCTGAACCTTAACTTCTAAACTTCTAAAAGTACATGGATCTTCAAAACAGTAAGTTGATGAGATAGGATGTTTTAGATATGAATTTTCTAAAGAACGTGTTGGGATTTCTGTAAGCCACAGCTGCCAAAGCGTGTAAGAGCAACATCTAACTCCTACTGATTATATTATTTCACAGAACTTTATATATTTGAAGCTGAGTTGCAGAAAACCTTTAATACTCAGGATTTTCCTGCATGAAGGCCTCCAAACTTGTTCTATAACACAGGTTTCACAATCTGAAAAACTGACAGTACAATGGCTTAAATTGTTATTGTAAGTGCTGTGCAAAGCAAACTTCCTAAGCAAGGTGTTATTACTTGACTTACAGGTGATGAAGTATTAGAATGGAATGGAAGGATACTACAAGGAGCCACCTTTGAGGAGGTGTATAATATCATTTTAGAATCCAAACCTGAGCCACAAGTAGAGCTTGTAGTTTCAAGGCCTATAGGGTAAGTAATTTCATGTATTTTTTTTCTATTAAATATGGTAAAATTGTTCATTTTAAGATGGAGTATATCAAACATTCAATAAGATTGTAAATAGAAAAATCTTATGCAAAATTCTGTAAACCAAAAGTGTAGCTAGAATGATAGATCATGCTAGTGAGTAAAAAGAGCTGGTGTGAAATCCTGTATTCTGAGAGTATCAGGCATCATCTGCTATTATGGTTAAAAATAGGTTCCCTTCTCTGTCTTTTCAGTTGGTGAGACAGCTTATATTTGCTCTGAAACTGTGGTTATACTTGTTGTTATAATTCTTGACTGTTGATTTTTATTTCTCCATTCCTATTTTTTATTATACATACATAAAATTGCGAGATCATATTTGTTCTATGAACTGATGATGAACTCTATTTATTGAGAATCTACAATATAGAATTTTGCATTAAACATAGTATGCTAAATGAAAAAAATCAGTATACTTTGGAAAGTCTCAAATACACATTCACATCATCTTCATCTATGGAACTCTTAAATTATTGCTTGTCATCTAATACAGAACGCATCTGAATGAATAGTTAGAACTGTGTGGGACTTTTTCTTTTCATACACATTGCCCATTTTTATTAACCTTCAAACTTACCTCTCAATGTCTAAACTTAATTTTTTCTTGCATAGCAGTTGTTGCTTTCTTGTATTGGACTGTGAGTACCTTCCCCTCTTCAATTGTTCTTTTCTTCCAAGTTCCTACACCCTAAAGCCATATGCATCACGTTTTTAATTCTCTGTTGGAAGTTCCATATCTGGTTCCATCAGGGTTGAGAAGACGGGAATGATTATCATTGATTTTGAAGGTGTTTACTGAATTTTCTTTTTTTTCACCCAGAATTTATTGTGATATACAGGACACAACTAGACAGGGTGATAGCTAATATCATCTAGATTCCCTTTTCCATGTTAGATTGGACCAGATGACCTTTCAAGATTACTTCCAACCTGGACTGTTTTAGGATTCTATAATTATATTTAATAAATATATTTATCCCTTCATTTTGTATAAGATGCATCTTAATATAAGAAAACATGACTAAAAATTAGGAAGTACTAAAAATCTAGAACTGTATAATCTGAGAATATAATTTCAGTGAGGATGACTGTTATAGTTTCATCTATAATAGGAACTTATTGTGTTGGACACATCAGGAACTTAAGGTGTAGGAACTTAATTTGGTATGACAATTTTAAACAAACTTGACAATAACAAATAAACAGCTTTATCTTGTCAGTGAGATGAGAGGTTATCTCCTGCATACATATGGGATTGCAACCCCTTTAGGGTAAAGACTCTATCATCTGTCCTATCATTAAAAACCTTTTCAAAACTTAGGAGACATAGGTATAATAGTAATACTAAGGGACATACTACATTACTTGTCTCAGAAAAGGAGGTTTCAATTTCATATACAAATCTTTCATCTGAGTATCTCTCAAATCTTTCATTGTGAGTATCTCTCAAATAGAAGTTTATAGCAAAAGTTTCAAGGAACGACTCACTCACATCTTGAAAATACCCATTTTTAAAAAATCTTTCTGCATTCTCTTAATTGTATAAAATCTCTTTCTTGTGCTTTTATATTTGCTGTCTCTTGTTCAGCTTCCTTGTCATCATGTCTTCTCTTATGTTGCTGTCACTCGAGCAGCTCATCTATAATTCCTTAAACAAAGTGATGTGGGCCCTCAAGATGCCTTTTCCTGCATTAACCTCTTGCCTCATAATCTGAAGAACTGAGATAGATCAGTGATAAAAGATTTGTTCAGTGTATTTGATTCCCAGTGTTATTTTGCTGTAGATGTAGAAGAGTCTCAGTGATGAATACTTCCTACAAATTGGTTGGTTTTAGATTCTGGTTAGCTGTGTGTAACTCTTTGGAGTTTGATATTAACAGAATAACGTCAGAAATGTTTTTGATGAAGTGAGAAATGATGAACTGTATGACTTTTTTTCAGTTTAGAAGATTTCAGTTCATAATCAAATGGACAATAAAAATTTATAGCCTATGCTTGTCCAAGGAACCATAACTTTGTAAGATCGTGTTTTGCTCAGAGAAATAAAGTTTCAGTGTATGTGCAATGTTGAAAAGTTCTTATTTACCAGATATCAGAAGTGATATTTAGTTTTATTAGAATTATTGATGCCCAGTTGAAGGATTTTCCTTTTGCATTGAGATGTCTTATTATTTATAAGGAGAATTTCTTGATAGTTTCATGACAACACTTTAAATTGTACAATAAATCTTTTTTACCTGCAATTAACTTAGCTGAGAACCTGTTGTCACATCCTGACAATCTAAGAACAAAACCAAATTCCAGTAAACACAGTTATTAGTTTTTCTCTTTATTATGGGTTGAGTGCTATGAAAACTGAAGATGACAAGCTAAGCTGAAAAGGCAGATAAAATTGAAAGCTATTCTAAAAAAAAATCCAACAAAACATGCCAGTTTGTCATGCAATTTACCACTTTTTACATCTTAAAATAAAAATTGATGGCCAAGTTGCTAATCAGCATGAGCTGGCTGTCCCCTATAAACAGGAATTTACCTATTTTCGGCTTTCTAATTCTCAGAAATAGATAACTTAAAATGCATGTTATTTCCATGGTTTCTTCAGTTTTGAATTTGGAAGAAATAATGCACTGTATTTTAATAATTACTCTATACAACCTGTTTGCAGTAGAACATAGCTTATTATGCAAAGAGTCATTATGAAACTAATTTTACTTCTCCTCCATCTGTTTATCTCTATGAGAGTTCCTTGTAAGAAATATTGTTCACACTACCATGAAATACTGGGACCTGTAGGCTTCAAGAGCATAAATTATAATGTTCAAATTTCTCAAGTTCATTTTTTCAGCTATCTATAGAAAACTCTTATTCACTCTCTTTAGAATAGTTTACTGTATTATATATTTCTAATTTTTTTCAAGGTTTTCTTTTCAGACTCATGGTAGAAGAAGTTTTTGTATTTTGTATTTATGAGTTAAGCTCAAGAGTGTATTTCTGAGTCAATTACTAGGCAAATATTGGATCCTGCAATAAATTCTCCATATATCAAATATACAAACTTGAATATTTGCTTCTTCAATAGTGCTTGTAAGTTTGTCACAAGTTTTGGGTACTAACAACAGAGATTTTTTTCTTGCCTCTAGTGGGCTTAGAGCAGTTTCATGACTTCTGATTTATTTCAATTATTGGATACTGTGCATCAACTCACTTGGAAAGATTTCTCAGTCTACTTAGTAAAGCTGTCTTTCTAGTGAGTCTTGAAAAATGTTTGGAAAAGATATACTAAAGGTATTCTGGAAAAGCTTTTCTAAAGGAAATAGATACATTATTTATATATCATACTGACTATTTTATTGTATGTGACAGTAGATATCACTGGAACATTTTTCATTTCCCCTTCCTTTTCACTTGCCTTTGTAGTGGCTTGACCTTGATTGAACACCAAGGACTTGCTCTCTCTATTTCTCTCCTCAACAGGACTGGGGAGGAACTAAGATGAAAAAGCTTATGGGCCAGTCAGCAGTTACTATCATGGGGAAAAAACTTGATGAAGATTATTTTGTTGGGAATTAATAAAAGAAAAGGATAGCGAGAAATAAAACCAAAATGGAAACCTCCTTATCCTTACCTCTCTTTTTCACAGGCTCAAATTCACTCATTTTTTTCCTGGTTTTTCTGCCTCCCTCTCTGTCAAGCAGTCCATGGCAAGGGTAAAAGGAGTTGCAGGCAGTCCTCCTCCTCCTCCACCTTCTTCCCTGACCTTGGTGTCTGTAATGACATTTCTCTCTTGGCTTTTTTTTTTTTTTCCTCATTGTTTTCTCTCATGGCTGTTGCATAGCTGTTTTATCCTTTATTAAATATGTTATCACAGAGGCACCCAAGCAGCCAGCTGGGCTCAGCATAGTGCAACCCCAGTCTTTCCTCACCATGGCCACCCCTCAGGACTGGCTGTGGCCTTGGAGAAACCAACTGCACTGAAACTCGCAGCACGATTGTAAATATTGGTATTGCTGGGACTCAGAAATTAAGCTCTTCATTTTGCTTGGTTTTGCTCAAATAGCTCTGAAATTTTTTATTAGCATATTGATAGTTTTTATTAGCATGCAGTAATGTGTGCCCCTCAGAGAAAGATTATATTCCTTTGCTTGGGGGGCTGTGATTGAGTGCTTTGAAATTTCATGGCTCTGCACACAATTTAATACAGGTGTTGCAACATGTCTTGTATATGAAAGAATGCAATTTTGCCAAATGAATGTACACATTTTATTTGGTTGTGGCAAAGGTAAGATTGATTAAATTTGTGGTTCAAAGACAGTAAAGAATGTACTGGGATAGCCATGATTGGCAGCTGAGTATGTTTGAGTGAAGGCTGGGTAAATTTAATAATGTATATTGTCATCATAAAATCTACTACTCACGGTTCTAGTCTACCATTAATTCTGAGATGGTTCTGTTTTTTACTGAATTATTGTATTTATGACTGTGCAGACTTTCTCCTGCATCCACCAAATCTGTTCTGTAGCATTTAATTTGACACTGAAATTATCTATATTGGATAACAGATAATCATCCCAGAGGCTGAAGGCATCCAGCAGATCATGTACCATTCCTGAGGCATTCCATGGTGGATTGGGAAGTGTTATAGTGTAACTGAAATTTAAATATGCTTGTTAGATAAAGGTTCAACCTGTCTTAATTTTCCTGATTTCAGGGACATTCCCAGAATACCTGACAGCACACATGCACAGCTGGAGTCCAGTAAGTTTCAATTATGGGGTAGGAAAATCTCCTCTCTCTTTTATGTAAGCACAAATAGAATGAAAAATGTCCTCTACAGTCAGTATGGGTCTTGTCTTTTTGTCTATATTTGTCTCAATATGTTATCTTACTTTATTGTCTATCTACCTCTGTTTAATAATAAGCTATCAAAACTCAGGATATTGTGATTTAGGTTCGACATTGATTATAAGCTTAGATGATTTTTGATTTAAGAAAGTATAATTCTACCTAATATACAGGAACAGTAATAGCAATTTTTAATTTCTCTCACTTTGCATCTCAATTGCATTTTATAAACTAAAAATGGAAAAGAAATGTTCTTTGTTTACAGCCTGAGTGATAGGTATTTTGAACTCAGAATATCCTTACTTTGTTAGAGTCATTGAGTGCTACTTAAATTGACTAAACCATATTTCATGTAGGGAAAAATAACTTGTTCTTTGGCTTTGATCTGATAAGATGGATTTCAGCCTGGAGTTATTTTTTATCATTGTTTTAGAGCACTATTATAATAGAAGCCATGAATAAACAAAATGGCATAAGCTTGATTTTAATAATATGAAAAACTCCTTCAATGACTTTTTTACTTATTGCCCAATTCTTAAAAGTCATTTTATGTTTTGTGAGATGTGGATTGTCTTTTGTATTTATAAAAATACTTCATTTTCCCTCTATATTTTGTATATCAAAACTTGCCCTCTGTCCATATTCAGACCTCATAGATTTGAAACAAAATGCAGAAAAAACCATAACATACATCTTGATATTTTTGTAAAAATCTAATTAAAAATTAGTTTGATTGTACAAGATAATAAGTCAGAAGACTGAATTCATTTGACCACAGTAAAGTGTTTATTTTTAGGCCTTCAACTTACTGACATAATTACAGTCAGAAATATCTGAATAATCTATTTTCCATTCTATAAATAAAAGCTCCTGATTGCATCTGATCACCAAAAGATTGAGTATCATTATTTGGTAATTTTAAATAGATATTAAAAAGTGATGTTTTTCACAACTTTACTGTATGTTTGGTCATATTTCTACATTTTCTGTTAAAAATATTGAAATATATGCATAACTTCTACTATTTATAAAATATTTTTGTTTATAATTACAGGTTCTAGTTCATTTGAATCTCAAAAAATGGACCGACCTTCTATTTCAGTGACTTCTCCCATGAGTCCTGGCATGTTAAGGGATGTTCCACAGTTCTTGTCTGGACAACTTTCAGTATGTAAACATTTCATTGATATTAATGTTGTACAACTCTTATTGTAGTGCTAGCTACCTCTAACAGGAATTTCTTGTTAAACTAGCTATGTTTTTTTGTTTAATGCTACACATCCCAGTTTAGGCAGGAACAGAATTTCATAATCATATTCCAATCTATTAGCCTTTGGAAATTTTATATGTATTGAATTTGGTATATACATGCATATTTATCTGGTAAGCTAGACTGTTTTAACAAATTTTCAGAAAGGTCTAATCTTGGCCTCCAGTTATGTTTGTGCTGTTGAATGTAAACATTTTTTCAACTGTCACACTTATGTCTAGAGTTGGTAGATTTTATTACCTGTGCGCTTGGATGTTACAAGTGCTTATTTCTTATGCACTAACTTTCATATATAACTTCCCCAGATATCCCTCTGATATTTTACTCATGTTGTATTCTTTGTACCAGTGTTACTCAGTTTTGTTCTTCACTCTCACTGAGAAGAAGGTTCATTATGTGAATGTTTTCTTTTAAAGGGCACTTTTTTGTAATAAACTGAAGAAGTTTGGTTTTGTGCATCTTTCCATGTTATTTACAATTCCAAAGTGTGATTCTTCAAAAGTGCTCAGTTGTGGCCTGACAGGTTGAAAAGGAAAGGCAAATGGAATGGAAGCAGTGCAAAACTGGAGTTAGATATTTGGAAATATCACATTCATGTTACTTCCCATTTGTATATGTTGAGTGTACCATAAAAATATGCATAAAATCCAAGCAGACTGTTTCTAGGTCTCCCAGCAATGGTTTATGATATTGATAGAGAAGAAGAAGAATATTTTTGTCTCTTCAGTGGCCATGTTGGCTCCATTTTGCAGTGCATGAGACATTATTTGTTTGCTCATCAGAACAACCATTTACAATGTATAATTTTTTAAATTATTTTCTGCAGTTGTACTTAACTACTTTGAAAGATTCAATCCTTTGGATAAATGGAAAACTAAAAATCTTGACTGTAGAATGCAGAGTGCTTTGCAAAAATACAATTACAAGGGAACATGAACTGTCAAAATACACAGACCAAAGTTTCGAAAACCCCTCTTATTTTATCAAGACAGTAAAAATTGTTGATAGGGGAGACAAGAAAGAGAGTAATTTCTTTTGTCTAAACTTCATAAAAGATTAGGCTGTCAAAATGTTTTGGTGCCTAGCTCCCAACAGGAAATTCAAGAGCCAGAATTAGCTTCTCAGATGACCAGTGTACATACACTATGGAATAAATGTTCAAATAGGAACCATGTATAACTAACTTTTTCAGTTTCAGATCAAAATCATAATGAGTTTAAGATTAGGATTTTTTAGTGAAGTTAGTAAGTCTTTTGATTTAGTGGTTTGATAGGATACTGAAGTTTGAGGTATATAGTCATAACATATTCTAATTTATTGAGAATAACAGAAATCCAAAGATTTTATTTCTCAGAATGACATAAAAAATTCAATGTTTAACTCAGGAAGGCATAATTCCTATTTTTATTTATTTTTTGAATGTTTCAATAGATAAATTCTTGTTCTAAAAAGTTTCTTTCCATCTAAGGAAACCAAATAATGTTAAGAGACATTAGAAAATCTTCCTTATATTTTTTGGTACTTATGTACTGCTTGCAATTACATTCAATACTCGCTACTACATATTATCTGTGTTTCCCTCAGAGAGCAGCTGATATCTGTCTGAGAATACAAAGCTCCAACTGAGTGAAACTGAAGTCAGATATACTCTGTAACTCTCTGAAGGTGCAATTTAGACATCTAAGATTAGTAGACAGTTCGAAAATTTGGATGCTTGTCTTGTCTGTCCAGCTAATGAAACATTGGAAATAGGTGTATTTCATGTTAATAACGTTAAGGGCAGAGCCAATCTCCTTCTGCTATTGGGTCAAGACTTTGGGAGGCAAGTACTAAACTTGTGGGTTTTTTTTTTTTGCAAGCAAGGGTGGCTGTCATAGTGTCTGAAGATTCTCTGGATAGGTGGTAACATGGGATCTAATTGGGCACATTGTAATGTATAGGCTAATATGCATTTTCAGAAATAGAGGACTTTATGAGAGTTGAAGTATTCTACAGGAACAGTATTTTCATAACAATCAGTGTAGTTTCTTTTTGATCTGATACTTTAAGATAGTTTTGAAAAATTAAAAAGTCTGGGTATTTATGTTCTTGAAAGTAGTATGATGAATAGTTTTTCCTTCACTTTTTAATTTCTGGGTTTATCATTCTAAAATTTTTATAAGTTTTGAATCTTTGGAAGAGTTAGTGAAAAATTCTGTTTGTAAAGTTGGAAATATTTTGAAAAATTAGAATGGACTATGAGATTTTCTAATTTTGGACCTTTAACAAAGAAGTAGTAACGTAAAACTGAATTTTAAAGATCTCCTCCAGTTACAAAAAATATTTTATTTTGAATGCTACAAAATGGATGTGCTTCAGTATTTTGGTTTTTCCATGTCTTAATCAGCTCTTTTCTAACAGGACAGTTGATGGATTACACATTCATTCAAAATAGCTGAGTAATGTAGAAATGAAATACTAAATTCTGAATGTAATTGTGAATGTGCTCTTTATGGGAAGTGCCTAGACAGGAGAATAACTACAGAACCCTGGCAATAAATGAGTACAGGGGTCTGTTCTTTGTGGAAGTGGTGGGTCAATGACATTGTGGGTGATGGTGGCTGAATTCAGGCAGATATAATGGATCTGAGGGAATAGATGAAAGGAGAGATTTTGGAAGTGCTTTCCATGTTTTCTGTGGCTTTGAACAGTAGCATGTAGTCCTGAATAGTTGCTGTTAGTGCAGCTGTGGTTACTGTGAAACACAGGCAGTGAAATACAAGAGTTGTGAACAGAAATGGAGATACAACAGTTCGGATGAAAGTCTGAAATATTTGAATGGATACTTGAATATAGGCTTATTCAGTCAGTGCTCCAGATCCTTAAAGGATTTTTATACATTAATGGTATTTTGGAATCTATTTCTTTATGTTCAGTATGGTTTTGGCTGGTTTAGCTGCAGCAATGCCACTGTAGTATTCAGGGATGTCCATGTTCGTCTCTGTGTATTTGCTTTGTGGAGTTACAGTGTCAGTCTAGAGCTGACCAATAGGATTGACCACAAAGTAAACCACCTCACATGGATAGGAAATCTTCTTTACATTAATTATTCTGGCCAAGTACATACTTAATCAAACAAATTATGTGCAACAACAGTAAACTATTGTGTGTTATAACTGACTAATACAATTTATCCATATTATCTGTGTTTTATTTCATATCACTTTTTATTCATGTTATGTTTCAGGGGAGTATCTGACTGTTATTGAAATTATAGGTTTTTTATTATTTGCTTTGTCTCATTCTTGTTTCTGCATTTTTTCACTGAGTTGTTTTTATTTTAATGTAATTTTGATGAAGTCAAAATATTCTTTGTATTTTGGTGCTCTTAGCTTAACTACTGAATTTTGGCTACATTTTTGATACTGCATGAAAAATATAACTTGAAATGCTTTCCCAATAGTTAGGTTTAGTGAGTAAGAGCTATAAGACCATGTAAATGGATAGAAGTATAAAATCACAGTATTTAATTTTTATACTGGTGGAAGTTCTATCAGAAAAGGGATGTTATTTATAAAATTAATCTATTTTCCTGTACACTTGAACCAGAGAACCACTTCAATAGATGTTCCATACATATTCAGTTTATGAAGCAATAGAAATAGTTACATTAATTATAGCTGCAATATATACAGCATAATACAAAGCCTTTTTTGTGCATTATTGTCTTGGTTTGGAAAGACAGGTATCTGCCAGGGAAAGTTGGAGCTCCACTTGGAATGGAGAATGTAAACCCTCTCCCTCCAAATTATTATAATTTTGCAATTAGAGGCTTTCAGGCAAAGATATAGGAATAGAATAACAGTCCTTTACTAGGAATATTAAAAAATACAAATGTAATAGTATAGAAAACAAGCAAGCAAACAAACAAAAATCCTAGAAAACTCTGACAGAGTCAGGGATATGACCTGACACCCTGTTGGTCAGAGAGTTGGAAACAATCCAAATAAATCCTCCTGGAGTAACAGATTCAGTTCTGTGGAGTACAGATGCTCCTGTAGAAAGTCCAGTGATGATGGTGAGATGGGTCCATTCTTCCTCCTGAAATCTAGTGGAAAAATCTGGATGCCTGGTGTTCCTACGTCTCACTTTTATCTAGGTAGGAATGGTTGGCTCCACCCCTCACTGGGTGAAGCGTCTCACAATGGGATGATGTCTTTTGTCATTGGTGAGCCTTAATGGCCCATTATCAGCAGATATCCCTCAGAGGGAGGATGGGTAGTGAAAGAGATAAGAAACACTGCCCCACCTGGTTTTAACAGCTGGGCCATTGTCAGAAGGCATCCACACCCTTCCCTGCTGGCCTTACATGAGATAAAGAAAAACATCTCCCCAGTTGCTTTCAATAGATGAAATAGAATACACATTTTTTTAGTTACATAACCCAAGACAATTATGAAGGGCCTATATGACAGCACATTAAGGGGATGAGATCAAGTATAACACATGCTATCCCTCCCCTTTCACATGTTCTTTTTCCTTTTCTTCATCCTCTTTATACCTCTATACAATTAAATTGCTGTTGCTCTAACATCAAAACCTGGAAAGTTCTAGGTTGTCCACACAATGTGTTTATTTGTCTCCATTTCCAAGGCAGAATATGACAGGTGAGCAGAGGACCCTTGGTGCATGGTGGGAGAGATTCTGTCCCTTTTAGGATTGCAATATCCTGTGACAATTAATTTTTCCCTTGTAAAATGGAGCTGAAGCAAGCTGAAGATCTACTTTTATTGTGACTAGGTCACATTCTGACACTGTTAACACTGGGCTTTGCAGTCCTGCCCATGCAGAGTGACAGGTAGAGTGCACCTTGCAGAGCGCAGGGAGCACATCAGACAAAACCCGTGATCCAGACTGTCAGATTTTCTTATATATCCTCTTTCTTTGATGTAAGAACAGATTACTTCACACATTTTATAGAGCAGATTTTTCCAGCATCTGTGCATGCCAAATAAGCAAGGAAGGTGGCAGAAGCATCATCACAGTGCCTATATCCTTGCTTTGGGTACATTTCTAATGGGAGTGAAAATGAGTAGTAGCTTCTTTCTATCATTTTGAATTAGATCAATAATCTCAGGAAAACTGAGCAGAAGTAAAGGAGATTCCAGTCTGTCAGATAACTGTGATGTGACCTACTCCATACTCCTTGTCTCCCACTCACCAGCCCTCTGAGGTATCAACATATGCTCCTTTTCCTGTCCATGCCCCATACTCTGTACCAGTTCTGTGCCACTCCATTAGCTGCTGCCCTAAACTAAGGGTGGGGAGTGATTGCTTGGAATTTGCAGCTAGTCAAGGAATTTGTGTTGCCTGTACTCGATGTAGTCTTGATATAGCTACTGGAGGCCACAAGGTTCTATGTAGTATGAAGTGTTACAGGACAAAAATATGTTATAAATGCACCTATATATGCAGTTTGCTAAACTCATTTGATCCCATTTCACGCAAGGGTTTTGTGTGTATACTATATATCATTTCTGTCATGATTGCTAGGGAAATATATAGATTCCCCTATGTAATGTTAATACCAGACAGCACTAACTTTTAATTGTTTTCAAAGTATTTAGGAGGACATAACACTTAAAGTTGCAAAAAAGCAAAAACCTTTTATTTTTACTCACTTTCCTAAGTAACCAAAGCTGTCAGTGTGTGAATTGTACTTGTTTCTCTCTGAATATGCACGTACAATCTCCCTGAAAGAGATGATTAACCTTAATTTATGTTTCCAACCCCACTTTTAAATCACACTTTGCCTACCTGTTTGGTGTTTTTTTTTTTTTTTTTTTTTTTTTTTTTTTTGTTACATGTTATTTCTAAATCTATTGTAAATGTTGTCTATAGACTTGCAAAGAGAAATCCTTGCTCCTGGGGAATCGGTGGTAAAATTCCTGCTGTCTTCCCTAAGGCAAGAATTTCCACCAAAGGGTTTTGATATGATTTGGTAACAGATTTGCAGATTTAATTTATGCATTGCATTAAAATACTTTTTGTTAGATAAATATGTTGTTGGTGTAAAGCTGTGTTTAAAGTAATAGTTATGTGTCTTTGTTTTTACTTTTGGTCTTTTAGTTTCCAGCGTGTTGTCCTTTTTGGTTTTGTTTTATTGCTTTTTCTTTAATTTTGCTTACCAGAGCCAAAGCCTTAGTAGAAGAACAACGCCTTTTGTTCCTAGGGTTCAGGTAAAGACTTCGTCTGCCTGACAGAAACTAAAGTTGTGGGGTTTTCTTTTGTTTGTTATGGAAAATGCATAGTAGGAAAACGTTACATTATAGTCCGTTTTCCCATATTTTGAGTGTGTTGCTTTAAACCATATTAACAACTTCCATGTCATCTTGTGAGCAGCTTGTAAAATTCTGCATGGGGTTAAAATATTAAATTAAAATTTAAAGAGACAACTAGATTTTGTTTGCTGTCTGCCTAATATTAAACTTACACAGGTTTCAATAGCGATGATGGCTGTGCATCCCACATACAAAATTTGTATATTGTTTGAGCAATAAATAATTTTATACTTGAGTTTATTATATAAAGATGAATGTCTCTTTAAATCATTCATTATCATTACTTAACACATATTTTTTTGCATTTTCCACATAATAGTAGCGCCTTGTGTAGAAGATGGGCAAAAAATTTGTACCTTATTTAAATAAACAAATTTCTTGTCTATGAAACTTGGTTCTTGCATTTTTAAGTACATTAAAATAACCAAAACTCTACTTGAATAAAAAATGAATTCTCCCATTGTCTTACTGAATTTATTTAGATTTGATATTCTGTTTAGGTACAAGTTGTTTGCCTTGTTTTCATTAGGAAGCTCCTAAGGTACTATAGATTTAAGCAAAAATAGGTTTTACTAATATGTTACAATGCTTATCTTACTTTGCTGCATGTTTTTCTTTTTTTTTTTTTGTAACTAGAATATTACCTGTTTTTCTGACAAGATATCTTCATGGAGATGTTAATATTTTGTGTGGCAGCTTTATAAATGTTTTTCTTTTATTAATTGACCAAGATGTAAACGATGATCTAAGTGATCAGAAAAAGATGACTGAATTTCATTATGAAATGGAAAAGAGATAATATGTATATATATATATTCTAAGGAATTCTAAATAAGACTGTAAATAAAACATCAAATATGACTCATATTTGATAAAGCACAATTTTTTTCACATAGTATTCTTGAAAGTATTCCTTACAACTGCTTAAATATAAATTCATAATTAAGAACTCTTAAATAAAAAAGAGATTGTAAAATAATGTCCGGATTATATGATTTAAAGTTAATATATTATGTGTTATTGACATAAACTGGCCTTGTATGAGAAATTTAAAACATCCTTTAACATAATTAAGCAAGTTGGGTCTGCTCATGATAATGAAATCAGTATTGCAAGTTGTTAAGTAGTTCATAGATGTAAATATATATGACATAAGTAGGTTTTTAATATTTTTCTTTTTACATATGTGCTAAATAAATTTTAAAAATTATATGAGAATTAATTGTTCAATTTAAAAAGGAAATCTCTGCCTGAAACCTGCATGTTTCATGAAGTACTGTAATGCAGAAATAACATGTAGCAGTTCCTTATTTTGATGCCATTATACAAAATAAAGACATAGACATAAAAACTCTCTCTTCTACTTAGTCTAATATCCTCTAATGAAGCAAAAAAGCCTTGCTCAAATGATTATGGTAGTTGAGAAAAGTGTCATGTTTGCTAGAAAATATCTAACAAGAGGTGAAAATGGTTAAGGCTCACTCACTCCTTGGATGGATTATTTTTTATATTGTAGGTAAGAATTGTCCTTAGTTCCAGTTTTTTCTTAGCACAATCAATTCCTGTGGAGTCCTTGTGGACCTGTATAACCTCTTTTTTGCAGAGCCTAGTAACAGTCCATGCTAGACTTGTCAAAAACAAGAGTTCCTGAAGAACTCAAAATTATGACCTTGGCAAAGTCTTTACAACTAGTCTGAAACAAAAAGTCATCCATCTGCCCACTTTTAGCAGTGATAGTAGATAGTTAAGATTAATGTTAGATATATTTATCATGCAGGCTGCAGAAAGAGGAGGAATTTTCCAGTGGTTTTCAAACACAAGGGTATTAGAAGCAGTCCAGCAGCAGTGCTGAACACTAGGTTACTTTTTTGGCATGACAAATTCACTAAATCATGTCTCTGAGCTGCTGTTTATGGTTGTCAGGAAGTATACATTTCATTGTGGGCTGTGGTATAGCTGTGTCTGTAGAACTCCTTGCAAGAACCAGAATCTCCAAACATTCTGTTTATACTTATTTGTTTCATCACTCTCAACAGGCAATGCATATCTTTGTTTTTGCTTGCATCTTCTTTACTTCTTAGTCTGAAACTCATCCTTTCTGGCAAAAGCTCCTCTTCCACACTTCCCTCCATGTCATTACATTCATCTTCTAGCTCACTGGATGATTTCACAGAATCATCATTATTTTGTTGGGAAGAAAAACACTCAGTTTCCCTATCAAAACCCTCTGAGCTTTTACTAATTTTACAGTGCCTGTAAAAGTGCATCTTCATTTCCTGAACTTTTAGATTCAGTTTACCATACCAGTAATTTTCTAACTTGCAGAGTGATGCTTTTTGAATCTTTGTAGGGAAAAATCTGTTCTTAAAATTATGTTTTCTATGCAGTATCTCTTGTTTACTTGGCAAAGCATTCTTTTGAGCCAGAGTTGCCTCTGGGTTTTTTCTAACTTCAAAAAATTTCAGCCATCCTTTTGACTTTATTACAGAGCATCAATAGATTTGATCATGCATAGAAGTATGTACAAGGTAAAATTACTAAAAAAGAGATTTTAAAATGAAATATAGATTAGGGCAGCCCAAATGCTTCTATAGTTTTCTAGCCTTTATATCCTTCAAGNCATCTATGTAGGTTACATGAAAAATTATAATGAGCAACAGAAGAAGAAAAAATGCCTGGCCAGCTGTCTCTCAGAGCCAGTGATGTTTGAGTAGATTGTGGTAGTAAATCAGCTGTAGGGTAGATGGTCTCTCCCAGTGGTACAAGTCTTATCTCTTTTTAATGAGATATGTGAAGTAACCCTTATATAAGAAAGAAAAACTGTGTACAGGTTTTAAAATTTCAAATATTCTGTTTCTAAATCTAAGTTATGACTGAAGATATGTTTTGCCCATATGTGCTGTACATAAAACTACATTAGAATTGTGTAGTTGAGCAAACAGTTGAACATTCATGAGACAGGAGTATAGAAGTGCAACAATAGTATTATCTCGATNCAGTCCATGCTAGACTTGTCAAAAACAAGAGTTCCTGAAGAACTCAAAATTATGACCTTGGCAAAGTCTTTACAACTAGTCTGAAACAAAAAGTCATCCATCTGCCCACTTTTAGCAGTGATAGTAGATAGTTAAGATTAATGTTAGATATATTTATCATGCAGGCTGCAGAAAGAGGAGGAATTTTCCAGTGGTTTTCAAACACAAGGGTATTAGAAGCAGTCCAGCAGCAGTGCTGAACACTAGGTTACTTTTTTGGCATGACAAATTCACTAAATCATGTCTCTGAGCTGCTGTTTATGGTTGTCAGGAAGTATACATTTCATTGTGGGCTGTGGTATAGCTGTGTCTGTAGAACTCCTTGCAAGAACCAGAATCTCCAAACATTCTGTTTATACTTATTTGTTTCATCACTCTCAACAGGCAATGCATATCTTTGTTTTTGCTTGCATCTTCTTTACTTCTTAGTCTGAAACTCATCCTTTCTGGCAAAAGCTCCTCTTCCACACTTCCCTCCATGTCATTACATTCATCTTCTAGCTCACTGGATGATTTCACAGAATCATCATTATTTTGTTGGGAAGAAAAACACTCAGTTTCCCTATCAAAACCCTCTGAGCTTTTACTAATTTTACAGTGCCTGTAAAAGTGCATCTTCATTTCCTGAACTTTTAGATTCAGTTTACCATACCAGTAATTTTCTAACTTGCAGAGTGATGCTTTTTGAATCTTTGTAGGGAAAAATCTGTTCTTAAAATTATGTTTTCTATGCAGTATCTCTTGTTTACTTGGCAAAGCATTCTTCTGAGCCAGAGTTGCCTCTGGGTTTTTTCTAACTTCAAAAAATTTCAGCCATCCTTTTGACTTTATTACAGAGCATCAATAGATTTGATCATGCATAGAAGTATGTACAAGGTAAAATTACTAAAAAAGAGATTTTAAAATGAAATATAGATTAGGGCAGCCCAAATGCTTCTATAGTTTTCTAGCCTTTATATCCTTCAAGCTTTTCCATTTGACAGCCTTTTCTTGTAGTTCTTCATGCGTATCAGACAGCAGCTGAAGCAGAAAGCAATAATAGTTTGATTTATCAACCCTCATTACTCAGGATATTTTAGAGGTATTTTTAACAACATTCAAAACTGGCCTCAGCTATGCCAAAAACATCCACGTCAGGGCAGTTTCAGCACCTACTCAAGTTTAAGTCCCATAAAATGATTACTGCAAATATTTTTTTAAATAAAGTGAAATTTTTTTTCAAACAGATCTTACTGGTATACCTTGCGTTTCAGAATAACATGAGAAAGAAAAGTAGTATATAATTTAAAAATAATAATTAATAAATTAATAAACATCTATGTAGGTTACATGAAAAATTATAATGAGCAACAGAAGAAGAAAAAATGCCTGGCCAGCTGTCTCTCAGAGCCAGTGAT
>WEIU01023116.1:20839-66859 GCA_013389925.1 Aegithalos caudatus
AACTGTGTACAGGTTTTAAAATTTCAAATATTCTGTTTCTAAATCTAAGTTATGACTGAAGATATGTTTTGCCCATATGTGCTGTACATAAAACTACATTAGAATTGTGTAGTTGAGCAAACAGTTGAACATTCATGAGACAGGAGTATAGAAGTGCAACAATAGTATTATCTCGATTTTCTTAACTGATTCCCTTACTCATGTGTATTAGAGTAGGGGTTCTTTTACATCAGTATTTCTTTTCTGAACTCTGACCTCAGTCAGTGCTGTAAAATTTTTAGTGAAGATGAGATTCAGCAGAAAAAAGATGAAATTTAGTAAACTGAAATTATGTCCTTAATTTATATCTTATACTAACTTCAAATAAGTTTGAGGTGCCTTGAGGAAGAGCTTTCACTTGTACAGTTGAAGGAAAGATCTAAGTACCTCAATATCTGTGGTGAGAGATCAACCCACATAAAAGACCTAAGCCCACTAACTCTATTTGAAACTAAGGCTACTACAGAGGATGAGTTCATTCTCCAGGGGAGGCATCTTTGAGTCTACAGAGCACCAACCTTATCCCTTCTGTGATTCCGTGAACCAGGAATGCTAGCTAGATATACTAGATACCTGCATCCCCACTTCTCAGAATGCACCACCAGCAGTCAGCTTTTATATGCTGTTGTCTGTGTAGGAAGCTTATTCCAGAAGCAGGACATATGCTGTTTAAATACTGTTTAGACGGAAGGGGTTGAACCTGTGTATCAAAATAGTGCCTTTATCATCAAGCTATTCCATGTCCCATTCTTCTTTGGAGTACAAAGTCGCATCTGAAGCTGAGATACTGTTTGGCAGGGAATAGAAGTGTGTGGTGTTATCAAATTGTGCTTAAATTTAGCATAGTATGTTCCTGACCAGGTACCCTAAATGAGTATTGCTCTTGTATTAAACTGCTATGGGCTAAAAAACACAGAATGACACTGGGGTCAGACCCACACCTCTGTTTCCTCCAGTCACCTGAGTGCTGAAGAATTCCTGTTTCCTTCACTCTGTGGCAGTTATTCCAGCTTGTCTCAAGGAATGCAGCAGATGAAACCCTCTGTGAATAACAGACCATCTCCATGCATCTCAGTATCAGGATACACTGAATTTAGATGCTTGTTTGCTTGAATGTAGGTCACAGCAGAAGCTTAATAAAGCATTAGGTACATGCCTGGCTGGTGAAGGAGCCCAGGGAAGGAAAATATATGAGCATGTGTGTGGCTAATTAGTCTCCAGGACTTCAATGCAAAGTGGGAAGAACTTCAGAAATATTCAGGTTGCACCACTTTCTAAGTGAATCTTGGGTGTCTACATCCTAAGTAATCTAGATAGACGAAGTCCCATTCAAGAAGGTTTTGTATAGGTCTTAGTCTCCACATTAACATGAGCCAGCATAATTTTTTATATAGCATATTTTATGTGTTAGCTTTCCCTTTCCTTCATTTAGATCAGGATTGCTTTGTTGAAGTTTCTTAGGTATTCTAAGCTTATAAAACTGTGTGTGCATGCGTGTGTGTGTGTGTGTGTGTGTGTGTGTAAAAAATCATCCAGTCTCTCTTTCAACATATTTTGTGCAAGTTACCATGGATAGTTCTTTTGTCACCTCATACCATTTCTCTCATTCATTCTATATTTGCCCTTCTGTTAATCTCTGGTCCCTGAAATTAGTGGTTCCATTCTTCCTGCATTTCACCAAGTAATATAATTTCTATTTTACTTTCATAGTAATTATGAAGCAGTTTTTTATTTGTTCCTTCTTCCTTCTTCTAATCTCATAAGAATGCATTCCCTTTCTTCCCCCTGTGGGCTTCTTTGTCCATTCTCTCAGAGTTTCTTCTTTTCTTCTCCTTGCATCCTAGTCAAATGACTGCTTGGGTTACAAGTACTTGTGCTGTGTATTGGAGTGCCATCAGTGTGAATACAGGCGAGAGCTTTCTGGTCTTAATTCTCACTCCTGACTTTTCCTGTAAGAAGGCAAATTAAAGAGCATTACAGAGAAAATATGCCCATTAAGTTTCAGTTTTTCCAATTATATTTTTCAGAACATCAAGAGAATAGTAGAAGGTATAAGTCAATGCAAATTTTGAACTCTTATTCCAAACTACAGTTGTTAAAGCATCTCAATGAAGTGGTGTCAGCTGATTTCAGTTTCTGCTTAAGTAATTCTCTAAATATTTTGACTGAAGTTTTCATGTAAAAATTTAGTCTGAAACAAATATAGTGAAAAAATATTTAGCGTGCATATAAACACATAATTCTGGTTGTATTTTTAGCACCTATATCTAGATGATTTCACATTCATCAGTCACAGTTTGTGATAGTGTCTGTATCACAAATATATTTCATTCTCATTAAGCAAGCATAATTTTCTCCAAAAAGCAAACAAAGAAGATTGTCTTCAGTGCTATTCCCCTTGAGATGTGGGACTAGCCAAGTCTGTCTTTTGCTTCAGGACTCCCAAGGATGCCTGCAGGGGGATATGCCGTGTCAAAGAACATTTAAGTTTGACTGACTTGCACTTCAGAGGTCATTAAAGCTGTAGTGTTGGTACAAAGCTTTCTGCTTTTGATCTATAGCTTGGTGGAGATAGCTAGAAGTCCAGATAATTCTCAGTGTAGAAAAAATACTGTCCAAGCCTCTGGTTGCAAGAATGGAGGAGCAACATCTAAAATTCACACACAGATGAGTTGCCACTGGGCTCTTTAACTATTAGTACCCAAAACCTATAAAGTCTGTAGTAGTGCCAATGACAGGGTAATAGAGGACAAATATCCCATTTTTAATATCCATTCAAATGGTTGCTTGCAACAGGAATTGCATGATCTGAAGCAGTGAAGGAAGGAGTACACTCCCACCAATAATTGAGTTGGCGTGTCTTAGTGTAATCTCACTTAGTGAAGTATTAGGAATGGCAGAGAGCTAAATCAGCCTCTTCTTTATGGGTTAAAAGTCTTGAGAATTACATCAAGACCTTTCTTTGAGAGACTGAAATGTTGAAGATGAGGAGCTATGATCGCTGATGAAAGCCCTGTCTCTGAAATGATGTGAGATGGTTTCCACAGAGAGTGCACCTTCCCCTGTTTATGCCTACCTTAGCTAGGGTATAGTCATGCCTAAAGGTGTATTGCCTGGTTAGGTGTGCAGCTGGGCATTATCCTCTCTGATTCCCTTAAGTTCAGGCAGGGTCACTGTTTTCTTTAAATGTCCTAGTTTGTCCTGTCTCAGGCAAAGTCCTCATGAAGAGAGTCTCCTCAGTTAGCTGTAGTTAGTGATACTGCAGTTCTACCACCATGTAATGGCCCCCTGGCTATTTGGAAGGCTTTGTTTTGCCCTAACTGCACCATTTCCCACTTCTGCAGTGACTGAAGTAGGTATATCACTTTCTTGCCTGATGTGTTTGCAGTCATAGAATTCAAACTGAAATAGCTAAATAGCAGCTTGAAGTGACTAGTGAAAAAGGATAGCAAATCAAGTCTTAGACCGGTTAATGACAATTTCTACAAATGATCAATATTGGTTTTTACCTTCTTACTGAGTTGGACAATGAAGAGGGTTGGACTACTGAACCTTCCTCTCAGTATTTATGGAGGATAAATATTAAGTGATACGAAATATTTCTGGGTTTATCCCATAGTCACTTTAGCACAACAGCAGATGAAAAATTAATCCATTGTGCATAAACTCCTCAGAAATGTTTATATATGAATACTATAGATTAGTAAAGCAAGTAATACAATACAAGTGAGAATAATCCTAACCTGAGCACCATGTGAAAAACAATGTGAAGTAAGGTACTTAGAGTACAGGGTTTCAAAAAAAGAGTAACTCCTGGTATATACTGAAGCTATTACAATACTAACTTATTTTTATTCTTGATTATAAGTGAAAAGTAGGATATAATATTTTCTGTTTAAGTAACCAATATAAATAGAAGCTCATAAACAAAATTATTTTTAAGGATTAATATAAAACTTCATTGTAGAAATGAGTTCACTAATTAATATTTTCTTCCTACAGATAAAACTGTGGTATGACAAGGTTGGTCATCAGTTAATAGTGACCATACTGGGAGCAAAGGATCTTCCTTCAAGGGAAGATGGGAGGCCAAGGAATCCTTATGTTAAAATTTACTTTCTTCCAGACAGAAGGTAGGGTGAATGCAAAGACAAGGAATATTTGAACGAGAATTAGTCTGATACTCAGATGACATGCACAGCTGACTCCATCAGTCATACATGGAAAAAAGCTTCCTGTGTTGAGTTCTTGTGTTGAACATGCTATGTAAGGTGTCTTTGAACACTAAGCATGAACCTGCTTTCTTTGGTTATATTATAGAATACGGAATAGAAAAGGAAAGCAAAGGTAAACATACATCTTTTCATGGGGATCTCGTATTTACAAAGAATGTTATTAGTGTTTTTAAATGCCTTTATTTCCTATGCTAGTTATTCTTCCCTAGAGCAAAGATAATGCAACACAGTAGAGTTAATAAATTTCTGGACTGATGAATCTGGCAGTTTGGTTTGCTCCACCTTTAGAAAATAAAGCAGTAACAGCTTTGGCATCTGAAACCCACTGATTTCTTATCACAGTATAAGTAAGTAAAGGCTGAAGGGGACTCAGCTGAGAGTTTCCATTTGCATTTTAAAAACTTCCCCTAAAGTACAGAACTCATATTAATTCAGATGGTATCATATATGCACTTAGGGAAAATTAAACTGTAATAGGACCCCTATTCCTGAAAATCTCCTTCACTTTTTAGTCCATGATTTTCTGCATTTCAATTTAGGTGTTGGGAAGAACAGCAGAACAGGTAGTGTTCTCCAGTTGATTTTTTAATTGATATTTCCTCAGATTGTGTCAGTAGGGAGACATGTTTACCTTTTTTTTTTATAATGTACCAACCAAATAATTCAAAGCTTTAATGTAACTCAAAAGAATAGATCAATAGATAGCTGAATCTGTAGAATAGGATGTAACTTGTATTTTTACTTCCTTTGCTTTCCCAAATAAACCAGGAAGACCTTAGCTCCAGTACCATTTGACTTCAGCAGGAATTAAAGCTATTTAGTATTTTGGAAGACATTGCTTTTTTGCTTTCATTGTATACCATATGTTGACATGCAAATTTTCTATGACTATCTAATTTGCTGTGTCATTGATGATTAAAAGGTTTCGGATAGATTTTCTTGGGATCACCAATATTTGAACTGTTGGTTTAGATCCCTAGTTTATTCAAACTTCTGTAGTGTGTTTGTGGCTGCTGAAGCTGTGCTAAACTGAGAATCAGGTCTGCTTCAATTATCTTACCTGCTTTTTCAAGAGTAATGAGTAAATAATAAGCTAACAAAAGTGTGTTCACAATGTTTTACAATGTAAAATGTGATAACTAAAATATATATTGACATTAAATTTTATTAATCTATATTTTTTCCCATTTATGGGAAGTATTCAGAACTTCTCTGTAGTTGTTTTATATGTTTATGATCAGCAATTTGTCTTGTAAAATTGTGGGTTTTTTCCTGATGTGGAAATCAATTTTTCTTTCTTTAGATTTAAAAGAGATTTAACTAAGCAAAAGTATATTTCTTGTGTGTTAGAAAGAAACATGCTAGAGGTAAAATATACCTAAGTAAGTCAACCATTTAATTAGATGATGATGTTGAATTCTCTTTGATTAAAGAAATTTCATTGAAAAATGTTATACAATGTAACTTATTTCAGATCACAAGGGTAAACAAACATTTAGTATATTAGGAATAATTTATGTTTCAACTGCAAGTATTAACGAATGGACTGTATCTGCATTGCCTATTAAAAAATCCTCATAAATTAGTATGGCAGCTGCATTATGCAGCAATCAGTAGGTTTAAAATAAGCATTGTTATGAGGATTCTTGTCAGTATTCTCAGTAGGAGGAGTGTGGGTGTTTTCCAGAGAAAATTGTTTCAATCAGAAAATATTAATTCTTTCAAGTAGAAATAGTCTGCAAAAGACATTGCTTCCAACAACACCCTGGAGCCAGAGCCAAGGCTGCCAAGGTAACCTTGCCTGGAGACCTCACCTTATAGTGGAGATCCACCTTTGGCCTGGGTGATTCTTTGGGGTCACCAAGGGATTTGGGGAGCTGTTTTGAGAACACTATTCTAGTGTTGCTGGAAAAGAAGATGTAACTAATTTTTGGGGCTTCTGTTTTCCCAGGTGGATAAGGAGTCCTAGTCAGGAAAACCTTGCACTGCCCCCAGCTCCCTGACCATTCTCCCTGGGCCAGCTCCTCCTTCCTGCTCTGCAGTCGGAGCGAGCCACTGTAGGACTGGAAGGTTGAGTGAACCAGCTGACTCATCTTTCTGAAATGCCCAAGGCTGTCTGTAGAGATGTTCTACTGTCAGACTGTGCCTTGTGGAAATCCCACTTATGGAAGTATATTTTGCTTTATAAAATGCTGTTTCCAAAATAAAAGAAAATACACCCCGAATCATATTAAAACATTTGATGTTTTGGGGGAACATCTTAAAATTGGAATTGGCACATAAACTTGAAATCACCTAGCTTTAGTTCTTAATATGGACTTAAGAATTATTCTCAATATATGCACTGACCTTTATTTTAAAGGAAAATTCCTGGTGTAGATTATAGTACCCATGATCCTACAAGCTGAACTGTTGATTTGAGATTTCCTATTTTCCATTATATACTTAATGCAGTTTAATGGTGTTTTGAACATATTTAATATTTAACTGTTTTTTTCAGCGATAAAAATAAAAGAAGAACAAAAACTGTAAAGAAAACATTGGAACCTAAGTGGAATCAGACATTTATTTATTCTCCAGTTCATCGGAGAGAGTTTAGAGAACGAATGTTAGAAATCACTCTTTGGGACCAAGCACGAGTTCGAGAGGAAGAAAGTGAATTTTTAGGAGAGGTATACAAGTATTGGTAGTTCCTATAGAAATACAGTTGCTCACATACTCATGTATAGATACAGTGCTTTCAAAAAAATTACTAACGATGCAAAGCAAAGCTGGTTTTAATTGTTTATTTTTTTCTTTTACTTAGTAGTAAATGAATAATGATCTTGCACAAATCACATAATCCTGAAATGAGATTCTTTCTGTCTTTTTTCTGTTCTAATAACAGCATGAATGTGGTTTCTCAATTCCTAATTTTTCATTAAAATCCATATTATCCATGGTTGTATTTTACTAAAACTTTGGAACGTTGCTCATTAACTTACTTGAACGCTGTAACGGCTCTCAGAAGGTAATAAGGGTTTTGTGAAAGATTTTTTGGTATATTTAGTGTTCTAAAAGGCACAGGAGATTCTTTCATAATAAAGCAAGGTTTTTATATAACTTCAGACAAACTCCTTAGCAATAAGAGAATAATAGAATAAAATTTATGAGTATATCTATTTTAAAATATTTTGTCATGCAATGCTTTCCTGCTCTTAACCATTCTTTCTTTTTTAGATTCTTATTGAGTTAGAGACAGCATTACTAGATGATGAACCTCATTGGTACAAACTTCAAACACATGATGTCTCTTCATTGCCACTTCCCCATCCCTCACCATATTTGCCACGCAGACAACTCCATGGCGAGAGTCCCACACGGAGGTTACAAAGTAGGTTATTAGTTTTACACACTGTGTATAGTTCATTTGAATTAATGCATAATAAAATCTATTGAATTCTTGAAAATGGAAAGCTGATAGAATTTTTATGTTGACTTGTAACTGTTCTGAATCAGATCATTTGTAGTTACTGATGAGAGTCTGACGTGCTACAAATGGTGTCAACCACTGTGCATCACAGCATTTTTTTCTTGTGAGACAGTTCAGATCCTCAACTTGAGTAAATTTTCATGGTTTTTACAGTGTGCTCTTTTTATCATGAAGCCCTTCCTTTTATATAATGTTCATAATTTCATTATTTATGCAAAAGTGGATTTGCAGGACCTCTTTATATCATACTTTCTAAAGTAACCTGTATATAATATCATATGTAGATAAATTGATACCATGGCCTGTTGCCTTGCTTTGATCCTATTTTATGTGCTTAGATTCACAAATGGAATTTCTCTACAAATTCTACTTTGTAGAGTTTGTTATACTTGATCCATAGTAGCTATCAGTAGATATTTTGAAAACAGAGTATATCAAATATGGTAATAAATACAGATATGTAAGAATAAGACAGTAAAAGGGGTAAAATCTGATTCTTCAATATTTCATTGTTTTTCTAGTTTAACTGTTCAGTACTGCCAGTGATTTAAAGCTCTCGTTCACTGAATAAATAAACTTTATAAAATACCAGATGGAAGTTATATTAAAAAAAACCCCAACAAACCAAATGAACTAACCAAATTAATAAAACCCCCAAAAACCCTAAAGACCCCCCAACACTACAAAAACCCAACGAAACAAAACCAAAACCCCAAACCAATCAAAAAAACCCCAACAATACAAAGGAACTTCAACAATCCAAATCCAATTTCTAAGATTTACTTGGAGTTTTTTTGAGTCTTTGTATGTGAGCGTGTGTGCATATTTCATACAAACTCACAGAAACGATGTGTGTAGTCATGAAAACAAGCTTGGATATTTCCTATGTTCTATGTAGAGTTTTTATTAGATAACCCATTGTATACAAGTATTCCAAGCAGTTGATCTGTTTTGCTTCTGTGCACTTGATTGTGAGAAGAATTAAAATGCTCCATATCATAATATTCTGAGATAGACATGCTATCAGAGACTTATACTGCATAGTCTTGAAGTTGTAAGATTGAACTTGTCCTCAAAAGAAGGAAAGAAATGATAGTTAAAAGTAAGGAGTTATATTGCAATTCAATCCTCTTCAGTCTTCTCATATGCTATGACTGTTATTTAACCTATGTTTTTTAATTATACTTCTTATATGGTTGATGTCATCTTTTAACACATTTTAAGAAGTTAGGTTTCCATCTACAACTACTTTTACAGACCAGCTGGACTCTTTGGATGTGAAATTAGTGAAATTCTCTTTTTCAGAAAATATTTAGTACTGCAAACAAACCCTGTTTTTCTATCAGAATTTCTGTTTGTGCAATAAATAACTGCCATTAAGAATGAATTTATGATTTATTTTTTAACATATTTTAGTGATGTTTGAGTAAAGATGTGTTGATGATATTGACCCAAAATTTGAAAGACATTCAGGTTTTTTTATCTACTAATACTACTAGGTACTAATAAGTTATTAAAAAATAACTAATAAATACTAATAATTTGCTCAACTGAACAATTTTACATGCTTGTCTGTAGATATAGAGGAAAGGACTTACCAAAACTTCTGGTTTGGTGTAGTACTATGATTTGGTATAGAAGTCCTGCTTTTCAATGGAGGTGGTTTAGCCTGTCTGCTCCCAGAGCATCAGTTTTTCAGCCTCAGGTTCTAAAAATTGTAATCAAATAAGCAGTTTCAGATGTTCACTATTATTGCTGGAGGATTCACGTGTTCCTACACTAAATTATCCTATTTCCTTTTGTATGGAGATAGGGACCTTATAAACAAGGATTTTCTCTAGTGGCCTAGGAATATATTCATGTCTTGAATCCTTGTATATCATAAATAATTTTCAGTTTATACAGATAGTTTTAAATGTACAGAACAAGGTATCCTGGAATTAAAATCCTTGCTTTCTGGGGTCTGAAAATGTATACAATTGGAAATAGCATCTGATCAGAGCTCAGCTATGGCAGCAGAATTCATTTAGCAATGGGAAAATACAAATTCTCTTATTGCTGTCACACCTCTGAAATTAAAATAAAAATACTTCTTGGTATCCAAAGAGGTCATGCAATATTCTACTTAGAGATCCAGTACTCAGTTGGACAAGGCTGTAAACAATTCAGTGTAAGTTGGCCAAGTTTGAAACAGGCATTGCACCAGATGGCCTCCAAAAATGCTCTTCCCAATCTAAATGTCATCACCAAGGGACTGGTGAAGGGCAGACAGCACCTCTTAAGACTGTTTGGCTTCACTAAGTAAAATATTTATACTATAATGCATAGAAGCATAAGGTTTTTACTTTTTTTTTTTTTTTTTTCTTGAGGTGTCAAAAGAGTATGAAGTCAAACTTAATATATTAGGCTTTTTTTTTTTTTTCCCTGAAGATGTTTTTGTATCTTCCAATAACATTCTTGTATATGATGAAAAAGAAGATGTTATCCAGCAGCATATTATGACAATGTGAAAAAAGTCTCTAGAACGAGACATGTCTAGCATGTTTGTCAATGTTTTTCAAAGCGCTTCTTAGAACATCTACTAGGGTGTTATTAAGCAGGCTGATTTCAATTTTTGGGGCTGCAAAATCTGAGCAGTTTAGTCCTCCTACCTTTTGTTCTTTATTGCAATGCCTCTGTGATTAGAATTACTGAGTACGATATGAAAGACTTTATTGAGTAAAACAAAATTGTTAGTATGAGAAATGACAGGAGCGGTATTTTGAATTACAAGGTTGTTTTTTGTTTTTATAAATACACATTACACATCTAAACTTTTTTATCTTAATGATTGCCAAGTACTGATAAACACATATATTTGAAGACAGTACTTAAATGTTACTCTCTAAAGGTAGTTTAAAAGAACCACCTACACTTACCACTTCTATTCTCTTTTTAATATCACTGGATTGCAGTGTTCCTGAGGAAGAGCAGACTGTCAGCCCTGAAGAGTGAAGCTGTATTTACAGATTGCCAGAAGCAAAGTGCAAGCTTCCCACAGAGCCCCATATGCTGTTTTTTTAGGAACCAGCTTTCAGAGACAGTAGCTTAGTTTCTACATATATTTATCTCTCAATATCTTTGAGTGGGCAGTGTGTTGTGGTACAGACTGATCTAAGTCAGCTGTCCACCTTCTCATTCCCAGTCCTCTGATCCACACATTCCATTAACTTCCTAGTGATAAAGAATCTTTCCCATACTTTCTCTTTTGTGGTTTTTGACTGACATTTTCTTAGAAACTGAAACTAATATAGAACATAGGATTATGACTTAGCTCTTTCAGCTAATTATATTTCAGATTTTCATAACTTGATCCAATGAGTATATTTTAAGCTTTTTTTAATGTGAAATGTGGGGTAATAAGTAGGTCTATTTTACTTATCATGCTGAACTTTCAAAGTGAGTTTTTAAAATTACTTCATTTTCTCTAGCATTTACCACAAAATCAGCCATACACCCAGAATTCCAGACAACATTACCTTGAATTACAGCCAAGCTGAAGTTCTTTTTATATTGCCTCTGAAAAAGTTTGTAACCAGAATATTAAAAATAATTTAAGAGAATATTTAGGAAATCCCATTGTTGGTAGGTTATTTTTCCATCTCACATTAGCTAAGAATCTTATTGGAGAATACATATAAAATTGAATGTAATTTGGGTGCTGTGTTCATGGTTGTTAGGATCACTGGTGTGGAAGTTACTGTTAGTCTTTCTATTTGTTGAGAATGATACAGAAATCAAGCAAGGTTCATACCATGAGATTGTGCATGTAAAATTAGGTCCTCTCCATGACCCCAGAATATAGAGACAGAAATAAAATTGGATATGATGCACTCTTATTCCATCTTTTACAGTTATATCCATGTAATGTGAGTATTTGTGCAATGTGAGGTGATACTGTTGAGAAGAACATGGGGTTATTTTTTATTTTGGAGAACAACAATTTTTTTTTTTTTTTTTAGTTTTATATTGAAGCTGAATTTGTTTTAGAAGCAGATTTCGTTTTACTCCAAGTGTTTTAAGACTTTCCCAAATACTTAGGATTGAAGAGTGACTGATACTAATTTTCTAAGTCAGATTCTGCAGCTTTAAAACTAAGCTGTCTGAATTATTGATCTGCAGCCCACAGAGAGGGCAATGTACAGTGTAGGTAACAGCTAAGTGTGCAAATGAGAAGAAATGTGAGTATAGTAGTAAACCCAGACATTTTCAAGTTTTTCTTTGCAGCATAGGTCTGTACAGCATCAGATCTTTACAGTTTTTAAATACCATGAGAATTCAAAATATGGCTTGAAAAATAATTTAAAAAATTATATTTTGAGAACCTTCAGGAAGTGAAAAGTAATAAATTTATAGGAGATAAACTCTGCTGAGAGCAAGATCTCAAAGATTTTAGAAATTGCAGTGTTTGAAAATCAACATGTAGAAGTCCAAAGCCTTTTTTCAAGATCTGAAGACCCTTGAAAAACCAATCAAAATGAAAATAAGTATAAATAGAACAGACTTTTCAGTAGTTTTCTTATAAAAGGGATTTGACTTTCATTACTTTTAGAATGAAATTTATCAGTGCTTCATTCACTGAATTTCATGATTCTCCAGGCCCATAAGAAGTCTGGAGGGAGAAAAATTACAGTAATGAGAATTTAAACTCTGTGGACAGAATTTGACTAAAGCTATGTTCTAAAAAAATCTGCATATAGTGTGCAAAATCTATATATAGTGTGCAAAAAGCTATATGTAACTTTTTTTTCCCAAATTTTATTCATATTTTGGATAGGAATAAAGAGAATTTATAATGTGTAAACAATGTGTTTCAAGTAGCATGAAAAGTTTTGTCATCTTTTCAGCTTTTTTACTTTGTACATTTTTCCACCAGACCATATTTTCTGCAACAATGCTGAGACCTTAACGTGATAAAAATTATTAAATCTGACTAGAAAAGTTAGAACTGATATACTGAATTTAAAAATAAAGAATCCCATTACTTATTGATTCTTGCCAAACATTTTTAGATAGACTTGTCATTGCTGGGTGCTGACAATTTTTATTTTTTGAATGTTCTGTGGCTCTACCTTTAGATCAAGGAGGAATGTCATAACTCTTAAGTTAATCCCTTTCTTCCATTATTTAAATGGTAAAGCTGTCAAGTCTATATTGGAGAACATCAAGATACACATTTCATAGTACCAAAATCATTAAAGTTTAACAATAATTAATTACAAACGTATCTGAAACTTCAATCTGTGAAATATAAACCCGTGTGAAATGACAGCCAATCTTCTTCCACTGAATTATTCACTTCCTTGGAGCTCTGTAAAGGCTGTTTTTACTGCAGAACCAGGATCTTGGTCTTCCAGCAGTTTCCTCTTAGTTTGTTGTGAGTATGCGAAGTCAGCATAATTTTCAATGAATGTCACTGAACCTTAATTGAGGAAATTGCAATAATGCTGTTCTCTAGTAGGTAAGTGAATTGTTCTTAATGGAAACATGCGTCAGTGACTTTTGTTCCAAATTATAATATGGAGCATTTTATGGTCAGTGGCACAGGCCATGATTAATTTATTATGTGAATTTTACCCTAGAGAGCAAAAATGACAGTTAATTTTCTTTTCATGCTTCTTCCATATTTTTTTTTCTTTTCCTTTTAATGGAGCACAGACCTTGGGCATGTTATCTTTATTTGCATGCCTTGATATTTTGTTCACAGAACATGGATATATCTACCAGTATTGTATTTACTGTACATCTATTATTTATTTATCTTTTATTGTACATCTATGGTTTATTAAATACTTTAATTAAAAGGTATTTAACATGATACAGGGATGTCAAAAAAGGCCTTAAACTATCAAAATAGTTTTCTTTTTCTAAAGAAGAAACTCATTTAGGATATTAATTTACTAAATTGCAATTAAAATACAGAAATACTTAAAACCCTATTTTGAAGCAGTTTAAGAGAATTGCTTTATTTCTCTGGCTACTTGATAAAATAATGGTTTTAAACTACTCTTCTGTTGTGGAATGAAGTTTTCAGATGGTTTTAATAGTATTCTGACTTCTTCCTTCCTTCACGAATGCCTTTGCCTTTTTATGTTTTGTGACCATATAAAAACAAACATTGCTTTTTAGTCCCAGATCCCATTATAATCTCACTAATTTTATATTATTTTGCTCTTCAAGAAGCCCTGCCCTTTTAAAGGTCTATCCAGCAGTTAAATTCAGAAAGCCTGTAATTTTTAACTATATGAGTAATTTCTAGACTGAGTTAATTGATTTTTTTTTTTTTTTTGTGGGCATGTGGCACCACCTTCAGTGTTCAGGTAACACCTGATGTTTTCAGGATAAACTAGGCAAAGTCTCTAAATTGCTTTTTTCATCATTTTATACCCAAGTAATTGTCATTTTAAATAAAATTCATTAGTGTTAAAGAATACAAATATTAAAGAAGTTACACAATAAATCACATCTAAAAGGTTGTAAGTGGTGTTGAAAAAAACCGTATCATTCACTTTGAAATTATATTGCTAGTGGAATTCTGGGTCTGGAACATAAAAATGTATTACATTTATCAAGAAATCAAAGTTAAAAATATATAGAGTTAGAAATTGCTAGTAGATGATTTAGTAATATGATCCACATATTAAAATAGTTAATACCTGGATGTCAGAAAAAGTGTGACTTGCCAGAAGGCATTTAGTCATCCAATGAATCCATTAACAGCACCACTTGGCAAAAAATTGAAATTTCCTCTAACACTGTCATATCATATCATCTGAGGTGCATCATTTACTTACAGACTGTTCCTCTTTCCTATTTAATACAGTGCCTGTGAGATTTTCAACTACAAGGAACAAAAATATTCATAAAATCTTGGTAATGACAAAACATTATTAATCTTAATCTGGCTTCCTGACTTCTTTGTATTATGATATCTTATGGAAGTCTTTTTTTTTCAAAATCTATAAATGCAATTAACATTTCATGTTTCCAGAATTGTCCAGATATTCACATACTATTATTTTGTTCAGTTTAGAAAAAATGATACAATTGTATAGAAAGCTAAAATGCATAAACCAGTCAGACTTAAGGAATGCAAACAATAGATCAGGTATTGCAAGAATTTAATCATTGAGTTCATATCAGAATTCTAAACTTCACTGCTAGCATCAGTATGTAATTAAGGTTCTCATGTATGTACATATTTACCAAATCAAGACCTAGCAGGAGGGAGAAGATTGACTGACACATCACTTCGGAGTCTGTTAAATTTAAAGTAGGATTCAAAACTACATCTTGGTAAAATTCTGCTACTGCTGCAGTGCCAACAGTAGTGTGCAATATTTTTAAGGGTAACAGCTCATATAGTATGCCTAGCTGGATATACATTTTGCCCTTGAAAAGTTAAACACTTAGAGTAAAATTGTGCAATTGTACTTCAGATTTGGAAATTACTGAAATTGCTCTACTAGATCTTTTTGGCTATTGTGTATAACTATTGATCCAGAAGTGATTGGCACTTTTATGATTTAATTTCTCTTAGCTGCTTGAGTTTTATTATTTTGAAGGAGTGTGGCCTAGAGTATCAAATTCTTCTATCTCTGGCAGCAATTATAAAAAAGTTTAAGGTTCTAATCATCCCTGTTACATGTGTTGATTCATGTATTTTTCCCTGACACTACTTCATTTCAATATTTGTTTTCCAGATAAAGGCTTATATTCATATAATTCAGGTAAATTTTCAGCATGTCAGAAATGCTTACTGCTTCCATATATGCGCAAAAATTTAACTTGATATTTTATTGGTGTGCTTTTGCTACCTCTTGTGCAGATACTAAATTGCATAAAAGTTCTTTGGCTTTTCTTGTCTGCTTTTCAGTAATATGTCTTTTGTTGGCTTTCTTTCTCTATTCTTAACCTCTCAGTTTGAATATTGGAGCAATACTGTAACACCATACTTGCTTTGCTTGCCTTTATTTTAGGTAGAGCTATGGCAGGAACACTGTAGTGAGCTTTATTAACTATGCTAGGAAAATGCTGTTTTGCCTAAACTGGATTTAAAAGAATGATATTATATTACAGCTTTTTGAGAACTAGTGTAAGTATTTTTAGAATACAGACATGGGTAAGTGAAGTACTGGCAAAATCAGTATTTACACTGCTATATATTTTTACAGTTTCTTGTTGATAAAAATTTCCCATTATAAACCCAGCTGTATCTGAGGAATTTGCCTTAATTAAATATAAGTAAATTAATAACGTACATTTTTTCCCAACCTGAATTTTGTACTGCATTTCTGTGGCCGTTTCAGGTCAAACCTGGTGGAAACACCAATTTAGTGTAGTGGTTTTGCTTTGCCAATTTTTCATTTCCTGGTAAATGCACCAAATAATGTGGTGGATTAAGTGGCCACTAGAATTATTTACTCTTTTTCTCCTGCAAGATAGGATTAGGAGAAGAGCAAAGCAGGCTCAAACTTTAAATTTGTAGTTTATGAATAAAACTACAAGAAAAAGAAAAAAAGTTAATAAGAATCAGAATAAAACCTTCAGAACACTTCTCCTCCCACAACCTTCTTTTCTTTCACACTGGCAACATACTGAGACAAAAACCTTAGGACTTAGGTCAATTGACCACGTCTAAAATAGTCTTTCATCAGTTATCTTAGGGAGAGGAGTCTCTTTTGCCATGTGACGGAGACTTCACAAGAAAACTGTTCTCTGATGGCTTCAGTACTCACGAATAGCAGCCACCTGGAAATCTGCATTTGTGGAGTCCCTCCCATCTCATTCAGTCTTCCCACAGCTGCGTTCATGGGCCATGTCAATCTCATGGGGTACTATTTTAAGGATGCACTGTTCAGAGCAAAGGTTCTCTTTGTCTATCTCTGAGATCATCTTCATCTCTAGAAGCAGAGCTCTTCTTCTTTCCCTGGGGCAGAGAGTCTTTCATCACTCTCATCTCTCTCTCTGTTCAAGCTTGTCATGCATGAGATCACAGCTACTTCAACATCTACTTGCTTCAGCACGAATGCCTTTGCTCATGTCTGCAATTTGAACACTCCATCTCCCCATACTGTTTCCATGAATCAAAGGGATATTCTAGTATATTAACAGCCCATCACCATGGCCTTGCAAAAGAATTTCAGCCTAAGACTAAGGCATCTTCTCATTCTCCTCCCACTGACCTTAGTGTCTTCATGTTGTCTCTCTATGCGTCTTCACTCTGCCCTTTTCTCTCACCTGGGAGAAGATCAATCTCCTGCAAGTTTCATCTGTGCAATGAAAGAGTTAACATCTTGCCTGGGGCCTGTAGATGGTCAAGATGGTTGGCGGTGGCCGAAGCAGCCACGATGATGGATTTCAGGCCACGCTGGGGGCTGTGCCAGGATCTCAGGGCCCCATGTCTCTGGCCCCTGCTGTGTTCTATTCCAGCCATGGGGCCACTCCTTGCACGGGCTGCTGAGCCACCATTGCTCTCAGCCGCATGATCTCCCACGGCGCCAGGACAGCCCCTTGGCAAGACGGCTCAGTAGTGGCGGCTGGACATGTTTGTGGTGGAGGATTCTCCAGAGGCCATGCTGGGGCAAGGAGTGAAGTGGCTGGGACCTTAGAAGCAGCAGCATGCCGTGTGGCTGAGGGCCTCCCCTTGCCCGGCAGCCACAGGGGCCTGGCACAGCCCCGCCATGCTGCGCGGGCCATGGTGGAGCAGGGCCCAGCCCGGCCCAGCCTGGCCGCAAGCAGCGGCCGGGCCCACCTGTTACCTGTTCCCAGGTCGGGAGAAGCAGAAGAGAGCTTCCCTGGGGTTTGTTCTGTTTTTAACATGCTTGTTCACAGAGACGTGTTCGGCTTCCTAGTGGTTTAACGAGGTGTCAGTATTCAAAAGTAGCCACTGATTGGTTTTGTCTGGCACGGAGGAAACTGTCAGCAACTTTTCTTAGAAAAATCACTTCTGTGGGTGGCTTTTTCCCTCCTCACTAAATGTCAATCAATGCAAAACCAGAAGAATGTAATTTGGGACTTTTTGCAGTTTTTGCAGTTTTAATTATTGGAATCTCTTTGAGAATTGGTTCAACTAATTATCTTCTAGTTATGTTTCAAAAATGAAACTCACACTGTTATGAAAATAGATCCATACCGTGGTGGAGAGAAACAAAACCCCCTTAGAGCAGAACTTTCTTCAGAGTAGTACTAATAAAATCCATTTTCCATTACATGTAATGTCAGTCTCCCCTATTTCTTCTACTCGTTTCTCTCCTGAAATAACCCCACATTCTTCTGATGTTTTATCATATCTTTGCATGGGGAGAGACCAAGTTTGGAGTGGCATCTGTGGACTTGCAAATGTGGATTAGATGCAAATTTTAGCTGGATAGTTTCTTTTTGATTAAGGGCTTCCCATTTGTATCTCTTTCTCTATCCAGAAGCTGTATCTCTTTCTTTTCTTTCTCATCTATCCTATTCTAACCATTTTCAAAGATCTGTAGGAATTTAATAGAACTTGATATTTATACTCCTCTGTCAGTGTAGATGAAATTGGTCGAAAGCCTCTAAACCCCACTATTATGTACAGGATGATAAAGTGACAGATAGACATGGAGACAGCAGGACTGCATGAGAAATTAACTCACACTAAGAACCCTCAGGCATAGGCTGGATGAATATCAGAGTGCAAATTCTTAAAACAGTTGTTATGAGACTCTTTTGGGGCTGCTTATACGTCAGCTTTGAACAATGAAGAAATACAGGCAATGCTAAGGGACTTTAAGTGGTTGTGAAGGCCTTCTGTGAGCTCCAGGGAAGGAACTGCAAGCACGCTTCACTACCCTGTGTTGCCCCAAGGAATCCACAAAACCTTGCAAAAGCTTCCTGAATTGTAAAGGACAGGATTGGGAGCTTGGTCTGCTTTTTTTTCTTTTCTTTTCTTTTCTTTCTCCACAAGAAAAGCACAGAATTCCCAAACCATAAATTTGGCACTTCTGTATTTAGGCTGACTCACACTAATTTTATTTCTCATTCTATCCCCTGTCTAGTTCATTTTGATTACTATGTTGGCTGGTCATATGCACTTTAGTAGAGCTTTGAACCTCTTGTGTTAGTCTGCTCTTGAGGTCTATCAGAAATGTATGTGGGGGATATATGAAGCACAGAAGTATTTTGTACTATTTCCTCTGTATATTAATAAAAGAGTGAAGAAAACTTGTTTCCTACCTTCATGTGTAAGGCAGAAGGTTTTTTGGAACTTTCCATAGATTTTGGTTGCTTTGTAAGAAAATATTTATATTTGCATATTGTTTCATTCATCTGGGAGAGTTCAAATTATTTAAAATGTTGTTATGGAGGGAAATGTGATTCTGGTGAAATAGAATAGAATACTCCAATTGGCAGGGACCTACCACAATCATCTAGTCCAAGATCCCAACTATTCACTGCTGACCAAAAGCTAAAGCATGTTATTAAATACATTGTCTAAATGCTTTTTGGACATTAACAGGCTTGGGAAAACCAAGGAATGTTCTATAAACATTTTTTTAAGTTGTCACCATATTATTTTTACTTAGAAGTTGTTAAAGCTTTCCATGGCTACCAACACTGCATTGCATAAAAAGTTTGCCAAATAATAACGTATTTCATTCATGAAATTGAATAAAGCACCTAATTTTTTTAACATTATTTCATCCCTGAAGATGAAAAGTGGAAATGTTTTTATACTAAAAAAACTACTTAGTTTCTTATAATACATGTTATATGTTATATGTTTCTTTGTAATACATTTATAAATGTATTATAAATTCATTTTCTGTGTAATAGAAAGTAAAATTGCAAATAGTAAAAAAAATAAATAGAAAGTAAGTACTTGCTAAATGGAAACCAAACATAATGGTCCTACTGGTTTTTAGGTGATGGGGGTTTTTCCCCAACCCTGCAATGGAAGCTACACTGCAAGTCCTGTGACCTTGCAGTCCTGTTGTGCACATGTTCTCAGAGAGCTGTGGTGCTGGGTGAGGTGGCAGCCTGAGCAGCATTGCAGGGAAGGATTAAGGGATGTGTGGAAGGGCAGGAGGTGATGAACTTTGACAAGTTCTGATGGGGAGGTTTTCCAACATCCCCTAGGTAAACTCTCCCCTGAAAAGTTTTATTGATAGTTTAAAGCTGTTAAGCCAAACTTGCTACATTGAATAAAAAATATATATTTCACTGAGGCTGGGGTTATGCCGAATTAAGGCATTTTTGAGGGTTATAGTAGCATAAGCTCTATTTTGCCTTCAGTCCATAACTGTAATAATTGTTAATCTGGGTGAAAGAGATTTGAAAGTCTGTATTTAACATCTATTACTACCCAGTTATCAGAAAAAAGGGGAATAATACCTCCAATAAGGTTTTGTAAATAAATTACATACTAGTGGAATGTCATCAAAGAAAAAGTTAATTACAGGCAAACCATTGGCACCAATGCATTCATTTAATGTATACAATATCCTGGAATATGAGATTTTTGCTGAATTCTGAATCTATGTAAGAATGGATTAAAACTCCTTGCGATTGATTTTAGGACCATATTTTATAATGTACGTGTCAAGGAGTTTAAGATATTAACTAAATACTAAATAACAGTTTCATTCAGAATATTAATTTGCAATGATTTGTGAGAGGCTTCAATGTCACATTTCCCAGATAAAACATTAATTGCTCATTCTCTTTTTTGTAATTGGTGGTCCAAATTACTGAAAGTAGTACTTTGAAAAGACATGGCTAAGGTGGGACACATGCCTAAATCTTCACATTTACATTGTCAATAGGTTAAAAAGAAAATTGCCCCATCTAAAATTAAAATACAGGAGATTTAATATTTCAAGAAATATTAAATTAATCTGCCAACAATTATACTGACATTTCAAATACTTGGTTCAATAGAAGATTTTTGACCTGTGCACTTTCTGGTTTGTTCCATTTTTGAAGTTAATGGAAGATGTTTTAAATATGTATAATCTGATCCTTTGCAGAAGTTATGTATTCCAGGCAGTAGTTCTTGACATTACACATTTAATTGTCATACTTTCCTGCCTCCTTCCTTGAAACATTGATTGCAAAAGATAAAGCCAAGTAATTAATTCTGGTTTGAATTTCTTTTAACTTCTTCACCATCATTTAAATTTACATTTCTAAGGAAATGAAAAATATAACTTAAAGATGATTTTTTTGATTGGTTTAAGTCTGTTAGTATTTAGAGCTGGCTAGTAGCAGCTTGAGGAGATAGATGATCTGAGCTGAACAAGTTTCATATCTCATTTTACAGATCAAGCTTTCATATTTAAGGATGTCAGATGTTACAAGAAATTCTCCTATTTTCAGTGGCAAAGACAGTTTGAGAAATCACTGAAATCTGATTCTTCCCTTGCTTTTTTATTCTTTTTCTACTCCTATCCTTTGAGCAGGTTTCAATCCTGGCCCTTCAGTTTTTCTTGCCCTGGCTCTTCCCTGAAGCCTGCATCTCTAGATCCTGGAAGATGAGGTATTAGGAGATTCTGGAACAGTAGATATGGGTTGACAAGGAAGAGAGAAAGAGAGAGAAAACCCTGTCTTTTATACCTGTGGTCTGTTGAAGCTTCTGTTGAAGCTCTCTTTTCTGCCAGATGTATCCTGTGACTACAAAAATTTATAATTTTAGCAACACAGCTGGGAAGTCTAGAGCCCACTGTGACAACAGCTGACTATTTTCATCCTCAAAGATGCAAATATCTCCTCCTGAATACAGAATATAATATTCTAAAAATATGTTAGAGCAGATGTACTTAGCTGTAAATATAAACATAAATAAAAAGCAACCTCAGTTGTGATTAATTAGATTCATTCATAAGAATGAATTAGTTGATGAGTAAATCACATCTATTCAAATCATAGTTGATTCAGCCTTTTAACATCTTTCATGATGAAAACCTTTCCAAGCAGCCACGTGATGATCATCAGCAAACTCAATTTCCCTCATCTTCCTCATCTTCCCATTCCACAATCTTCTCTCAGATAGGCCCTGAGTGACACTCTTGGCATCTCTGCACAGCAGCCACAGACCCACAGCACGATCAGTGTCAGGGTTACCAAAAGACAGAATGCCCCTGCCTTGCACTCCCTTTGGGGGCTTTTGCCTTTCAGGTTCCAGCCAAACCCCAGGCAGCTAGTAGGGTTCTCTTGCTTGGTGTTTGGTCCCAAATATTGTCCTCATTTAATGACCTGGATTTAAATCAGTGGCTAGAGAAGAACAGAAACTAAAACTTCTTGCTCACTAGGATGTATATCACTACACCAATAGAAGGTTCTCCTGAAAATGGCAACAGGGACAGCATCACAGGTGGAATGGATGCTTTCTTTGGGGAAAGAGAGACTGGGCCTTTGTAATACTATCATTAAGAAAATAATCAGAGAAGGTAGAAACCTTTTCCTTCATTTCTGCCCTCATCTTCTACATCTTCTTGAGTGCTAATTGCCATCACTTGCTTGTAATTTTTTGTTTTAGAGAAAGAATTTACTTGTTGTTTCTTGAATGCAAAGATACTTGTCCCCTACCCATTGTAGCATGGCTATTTCTAAAATTTAATAATAAATTGAGCTACCCTATGAGAATTGCATGACTTTCTCTGAACATTAAACATAATTTTAATTTCCTATTTTGTTAAGAAAGCATCAACCTTTAGTGCAATTAAATAACAACAATTAAAATTTCTTTACTGAGATTGCAAAATATATTGTCAGGCTATATTGTTTTCTAAGAATTACCTCATATCACACTTACACTATTTTTAAATTAAATAAGTTTTAAACTGAGAATTTTTATCCTCAGAGAAATAGTCTGCAGTCCAGATTATAAATTCATACACTCACATCTTAATTGCTGCAGTGACTTCTGACTTCTCATAAAAGACACAGAAGAAATGGAAAATATACAAACAAATACAGCAGGAACAATCGGATATATGGAATGGTTTGCATGTGTAAAGGAACCAAAGAACAATATTTCAGCTCAAAAAAATGCAAACCAAAGAGATCACTATAGAAGAATGCAAAATGCTGATTTATGTTTCTCAGAATACAAAAGCTTGGAGGGCATTGTCTGAAATAATATAATGGAAATAAAATATAGGGAACTTGATTTCACACAATGCATACTCAAACTGCAGAATTTACTGACATAGAATAATTCAGAGACCAAGGCAAGGAATACTGTGACTAAAATGAAATTATAAGAATTTTTGGAGAATAAGTTGATTACTTATTGTAAACAGGATGGCTTAGGAGAAGTCTCAGATCTTGTAAGCAACCTCTGCTAAAAAATCATCTTCCACTATCTCTTAGTGGGTAGGTAAACAAATATTCAGCAGTGTAGAAAATGACAGCAGTTCTTATAATTCAAATGATTTCTAAAATTTCTGTAAATTCAAAACTCTTTATTTTTGTCAAAAACCTTCTTAGCACACAGTCTCCCAGTTTTCTGTTGGGAAAGGAGGGTAGACATCCTTCTGTGCCAGTCATCCAGACAGAGCATTAAAACTGCTTTGTCCAGGGCTTCTTCAGATTTACTCCAAGGTTTTTACTGATATTTTTGTGTCTAAATTTTTCAGAAAAATTTTCCTGAGGCAGGAAAACAAAACAAAACAAAACAAAACAAAACAAAAAACCAAAAACAACAACAACAAAAAAACCCCCACCCAAAAAATCCAAAAACAAAACAAAACAAAAAAGTCTTGCATGTGATTGGAGGTGTGGTGACGATTAACGTTTCTGCCTTCTAATTACCCATTTTTAGATGGCCAGAAACCTAAAATAGACACACCATCTTGCTGAGGAACAGGGATTTTTTCACCTTTAAAAGAAGTAAACGAATAATTATCAGTCACATGCCAGTGTTTAACACTGATATCAGCAATCAAATTCTGTTTAAAAGATGCCACAGAAGAGTGAATTAAATTTAGGCTGAGAAACACCTGACATATTTATTTGTCCCGTGTGACTTGCATTTGGGCTCTAATCATGGAAGTGGAACCTGCTTTTGCCAGCTCAGCTCTAGCTATTTTGGCAGTATACATTTAATAGTTTGCTTGTGTTCCATGGCACACTATATGTGTAAAACTGCCTTTTCTTCTGATAATCCTTATTAAGAACTCAAAGAAAATACTACATGCATTTAATATTTTTACTATTAATAATCTTTCTGTTATTCAGAGACTTTGGGGAGGGATGGTGCCTTGCATATGAAAGCTTGGAAGATGAACTGTGTGATGCCAGTTTCTGTATGGAATGAATGCAAATATCTGTGCATATGGAATGAATATAAAGTATATAAAAATATTTCATAAAAGCAATGTTGTGGAGGTGTATTTCAGCATTTCATTTTATATTTATTTATATTTCTATATTTGTTGTATTTATTTATATTACTATATTTATATTACATTTATATTACTTTAAAGATTTAGCTGAAATAATTGGTGCAGTCATATATGTGCAATAGTTATAACATAAATAATTATCTTTAAATGCTGATAATGCTTCATAGTCTAGTATGAAATCAATACATTTATTTAAGTATTATTGACAGAGGATAGTTTTAGCTTACTGGAAGGAAAATGATACATGTCTTTTCTTTTTTCAGGATCCAAAAGAATCAGTGACAGTGAAGTCTCTGATTATGACTGCGATGATGGAATTGGTGTTGTTTCAGGTACTAATGTTTAAATTTACCCGTTCATGTTCTGTAGAAATTTATCATGAATTTTGCAATGTTTTTCTGATGAAAAATAAGTGGAACTTAAGTATATATTTTTCTAAGAGACACAAGATGAATATTACGCTTAACATGTATCTAATCTCAAAAATTACTAATGGAGTGAAAAAAGTCAGTGTGTGAATGTCCTTATTGCTTTTATAAAATGATACAAATATCATAAAGGAATTGATTTAAATAAATGTCAAGAAATGTTAATTAATTTTTTTAGACAGATATTCATGTTTGATATATCTTGTAAAATTTCATGATGGAATAATAACACTGCCAAAGGGCTGAAACATGAATGTTTAAGGAAGGACAGGAGATAGCAGATAATCTGTTTCATTAAGCATTGGAATTGTGCCTATTTGAGAAAAAAGTTATCATGTCAAAGTGAATGTTTTCCCTAAGAGAAAAGATAATCCTAGATAAAAAGTGATCACAGCTGAAAACAATAAAATCATAGCCATATGCTTTGATGTCTACAACGGAGAATATATTTAAGATTATAGAATCATGGTCATTTGTAGGTTGGATCAGGTCCAACTGCTAGAACTGCAAAGTCCACTACTAAACCCTGTCCCCGGGTCCCATAGCCACACATCTTTTAAATATCTGCAGGAATGGTGACTCCACCCTTCCCTGGGCAGCCCATTTGACGTTTTTCCCAGTATTCCATTCAAAGGAGGCAGCTGTGCCACCTGTAACCAGTAGTGAGGGCTGCTGGTATCAGCACAGAGTGGGGTCCACATCTCAGTGAATATTCTGTTACCCTGCTGCTGTTCTGAGATTTTTAACACAGAGTTTTCTTTGCTAGATAGTTTCTGTTTCTTTTGGGTGAGGTCCAGCTCAAGCGTTAATTAGTGGGGTTTGAGCCTTAGTAAAGGCTGAGCAGTATAATCTGTCTGGTCTGCACAGCAGCTGTAAGACCGTGATCCTCTCAGGTCAATCAAAGCATGTTCCTGCCACACAGCCACCCATCAGCATGTGGGGTATAATACATTCTGCTGGAGGCTAAGGAAGGGGAAATAGGAAAAAGGAATGAGAGCAATGCAGCTCACCTTGGAGCTAGAGTAAAAAGAGATGAGATAGGCAATCCTGAATACCACGAGATGGTGTGAAGCCAGTACTGATAAATCCAGATATTTAGTGAAACTTCTAATTATATGAGTTGCCCTAGTCTTGTTTTAAAAACTGTTACCAGTCTAAGCTCAGATGCATTTCTGTTTTGTCTACATAGTCAGGCTTTTATTTCCAGCTCTTTCATGGTTAGCCCCTTAATTTTTGAACCTGGTATGTTACTATTCCATGCTACGGATCTGGCACTTGCTGGGATAAGGGGGTAACTTTTTTTTTTTTTTTTTTTTTTTTTTTTTTTTTTTTTTTTTTTTTTTTTTTTTTTTTTTTAACTATGACTTGTGAGTAAATTCCCTNTTATGAAAAATCCTTTTTTTTTACAGTGATGCAATATTTCAGACTTTATGATATAAACAGGGGCAAATCGCATTTTTGCCAAGGTTCCAGCAATTTTACCAGATTTAAAAAAGAACACTAGGCCTGCAAAAACACTGAAGTTTCTGTGTTCCTTAAAACATTTATCTTCAAACAGTAACAGTCTCAGTTTTCAGATTATTACCTTGCTTAGAAAACTATTAAGGAAAACTTAGAGCATTTTTATATCCTCACTCTCCTGTTTGCTTTGTTACACTCAGAACACAGGAAGGATAGGTAGCCAGAGTGGTGTGAAGTACTGGAACCAGGGGCAGCCATCCTCAGAAGTCCTTTGTTCCTATTTACTGTACTTTCAGTCTCTGATGAGCTTTCTGTCTGTAATTAGTAGTCTCTAAGGCATTCAAATTGCCTGTCCTCCCAAAACTAAGGATTTTCATATTGCTGTGGGTCAGTTAAAATTATCAATCTAACTTAGGAGCTTAAAAATAAAGGTAGAAAAGAATTGGATTTAATGGATATATTTCTAGAGTGCCCAGAGTAGCATCATTTTGAAAGTGACTTTTTTTCCTGTCCTGGAAAAAGGTACCAAGTTTTGCAGAATTTTTTTACCAGGTGCTTCAACATCAGTAGGATACTTATGAAGCAACTAGACTTTGATTTAATAAACTTTTGACAGCTTGTAAAATTATGGTCTTTCCAGTTCACTGAATGAGCCTACTTCCCTTATCTGAGTTTCTGACATACCTTTATATTCATATAATACCTTCATATTTATCTTTAGTTGTTTATGATCTTTAAGCTATTGAATTTTTGCTGAACAATTCTACATCTTAGTTGCATTTTAATTCAGCCTGACTGTGTGGGTAGGAAAATTTGATAGGTTTTAGGTTTTGAAATATTAATTTAGTGCTTTAGTTTTTTTGTGCTGCTGCCACTATGTTTGCAAGACTTCTGGTTTAGTCTTGTCTTACCATCCACTCTCCTCATCATTCCCTCTTTTGTTTAAAGTTCCTCTATTCGTTTTTAGACTCATCACAATCTTGGTTTAAGTAGATCCACTCTTTGCATGAAAACATTTGTCTCTGTTTTCTTTCTTTCTTACTTTCCTCAGTTCTTTCATTTTGTATTTTCTGATTTTATTTAAAATGATACTTTTCTTCTGTCTGCTATATAAATAGTGCATTGTATGAAGCAAGCTTGCCAACATCTTTCAAGTACCCTCAGTGATCCTTTCCATAAAATTAATTCCTAGTATCACACCTGAACTATACTCCAGAAACCTTCCAGAAAAATAAAAATTATCTCTTTGCTCCTTTTCAGTTTACTTTTATTCATAATAGTTGACTAGATGTCCTTTAAAGTTCCCTTCCAATTCAAACCATTCTGTGATTTTATTACCTCTTGGAAAAATTATTTACAAAATTTATCACTTCTTGTGGCTTAGTTTGGATCTTAGTGTGCTTAGACAAATGTAATAGACTTCAATCTGTTGTTTCTGTCAACAGGAAAGGCTTTCAAGAAAATAATTATAAACAGATTGAAAAACTTCAATTTCTTTTTCTGGCTACACATGTATTCTCCAACAGCAATTGTCACAAAGTGTTACAACATATTACGTATTTAAAAAGCCATTTTTTACTAGATTCTAAAATTGCTTTCTTCAACTATAATATACATTCATCATGGGAAACATTAGAATAGAGTCTCTATTATATTTAATCTCTGCTGGCATTAATCTTACCATAAGATAGTGGAATGAGCAGCATTAGCAGTTCTGGTTATGCCTTTAGATTTGTTTCAAACAATTTAGAGCATTTATTTTGCTGTCCTGAACTAAAAAACTTGGCAAAGTTGTCTGTCACCAGCAGTTCTGGGTGGGAGTACATCATCATCTACACCTGCCCTTTAGAATGCTCTTATGTCCTTTTTGATAAAAGTGATACACTATTTTATATTGACTTTTTTTTAAATGCCAGAAAGGTTTACAAAACATCATTTATATTATAACAACAAATACAACTCAGTGAAAAGCAGGTTGGCTTTTTGGGTGGTTTTTTTTTTTTCTTCTTTCTAGTGTCCAAAGTTAAGCACACATTACAGATAGCAAATTCAATAAATATGGACTATAATTTCTAAAAAGGTTTCTTCCCAGGTACTTTCAAGTGTATGTTGTACCTAGGCCATACAAGCAACCTACTGAGTCTGACTTTATGAACAGAGACATGTATTGCCAAGACCATTAAATCATAAAATTGTCACCTAGTGTTTTTGTAACACTAAAATATTAAGTAAGATATTAATGTTTAAAATTCAGTTCTACAACAATATCTCATCTGTATTACAATAGATTATGTGTTATGAAACACTTGTAATTTGATCAATCACGGAAAAATGTAAGGCAATGAATTCTGCATAGACTACATTACAAGTCTGTATGGAGAAGAGCTTTTCCAAGTAAAAGAATGCAGTCTCCAGTTTTGAGAAGAAAAACATTTACAGTGATAAGTTTTTTTAATTACGCAGAAAATAGCTGTATGTTTCAGGAGCAAATCAGAATACAAATAAGTTATTTATTCAGAGGATAGTTACAACCAAGTAAATTAGGAAAAAAATAGTATCCATCAGTACAGAATTTATTATTGAACTTATAAAAATATTTCTGTGTTTGAAGAAGAATGAAAAGCAATTATCCATTTTTGCTCCACTTCTCAAAACACCTGAGGAATCCTTTGTTCAAAATAATTCTTTCACTGTCATGTTTCAGCCTTTGCTGCAGAGGAAATGTCTTTTTCTCTATTTGTTGATAACGTGGGCTGAATTTTTATGCCTGAATCCTGTGGATGATTGCTTCTTGAAGCAGATGCAGGAAACACTTTGTTTACAGATTGAAATCAACAGCCTATAGAAAAACACCTTACAGCATTAGCACAGAGTGGATTACTTTTATCCCTACTAAAATACGGATTTCATTGTAGATCAACAGCTAGCCCTAAATTGAAGCCTGTAGTGACCCAAAAGCCCAGTAACTTCAGACATAAACACTGACAAGGTTTTTATTTTATTGTATGATGATACCAAATGCTCTGCTCTAAAATCTCTTTATTCTGGGCTCTCCCTTGAGTTAAAAATGTTTGTGTATGTATCACAAAAACCCCCCTCCCAAACTGAAATTCATGCCATGTTAAATAATCCTTATGCTGACCCCCTAGATCAATGGATCTTTAACCATTTTCCTTTCTTTCAAACAAGTAATGTATATATTATTTACAACTTTATGCCTAAAGTTCTTTACACATTATCATAATTCTTCAAGCTTTTCTTGCATTTTTAGTTTTATTTCTTAATGTATACTTTCCATTTTACATGTTTATTCTCTTATTTAAATTTTGAATGTAATACTTTTATTATTTAAAAATATGAAGAAATTCTTCAGTATCATTTCCTCAGCTGACAAATTATCTTTCTCTTCAAACACCCAAAGTCTCGCAATACTTTTCATTTAAGTAGTCAAAACTAGTCACAACTATTTTTAAATATAACCTGTATCACTCCACTTTGAAAGTAAAGATGTAACTTGATTCAAGTTCTATTTTCAGATTATTAATAATTATCAATAGCATTCCCTTTGAGGAAAGTTAAGGAACTAGGAGCTTGGTGTGTTACTTTATATTTTACCACAGCCCTGTATCTATGGAGTGACAAAGGCATAAACAGGCAGTGAAAATTGCAATGACATTGCATTCCTATCAGAGATGCTCTTAGTGGATACTTCTCACATAAGGGAAAGACGTGTTCGGGTGGGTTAAAGTTCTGGTGAAAAGCACTTCTAAAAAGGAAATGCTACAAGAAAAGACTGATGAATTGCAATCAAAAGTGTAAAGAGGAGGCTAATTTATTGGACTTGCTGGACAGATGCAAATATGCATGGATGAGTGCCTAACTAAGAAGCAATGTCTTTATAGTACCTGTGGTGGTTTGGGTTTTTCTCCCCAAGATTTGCATGTCATGCTGGGTATAGGAACAGCACTCAGTAAGATCTAGTTTATTACTGTGTGGGAATTCTTTTCTATAAGAAAAGAATTGTCTCAAGTGTAATGGGCCCATAAATGCTATTAGTGTTGTAGAGCTAAATATACCTGTGAGGAACTGAGTTGCTATGCAACAAGTAACCAGTTGTTCCTACTGTAATGTTTACTGATTCCTTGCACTCTACATTAATTCTTCCCATATTTAGAGAACAATATTTTGATACAAAAAAAAAATCCCCAAAGCAATGTATCTTCAACTTATAAAGTATTCAGATATTAATAATTCAATTCATTTAATCAGTGACAGTTAGCAATTTTTTTAGAGGACATCTAAATTCTTCAATTAGATGTTCAAATCATCCTAGAATCTGAGCATGCTTGTATGAAAGAACTGAGCTTTCTCCAAAGTGCCCATGTGTGAAATCTTGGTATGTTAAGCATTTCTGGAAATTTGATTATGTAATTGTTTTTAATTAGTGCTTGTTATAAGCTCAACCACTGTGAGTGTTAAAAAGTTAAATATGTGAAAGCTTGACGCCTCAATCAAGTACAGATGCTAAAGTGGAGAAAACACCACTTAGCATCAGTGTCAGAAACAAGTCAATTATGTTGCCTGTGATGAACAGCCATTCTAGTACTGCCTTTCTAGAACAATTTTCATACTAAGAGATTCTTTCAAGTAAATCAAGCAGCAAGGCATCTAAATTAAAATCTTCATTAGTACGCTTCAATTAATTCTTTTTAGGGCTATTTTAGGGCTGCTAATGTGAACCTAATATTTGGAAGTTTGTGATTTTCTGCAATTTTGTGCCTGAAAGATTCATAATTTAATGACAATTCAAGCATCAGTATTTACTGAACATGTACCCTGCATAGCATATATTAGCACAGTACAGTTATACTGTGTGGATTTATACTTTAAGTCAAATATATTAATAGTCTCTCTCAAATCAGATAAAACTAAAACTTCCGGTGTGAAGAAGCTGTATTTAGTGTGTTTTGTAAAATCCCTCTTTCATATATATCAGTTTTTAATGAAACCTTCCCATGAAATAAGAAGGCAGTAGCATTGCAGTTATCTTTGTCATGTGCCTCTTTTAGGTGTCTGCAGCTCACAGTTGTTTATCACTGATTATCTCTACACTGATTATCAGGTTCTGTGTACTCTCTATGTTGATTTAAGAGGCTTGCCATAGTTATAGAGCCTTTGATTCTATGGTAGTGACTCAATATTTATAGCTGCAAGCGGGATAATGTTTATCCTATTTTTACTATTGCTATAAATAACTATGTGCTTTGCTCAATAGCAGCTCATTGGTCAAGCTACACTTATGACATATCTTTTCTGTCTATAATTTTTTTCACGAGAAAATGTTTTTACTTACCTTCTCTAGCCTTATTTCCAGGATTTGCAGTATTTTTGAAATGGGAAGTTAAATCATACCTTCAGTACAGGCAGTTAAATCAGAGCTACATTTATGCTACAAAACTGAAGGATAGCTTTGCAATTACCTCATTAATCCATGTTAGTGGATTGTCTTGCTCAAATGGCTACTTTTCACTGTGTGACCTGTTGGCAAAAGAGTAGTTTGTAAACATAATAATTTTTGTTTTGGGTAAATTAATTATAAATTTCAAAGTTTATTTTCTGGCAAGAATATTATTAGACAATATTGATCTATTTCTTTGATCACAGCTAAACACATCCAGTTTTCTTCAAAAATGTAGCAAAAATTTATCAAATTTTAGCAAAATTGCTAGGAATGCTGGTTGTTTCTGCCTTTGTTACTGTCATAAGGAGCAGTACCAGTGTGAGTTACAAGAAAGCACTGCATGTCTACCTCCTACCACCTTTAATGTAAAGTACTTATTTGATCAGGATTAGACTTGGCAGTTAATTACAAAGTCAGATATTTTGATTTATTGCAACAATACTGCTCAAGTGGTCAACTACAATAACAAATTAGAGCTGGAGGAGGCTTTTTGTTCCAAAGTAATTAATTTGTTTCTATGTACAGATTTAATAAATTCAACAATTTTGAGTTACTTGTTCTCACTTCTAGGAATTTTTTGGACTTTTTTTTTCCTTTTTTTTTTTAGAATTCTAAAGTTTTTTATTTGTGTTTTGCTAATTGATTACCTTGTCATTATGTTTATTCACCTAGAAAACTTTATGGTATTGGTCATTCCCTTCATACTTTGATGTTTCTATATACCAAATATTATATAAACTACTGATTTTTTTCAGAGGATTTACCTATTTCTTCATGTTACTACTCAACATTGTTTTCTGTCTCCAAATGCAACAAATTCTCCTTGTGTATGCAGAGTATAAAGAAAAATCTCTGTCTTTTCTGTGAATAGATATGCATTATTAGGATAATAAGACAATATTTCTCTGTGTTCTTGTAATGTAAATCATGTTTTTTATTTAAATATCTAGAAGTTTATAATAACTTGCTGCTCATTTATGTGTGGTGGATTGGCCCTGGCTAGGTGCCAAGTGGCTGCCAACACAGGTCCATCGCTGCTGTCCTGAGCTGGACACAGGAGAGAAAGTATAATGGAAGACTAAGGAGTTGAGATAAGGACAGGAAGAGATCACACACCAGTTATGGTCATGGGAAAAACAGACAACTAAAAGAAATTATTTTAGCACCAATAAAATCAGAGTAGGATAATGAGAAAATAACCTCCCAAAATTTCAGAATTTTCCCCCTAACCCTTCCTTCTCTCTTGCTTCAACTTCACTCCTAGTTCTCTACCTCCTCCCTCTCAGCTGGACAGGGAGATGGGAATGGGGGTTGCAGTCAGTTCATCGCACGTTGTCTCTGCTGCTCCTTCCTCCTCGGGGGAGAATCCTTCACTCTATTCCTCTGCTCCAGAGTGAGGTCCCTCTCATGGGGGACAGTCCTTCATGAACTTCTCCAGTGTCAGTTCATCCCATGGTTCTTCATGAACTGCTGCAGCATGAGTCCCTCCCATAGGGTGCAGTCCTTCAGGTACAAACTGCTCCAGGGTGGGTCACAAATCCTGCCAGCAAACCTGCTCCAGGGTGGGCTTCTCTCTCCACAGTTCCACAGGTCCTGCCAGGAGTCTTCTGTAGGGTCGAGTCTCCACTACTTTTACTTAGCTCTTTTACTTCTGCTTAAAGAATTGTAGAACTGCAGATTGAATTGATTTCCAGACTGACTTGCAAAGAAATTTATTTATTTATCTCTTACCCTTTACTAGTAATTGAATAACACCCTGTTTCAAACACAGATAAAATTTCCCATCTTGCCTTTGGTGATTTCAGAATTATGTTGCACTGGCCCCTATATGATTTGTCGGTGGTTATGATAATAAATTTACTTTGTTTAGGGGATAAAAGTATTTATTTCATTACTGACTCTTAACTGAGGATACACATAACATGATTTGACTGCTGTGTAGTGAGGAGAGACTATGTGATCCTCAGTGTCATTATATTAGTGTAATGTAATGATGATGTGCTTTTTTTTTCCCTTTATGTATGCATACCAGATGCATACAAAGCAATTTACATCTAAACACAGTAGGAATAAGTTATTTATGAATTAGGATTGTTTATCTATCTCTATCTCTATCATCTCTATCTCTATCTCTATCTCTATCTCTATCTCTATCTCTATCTCTATCTCTATCTATCTCTATCATCTATATCTATATCTATCCACATCTATATGTATGTATATCTATCTCTATCTCTATCTCTATCTCTATCTCTATCTCTATCTCTATATCTATCTCTATCTCTATCTCTATATCTATATCTATATCTATATCTAATCTATATATCTATATCTATATCTATATCTATATCTATATCATCTATATCTATATCTATATCATCTATATCTATATCTATATCTATATCCGTATAATCTATATCTATATGTCTTTGGTTGTAAGGCCATACAGTAAATATAAGTACTCAGTTGAAAGTATTGAATATCTTTGGAACCATAAAGTGGAATGAATTAATAAGGTTTTGTTTAGGTCCTAATGAACATTTTCCAGGAAGAAAAATAAGAAAAGTCATGACCAGAAGATTATTGTACTCTTGGAAGATTCTCATGGGAAAAGTATAACAATTGCATGAGTCAGAATTTTTCCAGTGCCGGGTGGATCTCTCTAAGTATTCTTTACTTTATTACTGTCTTTGGAACAAAAAAATCAGTTATATCAGTTGTCATAGCCACCAGGAACTCTCTGAACACCTATTCCTGCTAAGTATTATAATCAGGTTAACAACTGCAAGTCTTCAATTTCTTATCATTATGTTTTAATATCATCCTCACAAAATTTTGGGAAACCTAGTTGAAATTGCTGTATATCTAGCAATAATCTCTATTTCCACAGAGAGTATTGCACCATGGGGCAGTGAATTCAACTTTTTCAATTAGATGAAGAAAATAACTTTTAATACATCCAGCTTTTAAAAAAGATTTTTGTTAAAAGCCTGTATTAAATGTCCATGTGGTAGCCTTTTAGGCCAGTGTAACTTGGAGGCTTTTGCTTAGACCATTTATGCCTCCTATTAGGCTTATTCAAGACTGGGCCAGGGTGCTTGCTATTTATGACGGAATTGTGTTTTTTAATTCAGAATTGTGAGTAAAATCTGATGTCATTGAGTCATTTTTACTTTTGTTGTTTCTGAAATACAAATCTTTCTTGAACCCAATCTCATTATTTAACTCCATAGTAGCTTCCTATCCCAAATTTGTAAACTAAATTTTGTATTAATTTTTAATTATGGACATTTCTATTTGAAAAACATTATATACAACATTTGCAATATAATTTCAATTAAAAATGCAATAATTAACTTTTTTATTCTGAGGAAAAATCCATTTAATTTTTTTTTATTATTAATACATCATATTAACCATAACTTGGAAGTCCCCAGTTTGGTGCCTGGTATTAATTTCTATACTTTTAAAATATAACTGTAATTTTACTTAAATAAAGCATAACAACAGGAGTCAACTTTACGTAAGTATATTTTATTATAAAACCCAAGAATATATGATAGCATTCTTGACGAAATCCCATCTTTTACTGAGTTTCTCACTGCCACAGATCTGGCAGGAAAAGTGCAACTTCAGATTCACAGAATATTTGCATTTCTTTTTAGATTACCGACATAATGGGACAAATCTTCAAAGTTCAACACTGTCAGTGCCAGAACAAGTAATGTCATCTAATCATTGTTCTCGATCAGGGTCCCCTCACCGTGGAGATAGTATAGGACGGACTAGATCGTGGTCTCCCAGTGTCCCTCCCCCACAAAGGTAAACTCTTGTTTAATTCTACAGTTATGTAAATTAAAGTGGTGTTGATCTTGTACCAATACTGGAAACAATCTCCAGACTTTCAAAACGGCAACCAATTGGTTAGAGCTTACAAAATTACATAAAGCCAATAATGTTTTTTCTTACATTAGAGCGATGTGCCTAGTTTATATATAACTCTATGTTATTTATGGTTCATTACAACTATATTATATATTATTATAATATGATTATATAATAGTATCTTCTACCTATTTATACATAGCTTTTCATCAAAATTCCGTACAGTCTGATCTAAGGAAAGAAAAATAGCTCTTCACATTTTCACTTTCTAGAGCTATCTACAGGTGCTATATTTTATAGTATGTGATAGTTTGATATTTCCTTAGTATTCATATAACAGTGGATATTTTCAACCCTTTTACTTCTGTAGAATTAAGAATCTGGGGAGCCTCCTTTGCTGCCCATAGTTGCTTCCTTTCTACTGGTTTTTTCACACTTCTAAATCATCAAGAATTACATACATACAGACAGACGTACAATTTTGTAGTGAAGGATACCAGCTCCTGATTGTGGAAGATCTCTGATAACTATTTATATTGAGAAAATTAGACCAGGAATTTTCTTCCAAAAGCTAGTTCTTCTGGGTAATGCCTAATAATTGACTTAATACTCTGCAGGATGAGCTTTCTTAAGAGAAAGGAAGCAGCAGGACAGATGTCAATGGGAATGAAAAATGTTTTCCAACACTATTGTTGCTAAGCATGGGTGGGTTTCTAGATGATGTAATTCAGTTGAAATGAAAGTGGAAGTTATCTCCTTTGCCTGTAATGTTCTTTAATACTGAAGGTCTGTAATCCAATATTTCCTGGCAGGTACATGTTCCTCTCCCTTTCTTGCAGTCATCCCGATTCTCTTGTTTTCTGCTTTCCTTTCTGTTATCTTTGTTCTTCTAAGTTAAAATTCTCTTGACTTCATAATATCTTACTTATGTTTTTACTTACCATTTCCTCTAATGGATGTAGCCTATATACTTTTCCATTAGTGAGATATTAGGATTCCAAATTATCCCACATCATCTCATACAGCTAACACACAGAAACGCTGTGATTCTACTTGAAACCTAAACCCATGTAAAACCAAGTCAGCCGGACTTGAAATGAGACATAAATGGTAGACACAAATGGGCCTGTTCTGATTTTCACTATCCTGATTTCAGCCTAAGTAATTGCCTAAGCTAAATCTCCAATGGTTATTGGTCTTGGATATAGGCATAAATGTGAGCAAAATATCTTTGTGTTTTAATGTTTTTCTGTCCGCATGTATACTGTGTGCATTTTGGGCAGAACTTTTACCCAAGCTGGTAATTAATGCTTGTTTAACATCGCTGGAAAATCGACTTTTCATTTTCTTTCTTGTAGTCCTGAATTTCTTTATGTGTCTTGCTTTTTAACTTTCCTAAAGCTAATTTTTTAAATATAGTTTTGAATTTATTGCAGCTGTTTCCTACAATGGCAGAATCAAATGCATTATTTGTATAATATTTCCCTGCCCACACACCAAATCAATTATTTGAGGACTTGTTGAGCTCAGAAAATTGGGTAATGAGAGCTTGAGGATTTGTAGAAGAGAAGCATAATCTATGAGTCACAGAAATATCCTTTTTAGTTCTACTGAAAATGCAGGTGTACTCTGGAGATCAGTAAAAATTATCAATTACATCTGCACCCCGTTCAGGTGAATTTGTTATACATGTGCTGCTCCTAACTGCAGTGAGCATTCTGTGTGCCCAGAGATTTCCCATTACTGACACCTCTGCAGGAAGGGGCTTTTGGGTCATAGAAGTTGCTGTTATTTCTTAGAAACCATTTTGCAGACCTCAATCCTACTTAATTTTGTTAACAAACTCCACCAAATGCCCACTGCATCATAGATGACAAGAAATTGTTACTGCTCTAGTTACTCTTTACTAGACAGAGTAAACTCAATATTTGGATTCATGAATGACAGATTAGAAAATTCTTTATGGCAAATGAGGTGGAGCTGAAGGCAAAAGTTCATGTGTAATGCAACTTTATTATAGCATTTATATGCAGAACTAATGTCATGGCAGCAGCAGTGAAGGATACATGTACAAGTTAACACTAGCCAGAAATTGGTAAATGACAAAGGATAAATATGACAGGTACCAAAAGGGCAGTCAAAGTGACAAGAATGNCACTAGTGCAGGTTGCAGAAAAGGACGTGAGACAGAAGAATTTATTGGTCTAAAACTTGAATTTGTGTGGAGGGAAGCGCCCGATTTGTTTTTTTTCAAATTGATATAAAACAATAGTGTTTTAATTATCCAATAATTATTAAAAGTAAACATTTTCTCCTATTCTCCTGTTCTTGTGGATTTGTTTTACAGAGCACAAAAAGTAAAGTTTGTGTGTGTCAGTAGGTATTGATAGCTAAACTGAGCAAAACAATTGATAGGGAAATCTTTGGTCTCAATTAGTACAGGTGATTGGTGCTCTTTAACCAAGACTGCACTATGGGTACCACTCACTGATGATTAAATGGTTATGGGTTTTTCAGAGTTTTTGTTACTGAGATAACAGAGTAAATTTTCCAGGGCAAAACGAGCAGCTATTTTGAAATTCAGATGACAATGTTTTCAGCAGACTGCACTCTAACAGCCACAAATCCCCATTGTGTTTTACTACAGTTTACGTCTTTATAGTAAAGCCAAAATCAAGAACTCATGAAAAATTGCTTACAGTGTATGTTTCTGTCAGAAATTATTTTTTGCTTGAAGTCTGGAATGAGTAATGAAATGTTGCGAAAGATTAACATTTTTAATGAGGAAAAGAAAAAACTTTCCTCATATTTCCAGAAGAAACACATTGGAACAAAAAAAGAGTATTCTATGTCTATCATGGACTTGAAGCCATTTTCTAAATGAGAAATGTTTCTTTTTAACTTCAAGGTTTAAAATTATTTTACTTTAAATGTTTATAGAAGTCTGGTCAGCTAACAGGCCTTGTTACCAACATGATTACTGATAATTGATAGTACAAAGTGGTGAGAGGATGTCATCCAGGCACACTGAAAACAGAATGTGATCTCTTTTATCCGCAGTCGGAATGTGGACCAAGGACTGCGAGGGACGCGATCTACTCCTGCGCATTACAACACCCTGAACCGCATGGACAGACACCGCGTTATAGATGACCACTACTCCCCAGAAAGAGAGAGGTAAGTATGCTGCAATGAGAAACAGCTGTATCCTTCATGCATCAACGTGAGTAACTTCACTGTGGTAGCTTGCTAAAATAATTACATACCTATTCCCAGAGATTAGCATTTCTCGTTTATCTACTGGTAACCTGACATACATTACAAAATATCCGTGCATGTAAGGCTGACAAAACTGTCCAGTGAGTGTATGTGTGCCAGGAGGCAGTCTGAAAAAATCTACAAAAACATTTATAGTATAAAAATTGAATAGTTTAGTAGTCCTTTTTTACAAAAATATTCTTTTGTGTTAGTGAATTCTTTAATTACTAAATATCTTTAAAAAAAATCTATCATTAGACCTGGTCGTTTTTGCTGCTGAATAAAGAGGCATAAAATAGATAATTTCAGCTTGGTATTAATGTAATGGTCCTTCCAGATACAGTGCAGTTCACAGATGTAACAAAAGCATGTTCTAGTACCATGTTCTGTTTTTGTCTTTGCTCAATCTTCTGAGACACTTTGCAAAAAAGAAAAGAAAAAATGATTAGGACAGCATGCATGAAATTGGAATCTTTGTGTTTAGAGGCACATCTGACCATGACTAATGTTTTGCCTAATGGAACTTCCCAAACAGTAAGCAGAGCTTTAGCAACCTCTATGAATTTTAATGATGTAAAAAAGAATTGCAGCAATAATTGAACAATGTAGTTAAATTTGCTGAATTAATTGTGGCAATGACTTTTTGAGATTAAAAGAACTACTAGTCTTTTCCACCTCATTGTTTTTAAAATAGAAAACATTTATTAATTTTAATTTTTAAAATCTTTCAGCTTTTTTGCATCAAGTTGAAATTCCTGCACTTTCTAATGAGAGGCATAATTGCTAGCTGTAGTCTCATTTTATAGTTGCATATACCAAGGAGTAATACAGATATACTTTGTAATCTTGAGTAATATATGACTAGTATTTGAAGTTAATAGTTTTACAGATAGCCATTACAGGTTGTTCTTCAAGTGACATCAAAACACATCTTTGGGGTTTCTAAATGTAATACAAAGAGTTTGAGAAATCAGTGGCTTTTTGTTAGAAATACTGAACAGAAAACATTAATATGTTTTAAGAGATCAGTAATGTGATGGTCAATAATTGTATGTATGACAATATTTTTCAGAAGATTACAATATTTTAATTTCAGAAGATAAAAATAATAATAAATTGTTTCCAAAGACATGTGACATGTTATAAAAAAGTATCAAAAGGAATTAAACCCCAAATCTATTCAAAGTGATTTGTAATTTAATTTGGTGAATAAAATGTCAAATGGGCAAAAATAAAGCTAATGAAAAAACAGTGAGGTCTTTATCATCCAGAATAGTGATGGTGTTCATCACAAGTACGGTAGATCATAAGTCAAATTCCTTTTTGCATTAAAATATTTAATATTTCTGTTTAAATTATAGAAAAAAATCTATTCAGTTGTTTCATTAGAATATGATTTTCAAATAGAAGGCAGTAACTTGAAGATTCTGTTTCCTTAAAAGATGATTACAGAATGCTTTTGGGATAAAATGTTATGTTGATTTTTAGACCAGTCATCCAACCCTGAAACAGGATCTAAACTTGTCCTTAGAGCCTGTATATGCCTTATGGAATGCTGCAGCATTTGCTCACTGTGCAAGTTCATTTGTTGCCTCCCAGATAAATGCATAACTGTGAAAGGTTGCTTGAAGTACTGTGCCATAATGTTTTTCCATCCCTTCAGTCCATGCTGGGCTGACTTGATTTAGAGAAAAATAATTGGGTTTTTTAGAATACGTCAGAAAACAATGTCAGAAGGTTGTTGGAGGTGAGATTATTGAATTTTCATGACCATTCTAGATAAATAGGTGTTTGCTTGATAGGTGTGCTCTGAATCTCTGAACACAGTTTTATATGTTGTCTGTATTTTCCAAAACACACAGAGAAATTCTCCTCCTCACACATGGTGAGTGGTTGCCTGTGTAATCAAATTATTGACTAGATATGCCTCTATTGCAACATGCAGCCTGTGAACAGGAAAAGACTATTTCCAAATTATTATAATTTTTAATATTCACTGTTAGTTTGAAAGTGATTTTATGCATGGAATGATTATTAGATTTCAAAATTTTTAATGAATATTTGTGATACTCTCTGCTATACAATAAAAACCCCAATGATATCCCTAAAGTAGCTCTTTAATAGTATTTCTCCTGAAAACATTTGGAACTGCAGGCAGCTGGGGGAAGTTAATACTGCATCTTTGTATAGGTTTGTAATCTCTCTACATGTTATCCACACTTGGCTCTGAAAACAAATCACATATTTCCTTCCCACAGCTCTGATGGTTTCTTGTTTCCATGAAACAGTTTTTGAAGCTGCTTGCAGAAAGGGCATTTTGAAATAGTACTGTCTTATAAACATGCTCAGTTGCTAAGTTAAAGTATGACTGAGAATATGAGTAAGAAAATTCATTCCTTCCTTTTCTAGATAATTCAGCATTAAGTTCTCTGAGGTATATGGAACTAAAGAGTTGAAACCACATACAAAGAGCCCAATGACCTCAAGTCTAATGGCAATTTAACATTCCTTTAAAACTGAATATCTACTTAGAATAGAAAATAAAATTATTTTTAAAAATCCTGAAAGATGCTTAAAAAAATTAATTAGAGATAATTTTAATTTCACACACTAGATGTGTAAAATATGGCTATTACCTTTGTATAATGTAAGGGCAATTTTACAGTTTAAATTTGTATCTGTTGCTGTATTAAATAAAGTGTCAAACTGTACTGTGTACACTGCTAACTCAAAGTGAGAAACCATGTTAATTTCTTACTTGCATATTTAATATAGGTCTATTAGTCAATTGTTATCAAAATGTAAGGGTTTGTGTGGGTACTCATGCTCTTATGAAATAGCCTAAATTTATAATGTAGAGAAATATGAATGCTTATGACGTAATATGGGCCCAAGGTGCATAAGAATATTTATCTGTAATGGGATAACCTTGTAAATGTCAGTTTGATATGTTTTAATTAATTTCTGTAAAACTGACTTTTACATTACTTGAGAAACTGAAATCAAACTATAGAAACTCTTGAGAAAATTTTGGAAACAATTGGATTTAAACTCAGTGTTTTATATTTAAAAAATCAATATAATTAGGTGAATTAGAGGAAAAATGTGAGAATTTCAGCATAGTTCCATAAAGAAAAAGCAAACAATAAAACCACCAAACTATATCTGTGTGTTTCTTTCTGAAAGATACATCAACAGTTACCAACAAACACCAAGACAATGTGAGAAAATTGTACTCAGGCTCACAGCTTCAACAAACTTAGATATTATTTAGGAACTATTAATTTAACCATATTCAATATCTTAGGTGGGTTCTCCCTGACAAATAACATTTCTAATGGTGAATTTAGCATAGGTATGTTAAGCCAGAGCATTCTGAGAATGCCTGACTCAAATAATCTTGCAGGAGAAATGTATGAGAAAGTGTTTTTCTGAGAGGCACTTACAAAAAAAAAAACAAGAGAAAAGGGAAGTTATCCACTATTTGTTGATCAAAGCTATTGCACACTTTCCATTTAAAAGAAAAGTTGCTACCTATTTTCTTAAACTGATAGGGTAGTCATAAGCATGGATATTTAGAGAAATATTGTCCATTATTTTAAAATCACTTCAAAGATGTTATCTGGGTGTTCTAGGACTAGTAGGACTATCACACACCTGTTACTGAGAGGGGACTTCATTCACATATTTGAATACACACTTTGTTTTTTCCATTCTGTTTAAAGCATGTGGCTTGTATTTTTTAACATGAAGTAAATGTTTAAATACAGGCCAAAAATTTCTGTTTGCTATAATCAAACCAGTGAAGACCAAAATAATTCACTACAATGAGTCCATTATATGTTAGCTAAAACACAGTGTAGATACCTGTTTCTAGTATTTGACACAAAATTAAAGGTGGCAAGAACAACATAAATTTTACATTTCTAAATGTCATCTTAAACCATGCAGTTGCTTTATCTATGGGTAGCAGGCTCCTAATCCAATACTGTTATTAAGTAGGTCAAACTAGGAAAAGATTTTTTTGATACATTTTTCCATATTAACACACTGAAGAGTACAGATCTTTTTTTCAAAATCTTTATTAAATGCACAACTGAATATGTACTTAAGTAGTAATTTATTTATTATTTAGTTAAATTTTACTGTAAAGTCATATAAATGCAGATTAAAATACAAAGATATCATAAAATACAAAGGGTTCCTGATGCTTTATTTGGAAATTTTGGGATAATTTTTTTCAGGTTTCAGTTGTGTGTATCATATGGATAATGTTCCCACATGGGGATAGGTAATATCACTGCTTGCTTCTTCAAATACCCAGTAAAGTAAAAGAAATGCATTGCTGAAAATTTGCTTATAGCTATGTTATAAAATGTTTGCATCAGTTTTAATCTCAATAATTGCAGTGTTCCTTTAAGTTCATTTTCTCCTTTCAAATCACTCTTTAATTGCACAATTATCTGCACCACCCACCTGGTGCCTCCATGAGTCTCCTGAAGGATGATTATCTCCAATAGTGATGTCAGAGTAGGAAGGGGGTAAAGAAGAAGCTTTGAGCCAAATTTAAAAAAAAAAAACCACCACTAAGAGTCATAGATATATTCCTCAGAATAAAATGCACACACAAAAAAAAGCCTCCGTTAAAAATAATGCAGTTCTGATAAAAGACTTTGTACCATTGGAACAATGATTTAAAGTGCAGTATGGGGAGAACTGTGATAATGTGATACTGATTTCTTATTGAAAGTCATATTGATTGAATGTGTGTCAGCTCACAAATTCTCTGCTGATAATTGCTGCTGTTTCACAACTAAAGTCTTCAAATTGTCAGTCGTATTCAGATGGAACATTTCTAGGATTTCATCTATCCCAGGAGATTAGCAGAAATTTCTGTAGAATCAAGGTAACAAAACACATCCATGCCATTATTGGGGGAAAAGTTTTTTGATATTTACAAGTAAAGAAAAACTGGTTTGTTTTTTTTCTTTAAAAAATCCAATTATTAAATAAAACTATCCTAATAATGTATTCAGTGAAATGTAGTAGGGGACATTCCATAACTGGTGCTTTATTCTTGAATGACATTTGACATTTTCTAATGTTAAAAGCTCGATTTCACATTTTATTCACATAGTTAGTTGGTGTGATTTGCCAAGTATTTGGGAAGCAGCATGGAAAACATTCTACCACAGAGAACACTAACTATTGCTTTATTCAGATGAGAATATAATCTTTTAGAAAGGTATAACTGGACCCTGGAAAAAGTAATTAGTTGTAGTAGTTGCTTTTCATTGTTGAAATGAGTAAGCTGCTCATAGAGCTGTACCTTTTCTCTGAATCCACATCATTTTACTACTTTCCAACTCCTTTTACCTTGAACAATTCTGTGCTCAGCCTCACAGACTTTTTATTTAATTCCTTCCCACAGCAGTTTCCCTAAATTTCATATGGCAGCTTTCTCTTTTCTACCACTTTCAATGGCTCTTTCCTCTCTAAATTTCCAACTGACCCCATGAGCCACCTGTTTCTTACTCTGCAGTCTGATTAAGCTAATTTCTATTTTACCACATGGCTAGTTTTTCAGAAAATTGTAACTTGAAAACTTGGGGTTAAAGGCAAATTCATGCCAGTAAAAATTACATTCTTTTAAACAATTTATATAATTTTATACTTTTCATACATTTAATTTTTTGTTTCAGTTAAAAAAATGCAAAGGAGTGTTACTAAAAATAGAGGATAATACTATTGCAAATTATACAATATATTGCTTTAATTGCAATCAGATAACACACTGGAAAAAAGCTGAATATGAGAACAGACAAATGATAGGATGAGAGGAATTTCTCATGTCAACTGAGTTTCATTTATGCAGGCTCTACCAGCAAGGAACACATAGACTTGTTTTGCATCCAGAATTATTTATGAATATTCCAATAAGCACAAGGGTGTAAATTATTACACAGTATGTCAGCCTTTTCACAAAGACACTTGGGAGTCTACTGCCCAGTCTAATAGGGAAGCTGGAATGCCAATCAGATTTTAGGACCTGGTCTCAGAGAGTTAAAATTGAAAGAAATAAATTATCTCCTAAATGCCTCTTCTTTGCTATTAAATAAAATATCCCAAGCAATAGGGAACAGGTTAAACTCCCCTTGCACAGAAAGAACAGAAAGGTATTCCTTGAGGCTCAAGTGAGGTACTCTGTGAGAGTGTTTTCAAGAATGCTTCTGAGACTCTTCTGGTATGTTAAGCCTGGTCCTGGATACTAAGCACTTCCAATTTGGCAATCTAATCAGTTGCTGAATCACTGATTTCTGTTTTCTTACCCTAATGGTTCACTGAATTTTGTATGAAAATGGACAAATAGGTGAGCAATATCAGAAAAATTGTAAGTGATTTTCTGTTCACTTAAAAAAAAGACAAGTTAATCCTGTTTACGTATATGCCTGGCATCTTTTTGTAGGAACAGTGGAAATCTCTTTTCACCTGATACAGTGTGGAAAGGGATGTGTGTGTGTGTGTGTGTATAATAATGATCGTATTGCAAAACTTATAATGCTGCCTTATTAGACTAACCTCATTATTTTAATATAAGTAAAACGATTTTTTGCTGCAAATTTTCTGTCTGTTCTATCTGTAACAAAAGAGGTAATGTTTCATATGTCTGTGAAGATCCAAGTTAGGTTCATTTTCCCATACCATCATTTGACATACTTCTGCCATTCTTCTATAATGTAGGAAGTAAAGAATGTATGATAAGAGTCTAGAAATCTAAAGTCAGGTTGCAAAATAATAATGATTTTAAAAAAGGTATCCTGGAGTTCTTTTGTCATATTAAAAATCTGACATATCTAAATTTTGTCCATGTCTCCATCATCTTTTAAGCATTGCCATGTATATGTGCATATAGGGTAATGATTTTCATTAACAGCTCAAATGATATATTTAGATGAGATGGAGATCTGGAACATTACTAGAGTTCTTTGCCATTTAGGCAATGCAGAGCTTAATGTTTTTAGTACATTACAATATATTTATTATTTGAAGTGGTTTATACTGGGGATTAGCCAAATGAATGTGGTGTAGGTTTCAGTTTTGGACATTAAGAATAAGTCATAGGCATTTTTGGTGTTGCTAACATATTTATAAAAGCATTAAGAATTTGTTTTAATCTAAATAAATAAAAATATATAGTAATATATTTAATGGTAAAAATCAACTAATGTGGTTTTGACTACATGCTTAGAAGAAAGATGGCATTTAAGCATTTTGTTATGCATATTTAATCAGGTTGGATATTAAGAAATATTTTTTCACTGAAAGAGAGGAGACTCGCTGCATTGGACTACACTCCCCAGGG
>WEIU01023116.1:67722-79450 GCA_013389925.1 Aegithalos caudatus
AAACTTGACAGCAGTTCACTTGGAATATAAAAGGCAAAGTGAATTGTTAAAATTAAAATGTCATCTACCAGCTGGAAACACTTAATTGCCTATTAATGCTAGAGCACGAGTTTTGAGGTGTTAATTCCAGGGTTATATCTGGATAATTTAAAGGCATATTCATGTGGACATAGCCTTGCAATGTATTCATGTAGTGGAGATAATAACCTGGTGTGCAGTATTTTGCTATCATCATACATTTAGATCCTGGGGGATAGACTCCTGCATTTTTATTTGATTGTTCTTCCTGTGGGTGTACATATATTCCAGAGAAAATTTTAAGAATGTGGTGAATTATTTTTTAATGTTTCTTGACAGCTTGCTGACTGGCAGGCTGCTATGGGTAGACTGCTTTTGATACTTAGGCCTTTACATTAGTTTAAAAACATTCCTAGTTTTTCACAGCTCGCAGTGTAAGCTCTATGACTATTTTAGTAATTATTAGTCCTTCAAATTTTAGTGGTACCCTGTTAAATTTGGCCTTGTTGAATTATGTACAGCTCCCCATTCTTGTAAGAAACTGCAAAGTTTAAATTGCATAATCAGGTATTTAAGTTAGTTTTTTTATAGTGGAAACTTTTCTTTTGCTTTTATTTGACAGAAGTGGACAGAAAGACATCTTTTACTATATATAATTGATGTAATATAAAGAATATTTTCATGTGGGTGATGGTGAATTTTATCCTCATGCAAAAGAAGCAAATATCAAAAGTGTAGATAACACACCTACTGGTAAAAATGTGTTTGATTCCTGGAAATACATTCATCATAAGCAAATTAAGATATGAGAAATAACAAGAATGAGGTTTTCCATGTTTCTTGTGAAGTCAGTTTATACTTCCAATGTGGACAGTTGTGATTAGACTTTCCTTTGAAATATCTCAGCTTCAGGGAAATTGTGGCCAAAAACTCTGTTAATGGTAAACCCCTCTCTTTTCCAAACACTTTTCCCTGTACTGTGTGCATGTATTTATATAAAAAAGAAAATTAATTTTTCTATTTTTGATAATTGGAGAATATCTAGTGTAACAAATATGTTTAAAATGTATGAATTTTGACATTGTTTCATAATACAAACAAAATATAAGTAACTTCGTTTTATTATTTTCAACTGCATTTGTGTTTTTTTGGCATATTCTGGTACCAATGCTATATCTCTTTATTATTTATTTAAATAATGAAACTCTGATCTAAGTTTAGCTTGTATCGCAATATGATCAGTATTAGGAGAACTTACACTTAGAAATGGGAAAGCTCTGGAGCTATATGGGGATGGATTTGCAAATGGTGGTAGCCTTTCAGACTGGGTAAATCTCTTTCAAAGATATTATTTGTACTAAAGTTATTACTGCCTTCAAACAAAGTACTGCCTCCAAACAATAGGTAATCTGACTTCTTGAGCTGGTTTCAGAGATTTATGCATTTTTTCTTCCTAACAGAAATACTGTAGAAAATTCAAAATTTTAGCCACTGGCTTCTCAGAATAAATATGTGAATCATCTAGATAATCTTATTTTGTTAGTAAGTCCAGTACTCTTAAACCATGTTTTGTGGCTCCTGTATTCTCAGATTGTAATGTGTTCTGTTTTGTGTTGTGTATCATTCCTTCTCCATCTCATTGTCTCATATCTGTATTTTTCTTTCTGCCATCACCTCAGTCATTATGTTACTTTACCTCGTTCCCGGTACACCCAGTCCACAGATCACCATTTCAGGGATGTCAGGTATATGTTTTCCTCTGTGTGACTATGTGTGGGTAATGCATGTACTTCTGTGTACCTGCATGTCCACTTCTGGTTTTATTTGCCTGTGTATAGTGGTAGAAAACGTAGAAGTTGAGTTAGTATCATCATTAGATTTGTTGATGTAATGTGTACACAAACACTGGATAATTCTTCCTCTGTTTCACTTGAATATTTTCTCACTGCCAGTAGTCTATAATTGATGGTCCTCAAAGATGATGCTTTATTGACATCACTCTGATGTCTTTTAGAGATTATATAAAGAAAATAATTTAAAACGGCAAACACTAATTCCTGATAATACTGTGATTTTTTAATGCATAAAATAATATATGAGGAGCTGTGTTAAAGGTTACAATAAAACTGGAGGGTGATACCTTTCTCATAGTCTTGTAGCTCTTGTAGCTGTGAGCCAATATATTTTAATTTTTAAAAGTAGTTTTGCGAAGTTCACTGAAGTTCCAGTCATGTTCTGTTCCAGTGTTTTGTTCTGTTGCTGACATTGCTTGCTTTTCATGTTGTTTTGTCCTTGTTTCATCTTTTTGTTGCTTTTCATTGTGTTCACCCGTTCTGTTTTGGCAGCCAGGATCACACAATGTATCCTCTGTTTTGTGAAGATGCAATCAGATTACTCCGCTCCCGTACGATGTGCCGTACCTATTCTGAGGGTGCTTACTATGATCTTGAGAGGTATAACTGATGTGGAGTATACCATTAGCTCTGCCACACTGACACTGCCATGTTTGATTTCCAAACTGAGAATGTTATCTGTGTTTTAAGAAATAAACACATACAGTGAAATGTGTTTTATAATACCCTGGGTATGTATGCATCTTAAAATTGACTACTCGGGGCCGTGGGTAAATCCCAAGAGGTGCTGAATAGCTTTGCAGAAGCCAATTTCAAAATAGGTTATATGGATATTATATGTCTGTTTCTTTTATAAACTTTATTTTTGCAGGAATTTTCCAGAGTGCTTGTAGCATTTATTATTCTCTTTGAAATATCAAGGAAAAAGCCTATCTACTTTAAAGTACACAGAAAGAATGTCTTATATTTTGCCTAATTGAAAAACAGAGTGAAAAGTAAAAGTGTATGCTTATGTAAGCTGATGTTTTATATATTTGTATACTGCGTATTCAGTGATTTAGGAATACTTGTACGCACACCACCTGTGTGTGATTGCAGAACATCATAGTCCCTATTACACACAAAATACATGGAGAGACAATTTGAGCCCATAACAATTTCTGTGAAATAATTTGCCACTTGAAATATAGTGGCTTTTAAGAGATGCTGCTGAAGTACTATAATTAAGATTTTTTCAGAAATGTCACAAACCAAAAGAGTTGACATAGTTTTGTGTAAATAGAAATAAGAATATCAAACTGAAAACTGCAAGCCAATAAAAAGGAAGTGGTGACTTCAGATCAGATACAATGGTTGATAGAAGTATTGCTTTACAAGAGGAGCCATGTAAAAATTTCTAAAGAAGTAAAAACTCTTTATATATTAACTTCATGGCTGTCCTCTGGATATGAGTCTGAGGAGGACATTAATGCTTGCTCTGGATTCAGATCATATGTCACCATATTTTTAAGTGAATGTAAGATAACTTTTGGATGAATAAACATAAAAGGATCTGAAAAATCCTTTGAAAGAAATACTGCTTTGTAAAATTCTCCAAAGCTATAGTATATTAGATATTTTACCATTTAGAACTCAGTCAAACATTGATTTTGAAATTACCCTTTTTTACATGAAACCTAGTATAAAGGAAGTGTATAAATAGTTCTGTCCACATGTAGAAACTTTGATAAGTAGAGGGATTTTTTGTTTGTTTTCATAAAATATGTGATGAAATGTGCTTATTTGTATGCAATTTCAGTAATTAATTTCTATGTACTTTTTTTGCCCTTAGATATATATACTCTGATTTGCACTACTTTATCTGAACCTGTTTCAGACTACTGGTTGTGTCTGTCACTGTTCGGATATTAGTGAAAGTTGGAGCTGTTCCAAAATTGTCTTACTTTGAGGTTCTTGACTTGTAAATCTCAATCTTTGTTTCTGAAATTAATCTCTCAAAAATAAAATCAATGAAAATAAAGGGCAAAAGGTACAGTACTTCATAAAGATGAAAAAGCTAGGATTTAAGCAGTGGGAAAATCTTTTCCAGGGCTTTATGGAACTTTATTAAAACTAATTCTGCCCAGGATCAAACATAAAAATCCAACATAAAGTGGAATATTCCTAGCTCACTGTTAATACAGTATCTTGAGATTCCTTGGGCCTAGAAACTGATCCTGGATTCTATAATCCTCTTGAATCCAGGCTGCCTGTGGGTAACATTAGTGTTGAAGTTAGTTGAGTCATCCTACAAATATGAATTCCTCTGAGTGTCTCACAGTCACAATTGTAGTTCCAAGTTTTTCATCCTTTTTGTCTTTCTGTATTCTAACAGCAATTTAAGGACAATTCATAGAATAATTGTTACCCAGTTTCTCCTTACATATTGAAAAGCACTAAGTAATTTTCTATTTCTCATTTTTATTGTAAATATATGAACAATTACTTTTTAAACAATATTTCCTCTTTTACCTTTATACTTCTCCCCAGTTCAATGCCTACTCTAAAATACATTATTTTGTAGGCCAAGGTGTTATTCCTGTTTTTGTTCCACCTTTTTAATCAATGTTGTGTTGATATCAAGCAACCACATCTCTTCCTGTCTTTTACTTTCACTTTATCATGCATATGAAACAACTTTCCAGTTTCAACTATTCATCAAAATAGCAAATACTGCTCTGTACAGTCCAGAATTCAGGAGTGTCTCATGTAGGACAGAGAGCTTTTTATCTCATGTCACTCTGAATCCATCAGTGTCTGTGTCCTGCAGGCAAATAAATTTTATAGATTACTTGGCATTGTTATTCATTGCTCCTTTTATTGCTTGTCTTGTAGTCATTCACAGCCACCCCATTAACTCTTGTGGTCTCTTCTAGCATTTTTTCCTTTTTTTTCCCCCACAGAGTGACTACTTGGCTCTCTTTCATCTTTTCTCTGAAGTTTGTGTTAGTTCCTGTCAATCTGATTTGACAGACTTCAGTTCATTATTCCTAGGACACATTTACATGATCAAAAACGTTAATTTCTGAGGTCATTCTTAGGTTAGGGTGTTCATCATTTTGTTTTTCTGATACTTCTCCCCTTTTGAAGAAGTCCAACTCTTTCCCTCCCAAAAGGAACAGTACCACTGACAAGATATTTACTTCAGCATAAGCCTAAGAAAGGCAACAAGCACTTGTGCATCTTCATGACTTCAGAGCCCTCAGGAGCTGGGGTGTTCTCAGGAACATCCCACTGCTCAGTACCCTGCCCCGAGTTCCCTTGGCTCTCCAATGTTAGAGTCAGCAGGGTATCAGCTGCTATCAGTTCACACTGCTGCAGCTACTCACACTCAATGTACACAAGACATCATGGCTGGAACTCTTGAGCAGACTTTTATTTACATCCCCAGTTCAGAATCCTACAGAGTTATATGGGCTAATTCATAGTTTGACAGTAACACATTTTAAATTGCCTGACACACATGATCTCAATGTCTGACACACACGTGATCTCAATGACAAAGTAATGTTCTCAAGGTTCTTAACCTTGTCCTTGTGTTTAAAAAATATTAGCAGTTCATTCCAAATAAAATTATGCTGAAAACTTCACTGTATGAAATTCTTTCTCAACTTCTCAACTAGCTCAGAGCTCAGCTTAGCCAGCAAGAACACCACACTATGTGCAATTTATTTTTTCCACTTAGCCTTTGAGGTTAGTGTTTGTAGGTCCATAAAACCTGATTTGTGTATATTTTGTGCAGGATGTGAGGTTTCTTTCAGGCAGAATTTCTGTTGTTTCACTTAAAGAAATTAGATTTTGCTTCCATTTTCCTTCCTGATTTTGTTTTACCCAGCAGACATTTTCTAACATCCAAATCCTACTTTTGGTGAACATTCTCAGTCGTTCAATTGCTGGTTTTCTGTCAATGTAACTTTTTACTTCTATGAAATATGTGTGCATTGATTCTTAATAAGTTGTTAATTATTTCTGAAAAGAATTTGAAAGCAGAAGTTTAAAATTATATATATATATATGTATATATGCATATATACATATATATATATATGTATTAGAAAATTTATGTCCAGAGTATAAGGCTGAATTGAAGATAAATGTGCTCTATCTTCATCGTATCTTAATAATACAGTAAGGGAATACATAATGAAAAAGCACCTTCTAAACTGTCTGAAATATCTGTGCTATTTATTCCATATTCAGGAGGACTAGGCAGGAGAGAAGAGTGCCTAATTCATATTATGATGACACAGCCTATACTCCTGAAAGGTATTTTAATTTATATAGTAAAAATAGATAGAGTTGAGTAATAAATTTTTATGAAGCATAGTCTAAAATTCTAATTGGCCTAGACTAATGATATTTAAATTTACAGTGCACTTTATGCCATATTTCTCTAAATACAGAACAACTAATCTCCATAGTTTTAAGTACGTAATTTTCTTTTTGGCCCTCCATTAATTTGACTTTGGATTTTTTTAAGCATAATACTTAACTTGAAAATTTTTTATTCATTAGATGTGGGAGCAAAACTGAATGGTACAGAAGAGCTTAAGTACAACTGAAGGTTTTTTCTCCACTTAACTGCACCATAAATCTAATGGCTAACCTTTTCTCTCACTAGAAGTGATTCTAGAGCAATTTAGAATCCTCAATTTCATTCTTTCAATAACCTGAGTACCCTATGATGGTACTCAGTTATTAGCATGTTCCTGCTCATATTGACTTAAAGAAGGACTAACCAAATGCCTTCAAATTGCATTTTAGTGTTTGTTGTGCTAGGAACCAAAGTGCTTTTGTTCTTCCTAAATTTTGTATCATGGCGATCATAATATCACTAAAATCTGACATGTAATCTGAAAAGTTTTGGAGTGTCTGGAAATAGTTATTTGATAACAACATTTCATGTTTAAAGAGCTAGGTCAAAAGTGAAGGAAGTCTGAAGAAAGGAGAAAATTAATGTTTCTCTCCCTCTTTACAATTAGATATATTATACTTCTCTGTCCATTTTTAAGTCAATGTCTTATTTTTGTCTATGCTATGGGAACAAGTAAAACAGGGATTTTTTCCTAACTAATAGCAAGAGATGTTGTTTTAACTTGATTACTATGAATAAATGCATGCATATTAAAAAAAAAAAAAAAAGTGCACTGCAATTTTAAACCACTGTTTATGTATATATAGTGTCTGCAATAACATAGTTTTGTCAAAAACTCTTACCTAATATATTGGTTAACTGGAGAGACTGGCTTTAGTTTTGAGGATATGGATTATCAGGGAGAGTGTAAAGAAGTACCTCTCATTCTCCAGCAGTATTCTAATTTATATGGGATTAAATCTAAATCTAATCTAAAACTCAGTAGATTAAACTGAAATGACCTTCATCCAGCAATTGATCTGGCTATAAACCACAGAAAAAAAACCAAACAAAAACGCCACTCCCCATGCCATCCAATTGGACATAAAATAAACAAGGGCAGCTGATTGCCATTCACATATATTTCACCCCATATGGTCTTCCCTCAACACAATATCCAGGAGATGTGGGGTTATCAAGTTTGTCAATATACTGCAAGCCCTCAGATTCTGCAGCATGAGAAGTTTGGAGAAAGGGCAGACAAGCAAAAAATACTGCTGTTAGTCCCAGGAACAGATTTATGATAATTCTTGTATCAGTGTATTCAAGCCATTAAAAAGTTTTTCCTTTAGCCTATGGCTAGTATTTTAAGTACATATAAATGATTTTTTTCTGTCCAAATTGATGATATAGTGGTCTCTTGATATTTTCTGATAATCCCTGTCTTCTCACTAACTGTCATGTAAAATTATTGAATGGAGACAACATAGGTGTTCCTCGGCTTTACCCCAGTGAGATCCTGAAAGTACAAAACTCCAGAGATGTAGCTGAAACTCCTAAACCAAATGGTGGATGATTTGTATCTGGTTTTAATACACTGGAGTAGTGCCACATAAACAGTTTGTCCCCTGATTTCTTAAAGCAGATTTTTGTCCCATTATTTATTTTCTTGATAGTTTTTCTTAAGATAAAATACTTTTATATGTGTATTTTATTGTCTTCAACTGATTTTGCTGAAGTGATGCTTGGGCAGCCCATATTCAGTACCTGGAAGAATAATGCTACTATAAAATTTAATTAGTTTTCATTATTTAGTCATTGAAGTGAATTTTCTTCTGCTTCTTACATACCTGTGAGAAACCAACCACCCCATCAAATAGGAAAAAAAAAAAGATTACAACTGGAAGGGTCATGTATTTGAAGTTAAAAGCAATATTTTAAACTATTAATGCATATAATATTATTTTTGTTTATATTTTGTCTCCACAATTACTTTTTTATTATTGCACAAGCAATTTTTTATTATTCCAATAGTGATTGAAAACGTGAAGACATTTATGTACGAAAAGATAAGGGATCAATTAGTCTTCATGGAACTGAAATTTATGGCTTAACTGCTGAAAATACTAGAGGTGAAATATAATAATTGTATAAGGAAAAAAGCCACGTAGTTTTCTTGGTGTTTGATTTTGAAAAAATTGGTTTTCTTCATACCTGAAAGAAAATATGAAATGTAAAAAAAATTATTTAGAAATCTTCCTATTTTGTTGAGAAGTGGTCATGTCACATGAATTAGAGTGCTAATAGTAATACATCATTTTTTTAATAACGCTTCTTTATTTTAACTGCATTATAAAGGTGGTACAATGGTGCAAGTTCATGGGCAGATGATATAGTCAATGGTTCAGCTGAAAAATATGGGTAAGTAAAGAGTGTAGTGTTACAGATAAAACTAAAATGTATTTTGGATCTTTATAATAAGAGTTCGTTTATAATTATACCAAATTTATTCCTAATAAATGTATTTTTCTTGATGTCTTTCTTTCTTGACTCAGAACTATGGCACTTATGTTCTTGTCTTTTTTTGCAAGATTAAACTGTTTTATTCAGTTACAAATAGAAAAAGAACATTAATTATGTTGGAACTATTTTTAAAACACGTTCTCACTGTTCAGGGCCGTTTTAATGAAAAGGGGCTTTTTTAGTGATATCTGCCTACATTTGCAGTGTTGGGGAAGGTGTCTTTGAGACAGAATACTTTTTTTACTTTTAGAAATAATTCCATTTCTATCTGTCTAATCCATCTTCCTTTGTGATTGATGCATAACCCTTGCAAAGTGCTGTGTGCCTTACAATCTTTAGTTTTTCCCAGTTGTAGCTGGCTTCTGATCAAAAAAGCACAAAAATTTTCCTTGCTTTTAGTTCGTTGACTTTACTGCTTCCCCCTCATTTTCTTATTGCTCTTGCAAGAATTTTCTTTTTTTAACCTTCCTTTCTTTGTGAATGTGAACAGAGAACAGAAAGCGTAAGAGACTGTTAAATTGAAACTTAAAACATCTGACAAAACCCAGAATGAATCCATCAGTGTTTTAATATGGGCTTCTCTCTCTTGAGAGAGGAGGGATCTATGAGGGTCTTTTGGCTAAACACTAGTGCAGCTGCAGAGACTTGAGACCATATATCTTCTCTAGCTTTTTGAACCACAGTACCACTGTTCATTGGCTCTTCATTTTTAAGTGTACAGCAAGGGCCATACTTATTACTTCATCCTGGAAACTGCACAAGCATACTGAAAAAGAACAGCATTTAAAGAAGGCTGGAAACTTCTTGGTGTAACTAAAGCTTTTGCTTTTGATAGCCACATGAAATAGTCCTGGCTTACTTTTCTCGTCTTAATTTTAGTCCTGAATAGATGCTAATATAGGTAAATATCAGTGGTGAATATCTAAAAATAGATTTTTAATGTGGAAAAGAAACTTATTTGTTACTACCCTCTGTCTCAATTTAAATTTAGCTCAAAAAAATATAAAATAATTTGTTGTGAACCATTTTGACTTTTAAGTAAAACATAAGGCATAGAAAACACTTTAATAGAATAGAGACTGCTGAAATGGATCAAATTCTGCACAGGTCAATGGATTTAGAGAATGCCTTTAACAGAAACTGAAGGCTATTTTACTCATTCATAATTTAAGAACTTAAAAAATAATAAAGTTTTACGTATATGCTCCTGTTTGAATGATCTGATTGAATCCTGGTTTCATCAAGAGACAAAACTCTTGATGTCAGGGAGGTCAGAATGACAGGTCTGTTGCCAAAAGTTAAGGAGAAGATAAATAGGTAGCTGCAATATGTATACATAATAAGATCATAGTTACAACTCTGACTTAAACACCTGCCATATTACTAGTTTTTAAAAATGTCACCAAAAAAAAAAGCCAACTATGTATATGTGCCATATAGAAATAAAGTTAGATTTAAGATCTGGGGGAAAAAATTCCCACATAATCTGTCAAGAGCCAAGTACTTTTCATATTTTACATTTAGTACTGCACTTTAAAAAGGCATAGTTAAGTACATGCTTAGTTTTAAACCTACAACTACTTTGATTGAATAGTCTAAAGCCTAGGTGCTCTGCTGAACTACATTTGAACATTCAAGCTCTACTAGGAAATTCTTTTTCATTGCTTCTCTCTCAAAATCCTCTATGCATTGTCTTATACCACTATACTTCAGTCATGAGACACATGTTGATTAAAATCCAGGCCTTTTCCTGGTTTTGCTCATACATTATGGTATAATATTCAAGTTGAGTGGGTGAAATATTGTGTTCTGAAATGGGAAAAACTGTGGAATATATTTATAATATAAAGCTGAAAGTGTTATATTTTGGAATATTTCCAATACTTTAATTGAAGTCTAGATTATTATCTGGAGAGAATCACTGCAGTAGATTCAGTTATAAAACTGAGCTGCACTGAAGGAGAGAAGAGGATTTCAGCTCTTATCTTTGAGAATTTTGAATTCCCAGCTTTTAAATCCTAATCAGCTTTACCATGATCTTCAGTGAGTCATCTCATGAACATAGAGATGCGTATTCCTGCAGGGCGATTCTTTTATATGTGTCAGTTGAGGGTCTGTGTTAAAGATGTTGAAAGTTAGAAGTAGTTGGCAAAATACAGGATACTGTGTAAAGCAACTGGTTATATAAGTGAAAAGGTACATTGCAAGTACCAGAAGCAATATAGTAAAAATACTACAAATTTTTACGGATAAAAATGATATGAAATGCATTTCATTTCAGTCTTAATTGTTCCAGGAGTTACATTACTTGTTGGTTTTATTTATATTTGATTGTAATAGCTAGTATAAACCTCCAACTGCATCCACAGAATCATAAAATCATTTGGGTTGAATAAAAGATTGTCTGCTCCAACTCCCTATGTGAGGCATGACTTTTCTATTCCTCAGCAAAGATATCAGTGATGACACATATATTGGAGAGTAAATCTCAACAAGTATAGATATGTACACTTTCTTTAAGCATTTTTATAATTATACCTTGCCATGTGTTAGCTTGGTTATCCATGTTGACAAGTCACCACAGTGATGGCAGTGCCACGTTCAGATATCTGAGCAAGCTGTGAGCAATTGCATTTCTGTAGCAGCAGCAGAACACAGGAGTGTGGAGCACAATGTGCCTGGGATCATAGCAAAGTTCCCTGCTTTGTCTGCTGAGTTAGTAGAATAGTTCAGACTCTGACAGTTTAATCATGTGTCTGTCACTGGCATGGAGATATACTGGTAATTACCACATGTACCACAGGCTAATATGCATGTGACTAGATCATATCAGTGTATGTGTGTGTGTAAATAAATCTATATCTCAAGTATAAAAAAACACCATAGAATATTACAGAAACCAAAATATCTTGCTTTATTTCCTTTTTTTTTTTTTTTTTTC